>JASKMD010000019.1:861891-1062686 GCA_030144725.1 Haematococcus lacustris | reverse complement strand
AGCCCTACCCTCCGCTGTCGACCCTAGCCCAGAACTTCTTGGCCGGCGTCCTGTCTAGCTTACCCCCCCTGCTGCTATTCACGGCGCCGTCTGTCAACAGCTATGGGAGGTGAGGGTCCGGGGGGAGGGTGATGAGGGAGGGGCAGAGAGCTGCCTGCTGCCAGGTAGCTGCCAGGTAGCTGCCTGCTGTTACAGAGGGCAGGCAGAGGCAAGGCAGAAGGCAGGCAGGGTGTGGGCTCCCCTTGAGTTCCTCACCTGCCTGGCCCCTCTACTGCCAGGCTGTGGCAGCGCACTGGGCTGGGTGAGGGGATGGAGGCAGAGGCAGCACCCCACCCCACCCTCCCCTCACCACCACCACCACCACCACCACCACCACCACCACCACCACCACCAGCATCATCATCAGCTACTTAGCCGACATGCACAAAGCACCCTGGCCTCCCCCCTTGCCCCCCTGACCCCAGCTGGCCCTGCCATGGCCTGCTAGGCAGGCCTGCTGCAGCCGCCAGTGTGCCTTGTCCCCAGCGCCAGTGTGTATTGTGCCTATCAACCGGGCGCTGCCAGAGTGAGCGAACCAAGCAGCGGCCTCCACAAGCAAGCAGTGGCCCCCTGTCTCTACACACACATGCATGGAAGGGGTGCCGCCTTGCAACGTGCACAACCTGCCAGGCGCTGCCGTGCCCAGGGGGGGCCAGGGCACACCTCACTCCACCCACCCTCCCTATCACCACCACCACCACCACCAGCACCAGCACTGTGAGCTGCTGAGGCACGCTTGCCGCTCCCCTTGCTGTGCAGACTGCAGCCGGGCCAGTGGGCGGGGGCTCACCAGGCCTGGGGCTGGGACAACAGGGAGCTGCCCCTCAGGCTCACCTCCACACCCTGCACCTCACAAGGTGACCTACGACCCCCACAGCCCTGCCCCTCACACCCCCACAGCCCCCCACAGCCCCCCACAGCCCCCCACAGCCCCACAGCCCTGCCGCTTTGCACATCCTTCACTCAGGTAGGGGGTGGGACCCAACCAGTGGCTGCTGAGCCTGGCGCTGACTGGCTGCATGCTGGGTAGGGTAGGCCCCCGGCTGCACATGGGGTGTCAAGGTGGTTAGGTGCAGCCTGGGAAGGACGCAGTGCAGCCAGGCTGGCTCTTGTTGTGAGAGTGGCGTGAGGTGTGAGGTGTGAGGTGTGAGGTGTGAGGTGTGAGGTGTGAGCACCTGCTGGAGCTGCTGGGCCATTACAGTACAGGGCCGGGTACAGTTGCAGTGTCGGCTCAAAGGAGCTGTGAGCGCTTTGTCGACATGCGTGCCCTCCCTCGACCTCCCTCGCTGGCCTGGGGTCCATGGGTCACATCATCACAACCTCACCTTCACCCCATCCTCTCCATTCAGTATCAAGCTGCCTAGAAGCTGCCTGGAAGCTGCTTGCTGGCAGGCACACCACGCTGGTCACCCACCCTGGTCCAGGGGTCCATGGGTCAACAGGCTGTCCAGGGTCTCTATGCTGCTCCCTGTGGGGGCTGCTGCTGTGAGGGGAGCTCTAGCTTAGGCCTGCCACTACAGCCTACCCCTCAGCCCTCAGCCCACGGTGCCACAACTCCACAGCCCTGCGGGGCTCCTGGACGCCGCAGCGCCCCTCTGCCCCTAAGGCCCCTCTGCCCCTCCAGGTTGACCCCAGGCAGGCCGCCAGCACCGCCCCTCTGCCCCTCTGGCCTCTCTTCCCCCCCTGCCCCTCTCAGCAGCTGAGGTGCAGCTGGCTAGCAGGTGAGGGCGGTGCTGGCGGCCTGCCTGGGGTCAACCTGGAGTTCAAGGCGCTAGATGCTTCAGCCAACCCCCACCTGGCCCTGGCAGCCCTGCTGGCAGCCGGGGTGGCTGGCATGAGGCAGCAGGCGCACCTGCCCCCTCCGCTGCAGGTGGGATGAGCCGTTGCCGCTGCGTCCTGCCTTGTGCTCAGTAGCTTGTCCTGACCCAACGCCCCAGTGACAGGCCACTGCTGACAGGGTGCCTCAGCTGCCGTGTAGGTGGCATTAGGCAAGCCACTGTGCAGCCTATGGTCAGGATATCTGTCAGCAGGGATGGCTAGGTGACATGTGTCAGGGTCAGGGTCAGGGTCAGGGTCAGGGTCAGGGTCAGGGTCAGGGTCAGGGTCAGGGTCAGGGTCAGGGTCAGGGTCAGGACAGGTGGCAGGTGGTTAACGGGTGCTTGACAAGTGCTTTGCAGGTGCTGAACCTGATCATCCTACTGCTGCCGCTGCTGCTGCTGCTGCTGCCATCCTGCTGTCTTCCAGCGCAACCCGGGGCGACTAAGTGAGGCGGAGCTGCTGGCCGCTGGGGCCACCCGCCTGCCCACCTCCCTGGCTTATGCCCTTGCCAGCTGGGGGCTGGCTGACTATGTAGGTCTTGGCATCAGGGGGCCAGGCTGGGCTGCCTGGCTGTGCAGCAGCCCCACCCCCCTCCCCCCTGGGCTGGGCTGCCTGGCTGCCCCTGCTGCTGCTGCCTGGCCTGGGCTGGGTTAAGCCTGTGCACGTGAGCTACACCAGCTTTAGTGCACCTGGAACACCACACACTGCTTTGCTGGCTGCTTGTTGAGCACCGTGGGCTGGGCTGCCTGGCTGTGCGGCAGTTCCTGCTCCTGTGCAGCAGCAGCAGCAGCTGGCTCCTGATGCAAAGCTGCACGCAGCTGTGTTGCCCATCTCTGGAGCAGTGCTGGACCCTGGGCGGCAGTGGTGGCAGGAGCCGGCCTCTGACTGCTGCCTGCTTGATGTATGCCAAGCCCTGCACAGCTTGGATGCTGCTGCTGCCAGCTACCTGGTTGTATCCCCAGTGCCAGTTCTGCTGGCCCATGGCAGCAAGCACGAACCAGGGGGTGCAGAGGCGTTGCGGCGTAGGTTGCTTTCCCTAACCCAGACGTGCGGGTGCGAGGGCAATGTGTGGCGTGCCTATTGTCCTGGAGGCCCAGCAACCAGCAGGTGCTGTGAGCCACACTGGTGTCCCTGTGCTGTCCTGCTGGCCAGCTCCAGCGCCGTGAGCCATCGTGGTCGCCTGCTGTCCTGGTGACCGTGCAGGAGGGTGGCGTGGTGGCAGCGTTCAAGGCGGAGTGCAGGGCCCACATTGGGCAGCCTTTGGTGAGTGGCTAGGCCAGGGCCAGGGCCAGGGCCAGGGCCAGGGCCAGGGCCAGGGCCACACAGCCTCACTAGCCTCATCACCCACAGGGGGCATAGGGTGCCACAGTGCAGCAGGGCCACACCAGGGCTAATCATCCGCACCAGCCACTAGGGGGGTGCTGCTCCTGGCAGGGCCTGGCGGCGGTGCAGCAGGACCGCTCCCTGCATCACTACCAGCTGCACCTGGCTGCTGGGTCCTGGTCCTGATCGGGCGCCTCAGAGCAGCAGGGTCACCACCCGGCCCCACTAGAGCAGGTTGTGCTGGTGTCAGTGGTTGGAGTGGGTGTGGTGGTAACAGAGTGTGGACAGAGACGAGGCCAGCACCTCCTCCTCACTAGGGACTAGTACGAGTAGGGGCCACTAGGGACCACTAGCAACATATACAACACAGCAGGGGTCATGTTGACGTACCTTTGTGATGAGGGGTGATCAGCAAAGTTTAGCCGGGGACAGCACAGCTCTTGGGCTTGCATCTGATTGCAAGTCTCTAGCATTTGTTCCGTGGCTTCCTTGCATGAACCATGCGTGACAATGTGTGACTTTTGAGGTTGGGTAGATGTGGGCCATGGCTGGGCGCCGTCATACCCCCAAGAGCACGGCATGGCGCAGCCTGTCCTGCCTGCTGACATCAGCATCAGCATCCTGTTCGTCATCATCGTCACCAACTTTTTCATCACCATCATCACCATTCTGCTGCTGCCAGCATCAGCATCCCGGTCTTCCCTCCGTTGTCATCGCCAGCCTGGTCCTGCTGGCTGTGCACCCTGTGGCTGCAGCTGCAGGCCTTTGAGGCGGTGCGGGCCGCAGAGATCTCACATGGAGAGCTGGAGCACTCGCAGCTGCGCTCACGCTACTGAGGGGGGCGCTGCCAGGGTTAGGGTTGGGGTTAGGGTTTGGGGGGGGATATGGATTAGGGGGGTTAGCGTTAAAGTTAGGGGTGGGTTTGTGTTTGGGGGGGGGGGTAGGGTTAGGGTTGGGGGGGAGGAGTATGGTGAGGGTTTGGGGGGGATTAGGGTTAGGGTTGGGGGTGGGGGGGTAGGGTAACCTTCCGCTGCTGAGGGTGGCACTGCCAGCTGGTCCTGGCATTGCCCATGTGGGGTATGGTGCCCAGCAGCCGCCCCCATCGCCCATCCCCCACACCTGGCTGCCCAACACCTCACCTTTTGCCTACCTCTTTCTACTGCTGGTAGCGTTGGTGGCCTTCCTGCCCACTGCCATCACCCGTCCATGCCATTGCACATGGCGGGTCATGCAGCAGTCACAGCCTCGCTTGTGGTGCCTGGCGTCCTGACTTGCTGTCACAGCTCGCGGTCGGATCAGGACCAAGCCCCACTGAGCTGTCCAGCAGGGCACTCGCATGGATTTAGGTTTACATCCCATGTCAGTTAGAACATGAGGGTGCTGGTTGTAGGGTGGTGAGCTGGTTCCCGGAGATAGCCCCTACCTTGCTGTTTGAACCCCTTGCTGCTCTGCTGTGCGTAAATGTATTTTCCATCATGAGATCTGCTGGAGATGAGTGGGGAGGTTATACTGGTTGCAGGGTATGTTGTGAGGATAAATGCATCCGCTGTCAGCCTCGTAGTGCAATGGACCTGAGAAAGAGCAGGTAGTAGAAGTAGAGCCTTGCGAGGCGCTCGTGTTGGGCTTGTATAGTGGGGTGCGAGCCTTGAACATTAGTGGCATGAGGGTGGGGTAAGTGGGGGGGTGGGGCGAGGTGTCCAGCGACACATATAGCGACACATACAGTCATATAGGGTTACACGAAGACACCCAGCCAACCCAGATTGGTGTCAGCTGGTGTCAGTGGCTCACATATTCATGTTCATGTTAGGGCGGACCGCTTGTGTCTCTGGTCGCGTCAGCACTCCGCTACACTTCGCCCGTTGCACTGCCGTGTGGCGCATTGGTCGAGCTCTGTTAGTTTTAAAACGGGTTACTTGAGTGACGGGCACGACAAAGGGCTCTCCAACACTATCGCTGTAGATGATGGGGGAGACATGAGATGTGCAGCTGCTGGAGATTACAGAGCAGCAAGAGATACTTACCCAAAGAGGAACAGCCCAGGCCCGGTAACGAGCAACTCTCACTGCCCCAGGTGGCAGCGGGCATGGAGTGGACCCACATACCAGAGCCTCAGCTCACCGAACTTGCTAACTTCGTGCGGCAGCGCCGAGAGCACATCGTCATTTTCCAGACGACCGCGGACGTGAAGGCTGAGCTAATGAGGAATGTAACGGAGAACATACAAATTGGTGGGTCACCGTCCTTAATGCCACCCACATTGCTTGGCTGGAGCAGCGCCCATTGGCTGTTCAGTGGGGGGTTTGACCTTTCGTCGACAAGGTCAACCCTTACTTAGCAGTCATGGCAGCCATGCTGACTGCTACTTGCTGTCCACCACAGCTGACAGTTGGTTTTTGGGACACACCACACACCAGCGTCGAAGCATTCCCACACCGCCATGCCACATAATCCCAGTTATCACAGGGGCCACTGTTCCGTATGTCCCCTGCCAAAAGTCCAGCTTTGCTGGCCATGCTTGACAAGGCTTACTATGGGAAGCCCTGGATGCACAGGAACCATGGCAGTGCATGTAGAGTGTTGCTGTGGGTGCCAAGGGATTCAGCTTCAGGCCAGTTAAGGCTGGTCGCTCATAGGCAGCCGCTGCGGGTTTTAAGGACCAGCATCAGCATTGGGGCAGGCTCGCCATTGCAGTTGGCATGCACACATGTCTTCCCACCCACAGCAGTGCACTGCCATGTGTCAGCGGCTGTCCAGGCTGCACTGTGCTGGGCCAGTGGCTTCAGACTTACAGGTCAGACACCATGCAGGCCCGTGAACACGCATGGGCCATAAGTGGCTTGCCGCAAGTGCACACTATCATGATGCTCATTTGACACCTGGAGTGCGAGGCTGCAATGCCTGCAACCCACGTGGTGCCACCCAGCCCACAGCAGCAGGACACACAGGCCCCACAGTCCGTGTGGGTCACAGTCCCACACTGCTATGCCCACAGCCTCGCGGCCACCCTAAGTGTGATGTCTTTGTGCCCAAGCTGCTCAGTGGCTGGTCTGCTGGGTGTGATGTGTGATGTTAGCAAGCCATGTGCTGCTGCTCTGTGGCTGCTCTGCTGCGCAGTGGACCTGTACCCAGCAGGGCGGGCCATGATGAACGATGAGGAGTACTTGGTCATCCTGCGGGACCTGCTCAATCTGTCAAATTGCTTGGACCTCATGGAGCAGGTGCAGAGACAAGGACACAAGTCAGGGACAGGGTTTTCTCTAGGAACAGGTGGCAGGGACAGGGGCACATCTCCTGCGCCATTGCCATGTGCTCTCGTCATGATCACCACCACTACTCTGTTCGCCTTTGCCAACCGGGGCCTCTGTCAACCACAGCTGCAACCAGCATTTCTCAGTGGGTGACAGAGAGTTTATAGACAGCATTTTGCTCTCAGGGTAGCTATGCAGCACAGGGCGCCACTGCAGCAGCCCCATGGGGGGTATGAGGGTGCATGCGCGTGTGTGCTGCACCCCTGCAGGTCAGCACCCCCTATGCATCCATGAAGCAGTATTTCAACATCTACGGCAAGGTCTTCCGCTTGTTGCAAGCGACAGCTCGCAGTCGACAAGGGTGACCGGGCGGAGCTGCTGGGCATGGGACACTGGAAGTGTGCGGGGCCGCTGCTGGTCTGGGTGCTACAGAGTGGCTGTCAGTTATGGACGGGGCCTTCTGTTCCCTCCGGCCCCTTCTAGTCCCTCCTCCTGTCCCTGCTGGTCCCTTCTGCCCACCCGGTCCTGCTCAGGCCCGGGACCTTGGATTGGTGGCCTCAGGACCGGCTAACCACGTGTGCTTGCTGATGGGACTGGTGTAGCCAGCAGGAGTCACAGGACATGCACAAGGCTGGTTGTTGCGGGCTCTGGCTCCTGGGCTGCGGTAGGGAGGCACCCTCCAGCCCGCATCGATGGACATGGGACAACAAATGTTCATCTGTGCACCGTCTCTGGCATTGGAAGATCAGTGTACTTTGCTGCGCACCTGATGCATCATAAGAGGGCAATCATGTTGCACAATGCATGGGTGCCCCAAGGAATGCTTGGTCAGTCATACTCTAAACAGGATGGGTTTGTGATGTGAGCCATGATGGGCTGCAGGCACGGATGGGTGTAGTGGGGTGGTTGATTGCTCTGCTGCAATGGTGGGTGGGCAGCGGGTGTCTGCTCTGTTGCAATGGTGGCAAGGGGAATGCATGGCTGTAACGTGCACTGGCTGTCCCTACAGTCCTTGTATGAAATATGGCAAGAGTTGTGTAGCCGTGCCTTGGATACTGAACTGCTAGCGAGATCGGTGCGTGGAGCTTGTCCGGTTACAAGCTCGAGTCCTGAACTCCTGCCATGTGGCTGCAGATTTGCGACCCCTCTGCACACGGTACGATTGGTCCATGTGATGGTTAGCTACGACCACAAACAACCAAGGGGAAAAGACGACATTTAGCTACTGTTTTATATCTTCCTACGTGTCCGGTTACTGTGCACGTTAGCTAGTCTTAGCCAGCCACATGTCTTACACAAACCAGGGAAATACAAAGTCAACCATCAACGAAAGGAGGCACCAGGGTCATGGTCTACATACAAATACAGAGCTGACAGTGTAGATCACAAGGTGCAGGATCAGGCAGCCACGATGTACGCCCTTCCTTGCAGCTTCGGGTCGGCTGAGCCTGGTCGTATGGAGGCAGCCGCTGTGGTGCCGGGCGCCAGCAGCATCTCCGGACCAGGCTCAGCCTTGTTGTCGACAAACAGTTGCGGAGCAGAAGGAGTGTCCACTGCTGCAGACATCAGCGTCTCAGCCTTGGTCTTGTCCGTCCAGGGCACAGTCAGCAGGCCGTCCTCGCTCACACAAACGCCGCGCTGAACATCACACTTGGGGGCGTTGCCGGGGCAGCAGTGCTTGTTGTCATCACAGCCCACCCCGTCACTGAGGGGGCAGCAGTCATGCCTGCACACACCCCAAAAACCATGACCAACATGGAAACCCAGCCAGCAGTTTGTCTTGTCCCATGTGACAGACATACAACGATCAATAGACAGTGAGCAAGCTGACACAACCTTGGCAGAGCAAGCTTGCGTGCAAGTGAGCAAGCAAGTGCAAGGGAGACGACAGGGGCGAGAATGCCCATGCCACATCCTTCAACACGCATGGAGGCCGTCAGGTCGTCAGGCAGCATTGGTGAATTTGCTAGCTACCAGAGGCTCTTTTTCACAACCTGTCAGGCAGTCTTGGTAATCAGGTCAACCAATACACTATGCACCTGCATTGCTGACACCACCACCACTACCCGCAACCACTATCACCATTACCACCACCCCGCCCACCACCCCGCCACCACTACCACCCCATCACACATACTGCAGTCAGGTCTTGTGTGGGTCAACTTACCACACACAGAATAACCCCAGGAAGGAGTATTGGCAGGAGCAGGTGGAGGTAGCTGAGCAGGAGGTCCAGCCAAAGATGTCACACATCTGCAGCCAAATATGCCACACATTGATACACAGCCCGAACAAGACAACGCATGGCCCACACATGCCATCTCTAAATCATGAATGCTCTAAATCATCTAAATCATGATGCTTGCAAACATAGAGTCACTACAGGAGGGAGGTGAGCAGGAGGGTGAGCTGTTGCTGTTGTGGTTACTGTTATTGTTGTCGTTGTTGTTGTTGGGCTAGGGCCCTGGGTGGTTGAGCATGCAAGCTGACCTGGGGCACTGGGTGGTTGGGTGTAGCCTTGATGGGGTAGGAGGCCGCAGTGGCAATGCCACACAGCCCTGTCTCCCCCACATCACGCTTCAGCCTGAAGAAGCCCTGCATACCAGCAAGTCGCCAGATTAGAATCACAGGTTCAGGCATTGCCCCTTCAGCCTGGCAGCATGCTGCAGCCACAGCGCATGGGCATCAGCTGAAATAAGAATGGGAGCATGCTCCATGCAAGGTGAAAACCACAAGGAAAAAGTAGCACTTATCGCAACAGGCTGGGCGAACTCAGTGGGCAATGCTGCATGGGGCCAATCTAGGCGAGGCTGCACAGTGGTGGTTGCAGAGTTGCAGGCAGAGGCCACCAACCTGCTCGCCCCATGCACCTCCCCACGAGTTCTTGATGAGCCTGCAGCCAGGCAGCCCACCGTGGTGAGGGTGTCATGAGCCCAGGTGTGAGCAGTGTGACTGTGGCAGCGGGGGCCACTGACCAGTAGGGAGCTCCGGTCTTCTCGTCATTGCCATACCCCACCACCAGCACTCCATGGTTGAGCTCGTCGCAGCACTGTAAAGCAGCGGGCAGGTGCACCAGCAGCAGCAACAGCCGCTCAGTACAGCCACCAGTACAGCCAACTGAAAGCGCCCTAGAGCAAGTGCATCTGCCCTGGCATGCCTCCATGTGGCTCAACCCCTGCACTCCCTGCTCTGCTGCCTCCTTCCTTGCCCAGCTGTTGCTCACAGCCTTACTAGCCAAGAAACCCAGGCAAGCTGGAGTAGTGGCCACAGGCATGTACTTGTCACGTCGCATCTGTGCTGGCTCGATGCCTAACCCTTCCCAGCCCTTCATTGTGCCCAGCAGAACTCCCCACAGACCCGCCAGGGCTTGCACTGCATGTGCAGTGTGAGCTGCTGCCACACTGAGCAAGCTCACTGAGTCAATCACGCCTCCGGAGTAGAACTGCATGGCTGAGCTAGCACAGATGCCCACGCTGATGGGCTGCTTGGATGCCGCCTTGAGCAAGCTTCCCTCATCCTGCAGAGGCACGGCAGCGCAAGGCAAGGGCATGAGATGGGCAGAACACGATCTGTAGGTGTCCCGCTCACGCGGCTTGAGGGAGCCTCAGCCAGGAGGCACCAGCTGTTCAGTGGTACAGGGTCGGCGCACAGTGTCCCCTCATACAGCTTGTGGCTTGCTGTTAAATGGCACCAATTAAGTGCACGACAGTGGTTTTTTTTTGCAAAATACGTAACGATCGGAATCAAAAGCTTGTTTTCTAGGCCTGGATTTCGTTACCAAACGGACCCTTGCGTTGGCTGGCCTCGACAGCTTCGTAACCGATGTCTTTGTGTATAATATTCATATAAATAATTATATTTCGCATGAGAAAATGCTGCGTTACTTGTTTTTCGTTACCAGTCGGGACCAACTGCGTAACCAGCCATGTGAGGGTTCTAGACCCTTCGTGACCAGCATCAGCTTGGCTGTTTTGAAAAAATAAACTGGTGCACGACGTCGTTCTGCCAGGACAGGGCGCTGCCACCTGCACTGCTGTGTGCCCAGCCATGCACAGGTGCCGAGGTGTCACAGCCACCCACACTGAGGTCAGGCTGCTATATTGATTACTGGTGTAACCCGTTGCTGGCTGTGTGATCCTTACCCTCACATACAGCCTGCCACTTGCCCCAGCCTAGATGTTAATGCCACTCTGAGCTGAGATGAGACTACCGCACAGCAGTCAATCGCAGGTTTAGGGTCATGTTTATATAGCGCGATGCGCGATAGTGCAGCTCGCAGAGCCACCCTGTATCATGACGCAAAACGACCTGTAGAACATTGCATTTTGTAGCGAACACTATATATAGTGAGAAAAATGAACATGCCGCACAGACTGCTGGATGACATGTTTACGGCAGCGCCTGCCTGGCCTGGCAGTGTGACTCACAGTAGGCACGTCTTCATAGCCATCAATGGTGACGGCGGTGCGGCGGGACTCCTTCTTGCGGTTGCAGGTCCAGAAAGACATGCCCCAGGATGACCTGCAGCATCAGTCAACCCAATCGCACACATGGCCAGTACCAGGCAAGCAGGCCGGCTGCGCTGCAGTGTGGCTGGCAAGCTATGTGAGCGCCGGCTGTGCCGATGCAGATGCGCAGCCCATGCCTTCAGGCAGCAGCAGCAGTGGCAAGAAGGCTGTGCTAGGGCCCACTCAGGCGAGGAGCACGGCGCATCTAAGCAAAGAGGTTAGTGCTCACTGCCCAGCGTCCTGGGCTCTGCAGGAGGGTCCATGCGCCCATGGCCAGCGTCCTCACCAATACATGTAGTCCTCCTCCGTGTCAATGCCACCATTGGCTATGACATACTCGTATGCATAGTCCATCAGGCCCCCGCTGCACCCCATATCCTGCACTCACGTCAACACCACCACCACCACCATCACCACCACCATCACCACCATCACACCTCCACGACACACATTCAAGCATCCACAGCTTGGCGCTCAATGCTGCCATGAGACAATGCAGGCATGAGTCAAGGTACTGATACTGACAGCGCTCAGTTGTCATGCACATCAAAGCAGCTGCCAAGACACAGTGAGGATGAACCTGGTGATGAGTCTGTGGGCATGACCTGGGCCCACTGTTTCTGGATGAGGCAGCAGCACCTTGGCTGTGTCACAGTCCACCAGCTGCTGCTCACTGAGCTGAACCAGCTCCCCAGTATAGATTGCGTTCACACCCTCGATGGCGCCTGTGGTGGCAAAGCTCCAGCATGACCCGCACTGCAAGACAGCAGCAGGAACCACCACCTCAGCTTGAAAATTGTAGGTGCGCTCATCACCAAGTAACACTGCATTGGTTGGCGGCTGCAGAGGCTCATTAGACCAAACCACCTCTGGCATGGCGTGCCCGCATGAAGCAAGTATGAGACATGACACATTGTGTCTAAGAGTTTGTTTGCAGCAGCATCAACAGGCGACTGCTGTTAATGACACCCTCTGTACATCACTTGTGCAGCTGGGGTGAGCATCGAGCTCTTGCCCCTGCTGCAAGCTGCCTCCTGTCCCTGTCTCCTACCTCCTGTCCCTGCTCTGAGCTGCTGTCCCTTTCAGAGCCATGTGCAACCACACCTGGCCCTGGTTCTTCACTGGTGTCACGGCATTCTTCTCCCGCCAGTCAATTGATGGAGGCGCCTTTACGCTAGCGTAACGAAACCCACCATTTGACTTGCTGGTCCTGCAGGTTCAGGGTCAGAAGGGCGCCACTCGCAAGGGCACCACATGGTGTGAAAAGGTTGTGGTATGGTGCGACAAACCTGGCGGCTTTCTCTGTCAAAGCCTGCTCGCCCAAGAGCCCAAGCTTCTTCGATGAAAACTCTTCCCATGTCTGGTCAGCGTACTCATTCAGCTGGAGCTGCATGCTTGAGCCAGATGCCTGGTGCTTCCGTATGTATGCCGCGTTCTGTTGCCACACAGAGAAACGGGAACGGTATTCCTGCGCTCATGACGCCACGCATCGCGTCAGCCACGCAATCAGTCATGGCACTGCCAGCGAGGACAAGGGTTTTGCAGGCACCTCTGAATCCGGGGTGTGGGCATAGTGCCGACCCGCCGATGTCTGTGCGATCCACACCGAAAAAGCTTGCTGGGGGTTAACCTGCAAAACAGTGTTCCCCTGGGTTAGGGTACACGCGCGTCACAGTGCCTGGGCATAGCTGTAGCAGCACATACCTCGGCGAGGTCCAACAATTGCGAATGCTGCAGGTGCGGAACTTGGGCTGCTTGGGCAGCCAAAGCGGCACCCAGCACGGCACAGATGATCTTCAACATCGTCGGCAAAGCCGCTCTGTAAACTGATGTCCGCCGCGGCCACCAAACCTCACGTCACACCAATCCATGAAACAAGCGTTTGCATTTGAACCTGTGTGGGCCTCCTAACTCCCCTGCCATCATCTGGCAGTGGTGAGATAGGTAGGGGCCGAGGATGTAGGGCTAGACCCCCCAGACAGCTGTTGCAACTAAGGCTGTGGGAGCTGCTGCCCCGCGCAGGCTGGCAGCGAGTGGGCTGGGCGGGTGTGTGAGCTGGCTGCAAACTAGGAGGGGGTTGGGGTGAGTCTGAGGACACCTAAGTGTCATTTTGGTGGCATCCGGAGCACACAGCGAAACACGTCCTTGACCTTACCTTACGCCCTACCCATAGCCCCCATGCAGCTAGCCCACGAGGGCACTTTCCAGGTGCTCACCAACCCTTGAGCACACGCACACACACATCTACCAACATAACACAGCTGACCCCATCTGCCAAGAGCGTGTGAGCACTGAACTAAGGGCTAGCCCATCCAGCTGGCGCTTGCCGTGTCTCATCATTATAGCCGGAGACCAAGCTGGCACGCCACTGCTTCTGTGCCAGGTCTCTAGAACGACTGGAGTAAGAATCTTCCCACTGGACTAGGCCATTTAATCAGTGCCTTGCACCAAAGGCATGGGTTCTCCTAGTTGCTACCAGCTGGTCACAGTGCCCTTCCCAGCTAGCGATGCGCGCTAAAGATGCACACCAGCTCTTTCCAGCCATCAATTGTGCAACTGAGGTGTGCATCCCAGGGCAGTTTGGAGCAAGCACTAAGCATTACAATGTGCATGTGCGTGATACATCTGGCTGCATGCCCTGATGCTAGAGCATCCACATCCTGCAGCAGCCCCAGCAGCACATCATCAGTTGCTGTGGTACTGCACGCTCATGATCACAAGCATGTCCATCTTCTGAAAGCAATATGTCTGACATAACACAGTCTATGGCATGGGATGCCCACATGCACAGCAAACCCTGCGTCCAAAAACATGGCTATGAGTCATGGAAGGGCTCTGCATGTCACGTTTGGTCATGAGTACGCGAACTGGGCCTGGAGGATGTAGGCACGGTGCTCTGCCAGAGCCTTATATCCCGGCATGATGAGGGGGTCAAAGCTACATGCTGCTTGGCAAAGCTGACCCTGCCAGCGCAACTAGCCAGCGCAGCGACCATCTGCTACAGCTGCACAGATTGCTGTGCCAGGGCGCCCAGGCTGACTTCAAGCAAAGCATTGGCCCTCTGGAGGCTGAGGCAACTTCTTGTTCACGGGGTTGGCCATGTCGCGCCGCAGCTCTGTCAACACAGTTTCCAGGGTATACTCACGCTTCCAGTGAGCCAGTACAGGGAACTTGCCGGGATCCACTCGCCCGTCTCGCTGATCCACGCACCCCATGTTCACCTTCGACTTAAACCAGATTTGCGGTGGCCCGTTTGGGTAGCTGTTCCCGCAGTGTATGCGAAGCGTGTAGATCCGCCCGTCGTGCACAGTGCCTGGGGGCCCGATGATAGTGCCTGTCCAGCTGGTCATCTGCATGTCCTCGCCGTCCTCCATGCCATAGCTGACCGTGCCATCCCCAAAGCCCTTCTCGCCGCGTTCAAGCTCCTCCAATAACCTGAAGTTCCGCGGCACTGTCACTCCAGCCATCAGCTAGCTTTCCGGCGAGGAACGTACAGGGCTAAAATGTTGCGCTGAAAGTGGTGGAGCTGTCCGAGCTGTCGGAGCTGTGCCCTTGTGGTGCGTTCTGCAAGGTGTTAGCTCGCTTTTATGAATTCTAGTGCGTTTTTGAGACACACCCAAAAGTTACACGCAAAGACACAGACTCGCCACTCGCAAAGACACAGACGCTCAACTACAGTTCACCTTCTCGCGATACGTAGAATTAGGCACCAAACAGCTCCAACCAGGATGCAGCTGTGCATCGATGTGATGTCCCAGCCGTCCAGGGCATGCATGATCTTCTGCAGGCAAGATCAGACCATGGCTGTGACGACTGTAGGCTGTGCATACCTGGCAGTTCCGGTGCGTAGCTGTGCAGGATGAACTCCCTGCCAGTAGAGGAGACCCAGGTGTTGATTCACAAGGGTGAGACTCGCAGTCCAAGCTTTAGGGCTAAGAATCCGTTCGGGAAAGTCCCTTGTTTGCTGGATTCGGGCTTCTGGTAAGGTGTGACTGCAGCCCCGGTGCACGAGCACAAGTCATACCCAATTGACATGCTTTCTCTATGCCTCTCTCAGCTTACCGGAGAGTGCGGCTATCCTTTCATATCTGTCAGCAACCTTCCAGGATCAGGTGCGTTGTGTGCATTGAGGAGAAGACGCCATGTAGTGCAAATGTAGCGGACTGACCCATCAGCAATTCGTTGCCTTCTCACCAGGCACTGCACCATTCCAGCGTGGGTAAAGCCCTACTTGTATGGGTGCATTGACATTGCTCATGATCATCAACCAGCTGTCTTTAACGGCTTCATGGCTGCATCTGTGAGTATATTCTGCTGCTTCTCACGATGTTCTTCACCCTGTAGCTTCCATAGTTTCCTTACTCTCACTACTACTGGTGCATGCATACTGCGCACTTCTGTCCACTGTTCAATGTGCACTGTACCCCATTGTTCATACAGCAGGTGCCGGACCACTGGTACCCACGCAGCTGCCTCCAAAGGCGCGCAACACTAGAGTCCGCCCTGCACTGGTACCACTCCAACATTCGAGCTGGCTGCGCACGCCTTGTGTTCCACAAGGTGCGGTCACAAGGTGCTGGCCTGAGCTGCACCAAGGCCCCGCATCGCCATCTCATAGAAACCTTGCGAGTCAGACGGCACACAGTGTAGCCTCCCAGTCTATCTGGGCCTGCTGTGCTGTGTACACCACGGCTCCCACTGCCTACTAGCTCCAGGCCATTGGCCCTCTCACCGCTTCACCGTGTCCACCTGCCACTGCAACGATTCTCCTGCCCCTTTTCAGCAAGCCACACTCTGACCAAACTGACCGCCGCTTGCTGCTGGTGCCTGCCAAGGTGTTGGCTGCAAAGCTTGGAGCGGAGCCACGAGAGCACATCGCCCAGGAAGGCCTGGAGCTGTTGAGGTGCGCTAGTGGCTGAGGCATGGAGTAGGTACAGGTGGCGCCTCAGCTGCAGGTGGAGGCATGCGCTGCCGCTGAGCATGCGTGCAGGCCAGCCCTCCAGCAGCTAGAGGGCGTGTGGCTCCGCAACTCTGCATTCGTGGCTGGCGATCAAGTGTCTGTGGCAGACCTGCTGATGTGTTGTGAGCTGGAGCAGCTGACCATGCTGAACAAGGTGGGGCGGCATGGGGGTCACAGCCAGAGGTGCATGGTTGCCAGCTGCCAGCCTGATCTCATGTATGGCCAGCCAGCTAGGTCGACAAGTGGCTGACACCCTGATGCCACTTGTCGACCTAACCTGATGTTGGTGCGCCCTTGCACAATTCCCAATGTGCCCCTCAAGGAGGGTCAGTGGACTTGGTTAGCAATGCGCTTTGCTTGTGACTTGCCTGGCATGGCAGTCCTTAGTGCAGCACTGCGCCCACCTGTCAAAGCTGACACCTTTCAGAGTCCAGGACAGCATTAGATGCAGTGTGAGAGCTCGGCCTGTCAGCTCACAATGTGTTAAGGCATGCAGCCAGCAAGGCACTACTCAAGCAGCAGAGTAATGCAAGCCTGTTGCTGATTGTGAGCTGCACCAATGCTGCACGTAACCCCCCTGGAAACCACTGTACTGTGTGTGTGATGGCTAAGGTACGCTTCCTTGCCTGATGCTGTCATATGCATGCAGGGAAAGCATGGTGTAGATCTGGAGGAGTTGCTGCAACCCCACCCAGTCATTAGGGCATGGATGGCCGCAACTGCCAGGTCCTGTGCTCCCCACTATGAGGCAGTGCATGCCATGTTACGCAGAAGCGCAGCAGCAGGTGGAGGCACCACTTCCCCTGCTGCCGTGCCGACAGTGTCCAGATTGTAGGTAGTACAAAGCAACGCATCCTGTTATGTTGGCTCTATCAAGCTGACTTGAGTGTAGTCTGGCTGTAATGCTGGCTCCACAAAGCTGACTTCAGTGTGGTGGATGGGTGCCTGGGAATCGGTGCAGTGCAATGATGCCAGGATTGAGACATTAGTGCCAGGAGATAGATAGAGGGGGTCACCCCCACTGTTGAACTGGGACCGCAAGAGACGTGGGGCATACGGTTGTGATCAGGTAATGCTGAGGGGAATTGGCGTGCCGTGCACTTCTGCATTAGTCCAAATAAAAGTGTCGACTAGGGGAGCGGGTAAGAGTAAAAAACCCACGCAGAGGCACCAACACGTCGTGTAAGCAGATGTTGTGTGATCCTTGGTCATGCCCTTACCATGCGTTGAGTGCTTATTCTTCCCATGCAAGGCTTGCCCAATACCCGCACTCAGCAGGTGGTTCAAGACATCATGCATTACCGAGTTTAACAAGGACCTATTGTCATGGAGGGGTACTCTGACCCATGAGGGCGCCCACCCCCTCATTTCTGCTGCACACAAGGGGTGGTGAGCTGGATGGCATGCAAGCCAACAGAGCTTGGAGCAGACCTGGGGCTCACTGCCGCACTGAATGCTGCTGAGGGGCCTTTGCTGATCTGTATCGCAGCCGTTGGCTGGTGTGATGGATGGCTCAGGCCACCAGCACAGCTCAGACGAGCTGCATTCGTATCAAGCCCGGGGTAGTCAGCTTTGTAGGGTCGATGTGGCCAGGCCCATGCTGCAGTGTCATCTGTGTGCGCGCTAAGTTACTTGACTTCAAGCTGACATCCAGCCAATGTGCTGTGTGTGCATTCTGCAGTCTCCAGCTGCGGTGTGCTTTAACTTGTTGACACAGGCAATCTCGACCTGGCCCAAGTCTGGAACTCTGCAAAGTCCAGTGCTGCTGCAGTCCTCCTGACCACCTCTGCTACTGCAGTGTCCTTCGCCCCACCTGCAACAACGCAACTGCATGACTGTGCAAGTGTGACGCAAGTAACATGAGGCACACATCTTCTTATACTGTACACACCCCCTCGAGCAAGTGCTCTACAATGTAGACTGTGTTGATCTGCAGCTCTCTGTTGCTCAGCTTCATGTCGTGGAAAGCACTCACCAAACTCAGAGCTGACTAGGCCCTTGACAGGGATGGGTATCAAAACAGGGTTGCTGGCACTGGACGCACATGGTCCTCTGCCAATCCTTGTCAGCGTGCCATCAGCCAGATACCGGAACTTGGCTCGCACAGCGCGTTGCTGTGGTGGCAGCTGCGCATCCTCTTCTGTGATAGCTGGCTCTACCAAGCTGACTTGACTGTAATGGATGGGTGCCTGGGAAGCGGTGCAGTGCAATGATGTCAGGGTTGAGGCACTAGTGCCTGGAGCAACTGTAGACATATAGCTGAGCAGACCTCAGCACCGGACCTCCATGGTCACGACAAAGAAATCATCTTCCCCAACGCCAGTTGGAACCTTCTTCTTACGCTGCACAACATAACACAACACAACACAACACGCCCCAAACAATGCAGCCAAGCCTCCATGAGGTTATGTGCAGTCAAAGCAAGCCTGTCACCAGGCCCACCGCCCTACCAGGTTGATGCCCTCTACTATGACCTGCGGTTCCCGCCTGTCTTTAATGACCTGCAGCACTTTCCCCGACTGCGAGGCATGCTGGCCGTGATTCACAAAGACGAAGTCCCCAGGAAAGATGCGCCATCGCCGACGAGGAAACATGGGCCTGATGCGGGCCGGCATTGCCTGCTTCTGCCTGTAACTTCGGGGCTACGTGCGACCCAGAGGATCCCCGTCGGGCATGCAGAAGTACGACCCAAGCAAAAATAACGATGAACCCCTCACAAAGGGGATGTGTGTGGCTTGGAGCTACTAGGGGAGCTCTGGCACACACACCAGAAAGCTGAGCTGAAGTGCGCATTAGGCACACTGTCGGTAGCCTTTACAATGATGAGCTCGCAGCCCGGTTCGATTCCAACTCATGCTTTATTTTGGTGTAGCATGAGGGCTGTGGGGTTCAGGACTTGTCACATGCTCTGAGTCTCAACGTCGAACAACCTGCTATCAGACCTCCCAAGCCTCCTAAAGCTTCCCTAAGCTATCCTCAGCTCAGCCTAGCAGAGATACCTAAAGAAAGACCGTCTGGGACGCGTGAATTGCTGCGTGATAGTGCAAGCTGGTTGGGGAATTGCCGCTGGCCGCCATGCACAGGTTGCTCATGCACCCCTCCCATTAGCCCTGTTCATTCGCAAAGGGGGTCTGCTCGCAAGGCAGCAGTAACCATGGCTCGCGTGTACGTCGGGAACCTAGAAGAGCGTGTAACGGAGGTAGCGGAGGTTTCCGCATTGCCCCTGCCTCTGCGACCCTCTGCGACCAGAGGAGCAGCGACCGTCTCTTCGTGGACTGTGGCGGTGCTAAAGCTCTGCATCGCCTCTGCAACTGCAGCGGGATCTGGAGGACGACTTCGCCCGCTTTGGGAAGATCCATTACATCTGGGTCGCTAAGAAGTGGGGCTGGCTGCAGGAGTTGCATCGCTTTAGAGCATGTCTGATGGTTGCCCACGAGACTCTATGCAGGCCTCCGGGATTTGCATTCATCGACTTCCTTGACGAGCGGGATGCTGAAGATGCCGTGCGCAAGTGAGTTGCTGCATCCCATGTGCGCCATCCTTGGTCCATGTCAGCTACTCACTGCGCGGTTTACTCATCTTACTGCTGACTTTCACCCATTGTTTCCTACTGTGTAGGATGACTGGGGCAAACGGTTGGCGAGTTGAGATTAGTCGGAAAAGCTATGGAGCCCGTGGTGGCCACAGCAGTGACAGGGGTGGTGACCGCCATGGGGGAGGTGGCTTTGGTGGTGGAAGGGGTGGCGGTCGTGAGATGGCATGCTACAACTGTGGTGAAGTGGGACACCTGGCACGGGATTGCAGATCACAGCCCAGCATGAGACGTGAAAGAAGTCCGCCCAGATACAGCCGCAGGTCACCGAGGTACGCAGCACTGCCTGGGCAAAATAGCAATGCATGGCACCCAGGGTCTGGTTACACCTGGCCCCACATGTTGGTGCACGTGGACACAGCACCATGTGTATCAGGGTCTGTTGGTGTACACCATGGGGCAGTTACAGTGCCACATTGCCGCACAGTGTCAAGCACATATGCAGGTGGTTTTTGCATGCTATGGTTGCTGCCTGGACACATGTGGGTGTTAATGCGGTGCTTCTTGCAGCCCCCGAGGCAGAGACAGCAGGAGCCCTCCACCTAGAAGACGCTACAGCCCTCCGCCCAAGCGTGAGAGCAGGAGCCCCCCACCACGCCGAGAGCGCAGCCGCAGCCCGTTGTGATGGGAGCCTGCAGTATCTGCATGGATGGCTCTCAGTCAGGTTTGCACGCACTGCAGTGCTTTCCTAGTGGACACTTTCATGACCACTCTTGACATTGGTTGTATGCTTAGTGCTGTGTGCATGCCATGGCCTTCCCAGCAAGGCGCATGCTGCCAGCCTGGTCATGCTGTGCCTGTGCTGATGTACCTTAAGCTTTGTCTAGCCAACTTACAGCAAGCATCTGTGCCTGGGCTGCCCCTTCTGTAGGACGTAGGCAGCTGGCCTGGCTCTTTAGGTGCAAACTATGTGCAATGCTGGCAAACGTTAAAGTCTCACAAACCATTATTGTGTGTGGCTTGTCTGCATGCTTGCTTAAAATCTCGTGCTGGTCAGCGGCTGACTGGAGCCTCACACAGCGGCTGACTGGAGTGCACACCAGGTCGTATCCCTACCCTGCTACTCCCTGTTAATGCGAGTATCCCACGTGCCACAAGCATCCTGTCACGTTGCCACACGGAGGGCTTGGTCGGAGCTGATTAGGGATGAAAGTGAGGGAAGTATTGCTTCTGGCAGCATCCTAATGAAGCTGTCTCTAACTGTCTCTGAGAGCCATAGTGGGTACGGCTCCCTGCTGGGCACAGCCACTGGTTGCCAGCCAGCCTTGAGGTCACTGAGTGGGGGGGGGTCAGGGCCCTTTGACCAAGTCGTGCTGCCTCCATCTCAGATCAGGGACGAGCTGTTGGTTGCCTACAATGACAGGCTGGCTGCCTGCAGCAGCATTGAATCCACTGACAGTGAGTAGGTAGCAAGGCAGCTTTGCAACCTGGTTGAGTCTGCGCAACAACAGGCATGAGGGTGTGAATTACAGGCTACTAGCATCAGGCCCTTTCCCCGCATGCGCACATGCTCTCCCTTCTGGTCACATCCTTGCTTCATCTGCTGCCCATGCTCCCTCCTGTTGCGCCCCTGTAGCTCATACTACTGCCTGTGCCCTTGGCCCTGGCGGCACCCATGCTTTTAGGCTGCCTATGCCGGTTCCCGCTTCGTGCACCCCAGCATGAACCTGACCTACGCACTGCCCCGGCTGGTGCAACCCCAGCCGTCACACACCACAGCTGCCTACTCCAACTGCTGCACCCGGCCATATGTTGCATGGTGACTACACTGTGCATGCAATGAGTAACATCTTGCATTTGTGCTAGCTAGGTGAGAGAACAGCAAGCTACTGCTGGCATTAATCTGAGTTAAGTGTGCAGGAGAGAGTGACAGCCATACCCCTGCACCCTGTTACATATAATAGCCCGTGTGGCTCAGCATACGGAAGTCACCCCTCCCTCAATCCCGGCATGCAGTGTTAGCAAACTACAACCAGAATGCAGCCAAGCTTTGGCCAAGCAATGTACACCGCCCAGCCCAGCCGCAGACACAGCAAGTCTGACCTGGGCAGCGTGTGGGGCGCAGGGTTTGAGAGCCACCAGGTGCGTCTCTTGTTGGCGGCAAGCGTGGCATTGGTTGCCGGCATGAGGTGCAGTACCAGCCTTTCTACACTCTCCTGGGATGCACCTTAACCAGAGACATATGGGTTGCCTTCAGGAGAAGAGATTACCCCCCTCTGTACTCATGCCTGCCACTCGCCATTTGCCTCCTGCTTTGCTGCACCTTGCCCACTGCTCCTGCCCCCTCGCTCATGCGCTGATGCACCTGCCCCGCCGCCCCTGCTCAGATGCTCTCTGTACTCATGCCTGCCACTCACCATTTGCCTCCTGCTTTGTTGCACCTTTCCCACTGCCCCTGCCCCCTCGCTCATGTGCTGATGCACCTGCCCCACCGCCCCTGCTCAGATGCCCTGTGTACTCATGCCTGCCACTCGCCATGTGCCTCCTGCTTTGCTGCACCTTGCCCACTGCTCCTGCCCCCTCGCTCATGCGCTGATGCACCTGCCCCACCGCCCCTGCTCAGATGCCCTCTGTACTCATGCCTGCCACTCGCCGTGTGCCTCCTGCTTTGCTGCACCTTGCCCACTGCTCCTGCCCCCTCGCTCATGCGCTGATGCACGTCCCGCCACCCCTGCTCAGATGCCCTCTGTACTCATGCCTGCCACTCGCCATGTGCCTCCTGCTTTGCTGCACCTTGCCCACTGCTCCTGCCCCCTCGCTCATGCGCTGATGCACCTGCCCCGCCACCCCTGCTCAGATGCCCTCTGTACTCATGCCTGCCACTCCCCATTCGCCTCCTGCTTTGCTGCACCTTACCCACTGCTCCTGCCCCCTCGCTCATGCACTGATGCACCTGCCCCGCCACCCCTGCTCAGATGCCCTCTGTACTCATGCCTGCCACTCGCCATGTGCCTCCTGCTTTGCTGCACCTTGCCCACTGCTCCTGCCCCCTCGCTCATGCGCTGATGCACCTGCCCCACCGCCCCTGCTCAGATGCCCTCTGTACTCATGCCTGCCACTCGCCGTGTGCCTCCCGCTTTGCTGCACCTTGCCCACTGCTCCTGCCCCCTCGCTCATGCGCTGATGCACGTCCCGCCACCCCTGCTCAGATGCCCTCTGTACTCATGCCTGCCACTCGCCATGTGCCTCCTGCTTTGCTGCACCTTGCCCACTGCTCCTGCCCCCTCGCTCATGCGCTGATGCACCTGCCCCGCCGCCCCTGCTCAGATGTTCTCTGTACTCATGCCTGCCACTCACCATTTGCCTCCTGCTTTGTTGCACCTTTCCCACTGCCCCTGCCCCCTCGCTCATGTGCTGATGCACCTGCCCCACCGCCCCTGCTCAGATGCCCTGTGTACTCATGCCTGCCACTCGCCATGTGCCTCCTGCTTTGCTGCACCTTGCCCACTGCTCCTGCCCCCTCGCTCATGCGCTGATGCACCTGCCCCACCGCCCCTGCTCAGATGCCCTCTGTACTCATGCCTGCCACTCGCCGTGTGCCTCCTGCTTTGCTGCACCTTGCCCACTGCTCCTGCCCCCTCGCTCATGCGCTGATGCACGTCCCGCCACCCCTGCTCAGATGCCCTCTGTACTCATGCCTGCCACTCGCCATGTGCCTCCTGCTTTGCTGCACCTTGCCCACTGCTCCTGCCCCCTCGCTCATGCGCTGATGCACCTGCCCCGCCACCCCTGCTCAGATGCCCTCTGTACTCATGCCTGCCACTCGCCATTTGCCTCCTGCTTTGCTGCACCTTGCCCACTGCTCCTGCCCCCTCGCTCATGCGCTGATGCACCTGCCCCGCCGCCCCTGCTCAGATGCCCTCTGTACTCATGCCTGCCACTCGCCATTTGCCTCCTGCTTTGTTGCACCTTGCCCACTGCCCCTGCCCCCTCGCTCATGCGCTGATGCACCTGCCCCACCGACGCTGCTCAGATGCCCTCCTACTCATGCCTGCCACTCGCCATTGGCCTCCTGCTTTGCTGCACCTTGCCCACTACTCCTGCCCCCTCGCTCATGCGTTGATGCACCTGCCCCACCGACCCTGCTTAGATGCCCTCTTTACTCATGCCTGCCACTCGCCATTGGCCTCCTGCTTTGCTGCACCTTGCCCACTGCTCCTGCCCCCTCGCTCATGCGCTGATGCACCTGCCCCGCCGCCCCTGCTCAGATGCGCAAATCACTCATGCCTGCCACTCGCCATTTGCCTCCTGCTTTGCTGCACCTTGCCCACTGCCCCTGCCCCCTCGCTCATGCGCTGATGCACCTGCCCCACCGACGCTGCTCAGATGCCCTCCTACTCATGCCTGCCACTCGCCATTGGCCTCCTGCTTTGCTGCACCTTGCCCACTGCTCCTGCCCCCTCGCTCATGCGCTGATGCACCTGCCCCGCCGCCCCTGCACAGATGCTCTCTGTACTCATGCCTGCCACTCACCATTTGCCTCCTGCTTTGTTGCACCTTTCCCACTGCCCCTGCCCCCTCGCTCATGTGCTGATGCACCTGCCCCACCGCCCCTGCTCAGATGCCCTGTGTACTCATGCCTGCCACTCGCCATGTGCCTCCTGCTTTGCTGCACCTTGCCCACTGCTCCTGCCCCCTCGCTCATGCGCTGATGCACCTGCCCCACCGCCCCTGCTCAGATGCCCTCTGTACTCATGCCTGCCACTCGCCGTGTGCCTCCTGCTTTGCTGCACCTTGCCCACTGCTCCTGCCCCCTCGCTCATGCGCTGATGCACCTGCCCCGCCGCCCCTGCTCAGATGCCCTCTGTACTCATGCCTGCCACTCGCCATTTGCCTCCTGCTTTGCTGCACCTTGCCCACTGCTCCTGCCCCCTCGCTCATGCGCTGATGCACCTGCCCCGCCGCCCCTGCTCAGATGCCCTCTGTACTCATGCCTGCCACTCGCCATTTGCCTCCTGCTTTGTTGCACCTTGCCCACTGCCCCTGCCCCCTCGCTCATGCGCTGATGCACCTGCCCCACCGACGCTGCTCAGATGCCCTCCTACTCATGCCTGCCACTCGCCATTGGCCTCCTGCTTTGCTGCACCTTGCCCACTACTCCTGCCCCCTCGCTCATGCGTTGATGCACCTGCCCCACCGACCCTGCTTAGATGCCCTCTTTACTCATGCCTGCCACTCGCCATTGGCCTCCTGCTTTGCTGCACCTTGCCCACTGCTCCTGCCCCCTCGCTCATGCGCTGATGCACCTGCCCCGCCGCCCCTGCTCAGATGCGCAAATCACTCATGCCTGCCACTCGCCATTTGCCTCCTGCTTTGCTGCACCTTGCCCACTGCCCCTGCCCCCTCGCTCATGCGCTGATGCACCTGCCCCACCGACGCTGCTCAGATGCCCTCCTACTCATGCCTGCCACTCGCCATTGGCCTCCTGCTTTGCTGCACCTTGCCCACTGCTCCTGCCCCCTCGCTCATGCGCTGATGCACCTGCCCCGCCGCCCCTGCTCAGATGCTCTCTGTACTCATGCCTGCCACTCACCATTTGCCTCCTGCTTTGTTGCACCTTTCCCACTGCCCCTGCCCCCTCGCTCATGTGCTGATGCACCTGCCCCACCGCCCCTGCTCAGATGCCCTGTGTACTCATGCCTGCCACTCGCCGTGTGCCTCCTGCTTTGCTGCACCTTGCCCACTGCTCCTGCCCCCTCGCTCATGCGCTGATGCACGTCCCGCCACCCCTGCTCAGATGCCCTCTGTACTCATGCCTGCCACTCGCCATGTGCCTCCTGCTTTGCTGCACCTTGCCCACTGCTCCTGCCCCCTCGCTCATGCGCTGATGCACCTGCCCCGCCACCCCTGCTCAGATGCCCTCTGTACTCATGCCTGCTACTCGCCATTTGCCTCCTGCTTTGCTGCACCTTGCCCACTGCTCCTGCCCCCTCGCTCATGCGCTGATGCACCTGCCCCGCCGCCCCTGCTCAGATGCCCTCTGTACTCATGCCTGCCACTCGCCATTTGCCTCCTGCTTTGCTGCACCTTGCCCACTGCTCCTGCCCCCTCGCTCATGCGCTGATGCACCTGCCCCGCCGCCCCTGCTCAGATGCCCTCTGTACTCATGCCTGCCACTCGCCATTTGCCTCCTGCTTTGCTGCACCTTGCCCACTGCTCCTGCCCCCTCGCTCATGCGCTGATGCACCTGCCCCGCCGCCCCTGCTCAGATGCCCTCTGTACTCATGCCTGCCACTCGCCATTTGCCTCCTGCTTTGTTGCACCTTGCCCACTGCCCCTGCCCCCTCGCTCATGCGCTGATGCACCTGCCCCACCGACGCTGCTCAGATGCCCTCCTACTCATGCCTGCCACTCGCCATTGGCCTCCTGCTTTGCTGCACCTTGCCCACTACTCCTGCCCCCTCGCTCATGCGTTGATGCACCTGCCCCACCGACCCTGCTTAGATGCCCTCTTTACTCATGCCTGCCACTCGCCATTGGCCTCCTGCTTTGCTGCACCTTGCCCACTGCTCCTGCCCCCTCGCTCATGCGCTGATGCACCTGCCCCGCCGCCCCTGCTCAGATGCGCAAATCACTCATGCCTGCCACTCGCCATTTGCCTCCTGCTTTGCTGCACCTTGCCCACTGCCCCTGCCCCCTCGCTCATGCGCTGATGCACTTGCCCCACCGACGCTGCTTAGATGCCCTCCTACTCATGCCTGCCACTCGCCATTGGCCTCCTGCTTTGCTGCACCTTGCCCACTACTCCTGCCCCCTCGCTCATGCGTTGATGCACCTGCCCCACCGACCCTGCTTAGATGCCCTCTTTACTCATGCCTGCCACTCGCCATTTGCCTCCTGCTTTGCTGCACCTTGCCCACTGCTCCTGCCCCCTCGCTCATGCGCTGATGCACCTGCCCCGCCGCCCCTGCTCAGATGCCCTCTGTACTCATGCCTGCCACTCGCCATTTGCCTCCTGCTTTGTTGCACCTTGCCCACTGCCCCTGCCCCCTCGCTCATGCGCTGATGCACCTGCCCCACCGACGCTGCTCAGATGCCCTCCTACTCATGCCTGCCACTCGCCATTGGCCTCCTGCTTTGCTGCACCTTGCCCACTACTCCTGCCCCCTCGCTCATGCGTTGATGCACCTGCCCCACCGACCCTGCTTAGATGCCCTCTTTACTCATGCCTGCCACTCGCCATTTGCCTCCTGCTTTGCTGCACCTTGCCCACTGCTCCTGCTCCCTCGCTCATGCGCTGATGCACCTGCCCCGCCGCCCCTGCTCAGATGCCCTCTGTACTCATGCCTGCCACTCGCCATTTGCCTCCTGCTTTGTTGCACCTTGCCCACTGCCCCTGCCCCCTCGCTCATGCGCTGATGCACCTGCCCCACCGACGCTGCTCAGATGCCCTCCTACTCATGCCTGCCACTCGCCATTGGCCTCCTGCTTTGCTGCACCTTGCCCACTACTCCTGCCCCCTCGCTCATGCGTTGATGCACCTGCCCCACCGACCCTGCTTAGATGCCCTCTTTACTCATGCCTGCCACTCGCCATTGGCCTCCTGCTTTGCTGCACCTTGCCCACTGCTCCTGCCCCCTCGCTCATGCGCTGATGCACCTGCCCCGCCGCCCCTGCTCAGATGCGCCAATCACTCATGCCTGCCACTCGCCATTTGCCTCCTGCTTTGGTGCACCTTGCCCACTGCCCCTGCCCCCTCGCTCATGCGCTGATGCACCTGCCCCACCGACGCTGCTCAGATGCCCTCCTACTCATGCCTGCCACTCGCCATTGGCCTCCTGCTTTGCTGCACCTTGCCCACTGCTCCTGCCCCCTCGCTCATGCGTTGATGCACCTGCCCCACCGACCCTGCTTAGATGCCCTCTTTACTCATGCCTGCCACTCGCCATTGGCCTCCTGCTTTGCTGCACCTTGCCCACTGCTCCTGCCCCCTCGCTCATGCGCTGATGCACCTGCCCCGCCGCCCCTGCTTAGATGCGCTAATCACTCATGCCTGCCACTCGCCATTTGCCTCCTGCTTTGCTGCACCTTGCCCACTGCTCCTGCCCCCTCGCTCATGCGCTGATGCACCTGCCCCGCCGCCCCTGCTCAGATGCCCTCTTTACTCATGCCTGCCACTCGCCATTGGCCTCCTGCTTTGCTGCACCTTGCCCACTACTCCTGCCCCCTCGCTCATGCGTTGATGCACCTGCCCCACCGACCCTGCTTAGATGCCCTCTTTACTCATGCCTGCCACTCGCCATTGGCCTCCTGCTTTGCTGCACCTTGCCCACTGCTCCTGCCCCCTCGCTCATGCGCTGATGCACCTGCCCCGCCGCCCCTGCTCAGATGCGCCAATCACTCATGCCTGCCACTCGCCATTTGCCTCCTGCTTTGGTGCACCTTGCCCACTGCCCCTGCCCCCTCGCTCATGCGCTGATGCACCTGCCCCACCGACGCTGCTCAGATGCCCTCCTACTCATGCCTGCCACTCGCCATTGGCCTCCTGCTTTGCTGTGCCTTGCCCACTGCTCCTGCCCCCTCGCTCATGCGCTGATGCACCTGCCCCGCCGCCCCTGCTCAGATGCCCTCTGTACTCATGCCTGCCACTCACCATTTGCCTCCTGCTTTGCTGCACCTTGCCCACTGCTCCTGCCCCCTCGCTCATGCGCTGATGCACCTGCCCCGCCGCCCCTGCTCAGATGCGCTAATCACTCATGCCTGCCACTCGCCATTTGCCTCCTGCTTTGCTGCACCTTGCCCACTGCTCCTGCCCCCTCGCTCATGCGTTGATGCACCTGCCCCACCGACCCTGCTTAGATGCCCTCTTTACTCATGCCTGCCACTCGCCATTGGCCTCCTGCTTTGCTGCACCTTGCCCACTGCTCCTGCCCCCTCGCTCATGCGTTGATGCACCTGCCCCACCGACCCTGCTTAGATGCCCTCTTTACTCATGCCTGCCACTCGCCATTGGCCTCCTGCTTTGCTGCACCTTGCCCACTGCTCCTGCCCCCTCGCTCATGCGCTGATGCACCTGCCCCGCCGCCCCTGCTCAGATGCCCTCTGTACTCATGCCTGCCACTCGCCATTTGCCTCCTGCTTTGCTGCACCTTGCCCACTGCTCCTGCCCCCTCGCTCATGCGCTGATGCACCTGCCCCGCCGCCCCTGCTCAGATGCCCTCTGTACTCATGCCTGCCACTCGCCATTTGCCTCCTGCTTTGTTGCACCTTGCCCACTGCCCCTGCCCCCTCGCTCATGCGCTGATGCACCTGCCCCACCGACGCTGCTCAGATGCCCTCCTACTCATGCCTGCCACTCGCCATTGGCCTCCTGCTTTGCTGCACCTTGCCCACTACTCCTGCCCCCTCGCTCATGCGTTGATGCACCTGCCCCACCGACCCTGCTTAGATGCCCTCTTTACTCATGCCTGCCACTCGCCATTGGCCTCCTGCTTTGCTGCACCTTGCCCACTGCTCCTGCCCCCTCGCTCATGCGCTGATGCACCTGCCCCGCCGCCCCTGCTCAGATGCGCTAATCACTCATGCCTGCCACTCGCCATTTGCCTCCTGCTTTGCTGCACCTTGCCCACTGCCCCTGCCCCCTCGCTCATGCGCTGATGCACCTGCCCCACCGACGCTGCTCAGATGCCCTCCTACTCATGCCTGCCACTCGCCATTGGCCTCCTGCTTTGCTGCACCTTGCCCACTACTCCTGCCCCCTCGCTCATGCGTTGATGCACCTGCCCCACCGACCCTGCTTAGATGCCCTCTTTACTCATGCCTGCCACTCGCCATTGGCCTCCTGCTTTGCTGCACCTTGCCCACTGCTCCTGCCCCCTCGCTCATGCGCTGATGCACCTGCCCCGCCGCCCCTGCTCAGATGCGCTAATCACTCATGCCTGCCACTCGCCATTTGCCTCCTGCTTTGCTGCACCTTGCCCACTGCTCCTGCCCCCTCGCTCATGCGTTGATGCACCTGCCCCACCGACCCTGCTTAGATGCCCTCTTTACTCATGCCTGCCACTCGCCATTGGCCTCCTGCTTTGCTGCACCTTGCCCACTGCTCCTGCCCCCTCGCTCATGCGCTGATGCACCTGCCCCACCGACCCTGCTTAGATGCCCTCTTTACTCATGCCTGCCACTCGCCATTGGCCTCCTGCTTTGCTGCACCTTGCCCACTGCTCCTGCCCCCTCGCTCATGCGCTGATGCACCTGCCCCGCCGACGCTGCTCAGATGCCCTCCTACTCATGCCTGCCACTCGCCATTTGCCTCCTGCTTTGCTGCACCTTGCCCACTGCTCCTGCCCCCTCGCTCATGCGTTGATGCACCTGCCCCACCGACCCTGCTTAGATGCCCTCTTTACTCATGCCTGCCACTCGCCATTGGCCTCCTGCTTTGCTGCACCTTGCCCACTGCTCCTGCCCCCTCGCTCATGCGCTGATGCACCTGCCCCGCCGCCCCTGCACAGATGCGCTAATCACTCATGCCTGCCACTCGCCATTGGCCTCCTGCTTTGCTGCACCTTGCCCACTGCTCCTGCCCCCTCGCTCATGCGTTGATGCACCTGCCCCACCGACCCTGCTTAGATGCCCTCTTTACTCATGCCTGCCACTCGCCATTGGCCTCCTGCTTTGCTGCACCTTGCCCACTGCTCCTGCCCCCTCGCTCATGCGCTGATGCACCTGCCCCGCCGCCCCTGCACAGATGCGCTAATCACTCATGCCTGCCACTCGCCATTTGCCTCCTGCTTTGCTGCACCTTGCCCACTGCTCCTGCCCCCTCGCTCATGCGCTGATGCACCTGCCCCACCGACGCTGCTCAGATGCCCTCCTACTCATGCCTGCCACTCGCCATTGGCCTCCTGCTTTGCTGCACCTTGCCCACTGCTCCTGCCCCCTCGCTCATGCGTTGATGCACCTGCCCCACCGACCCTACTTAGATGCCCTCTTTACTCATGCCTGCCACTCGCCATTGGCCTCCTGCTTTGCTGCACCTTGCCCACTGCTCCTGCCCCCTCGCTCATGCGCTGATGCACCTGCCCCGCCGCCCCTGCTCAGATGCCCTCTGTACTCATGCCTGCCACTCGCCATTGGCCTCCTGCTTTGCTGCACCTTGCCCACTGCTCCTGCCCCCTCGCTCATGCGTTGATGCACCTGCCCCACCGACCCTGCTTAGATGCCCTCTTTACTCATGCCTGCCACTCGCCATTGGCCTCCTGCTTTGCTGCACCTTGCCCACTGCTCCTGCCCCCTCGCTCATGCGCTGATGCACCTGCCCCGCCGCCCCTGCTCAGATGCGCTAATCACTCATGCCTGCCACTCGCCATTTGCCTCCTGCTTTGCTGCACCTTGCCCACTGCTCCTGCCCCCTCGCTCATGCGTTGATGCACCTGCCCCACCGACCCTGCTTAGATGCCCTCTTTACTCATGCCTGCCACTCGCCATTGGCCTCCTGCTTTGCTGCACCTTGCCCACTGCTCCTGCCCCCTCGCTCATGCGCTGATGCACCTGCCCCGCCGCCCCTGCTCAGATGCGCTAATCACTCATGCCTGCCACTCGCCATTTGCCTCCTGCTTTGCTGCACCTTGCCCACTGCTCCTGCCCCTCGCTCATGCGCTGATGCACCTGCCCCGCCGCCCCTGCTCAGATGCCCTCTGTACTCATGCCTGCCACTCGCCATTGGCCTCCTGCTTTGCTGCACCTTGCCCACTGCTCCTGCCCCCTCGCTCATGTGCTGATGCACCTGCCCCGTCGTCCCTGCTCAGATGCCCTCTGTACTCATGCCTGCCACTCGCCATGTGCCTCCTGCTTTGCTGCACCTTGCCCACTGCTCCTGCCCCCTCGCTCATGCGCTGATGCACCTGCCCCGCCGCCCCTGCTCAGATGCCCTCTGTACTCATGCCTGCCACTCACCATTTGCCTCCTGCTTTGCTGCACCTTGCCCACTGCTCCTGCCCCCTCGCTCATGCGCTGATGCACCTGCCCCGCCGCCCCTGCTCAGATGCGCTAATCACTCATGCCTGCCACTCGCCATTTGCCTCCTGCTTTGCTGCACCTTGCCCACTGCTCCTGCCCCCTCGCTCATGCGTTGATGCACCTGCCCCACCGACCCTGCTTAGATGCCCTCTTTACTCATGCCTGCCACTCGCCATTGGCCTCCTGCTTTGCTGCACCTTGCCCACTGCTCCTGCCCCCTCGCTCATGCGCTGATGCACCTGCCCCACCGACCCTGCTTAGATGCCCTCTTTACTCATGCCTGCCACTCGCCATTGGCCTCCTGCTTTGCTGCACCTTGCCCACTGCTCCTGCCCCCTCGCTCATGCGCTGATGCACCTGCCCCGCCGCCCCTGCTCAGATGCGCTAATCACTCATGCCTGCCACTCGCCATGAGCCTCCTGCTTTGCTGCACCTTGCCCACTGCTCCTGCCCCTCGCTCATGCGCTGATGCACCTGCCCCACCGACGCTGCTCAGATGCCCTCCTACTCATGCCTGCCACTCGCCATTGGCCTCCTGCTTTGCTGCACCTTGCCCACTGCTCCTGCCCCCTCGCTCATGCGTTGATGCACCTGCCCCGCCGCCCCTGCTCAGATGCCCTCTTTACTCATGCCTGCCACTCGCCATTGGCCTCCTGCTTTGCTGCACCTTGCCCACTGCTCCTGCCCCCTCGCTCATGCGTTGATGCACCTGCCCCGCCGCCCCTGCTCAGATGCCCTCTTTACTCATGCCTGCCACTCGCCATTGGCCTCCTGCTTTGCTGCACCTTGCCCACTGCTCCTGCCCCTCGCTCATGCGCTGATGCACCTGCCCCACCGACGCTGCTCAGATGCCCTCCTACTCATGCCTGCCACTCGCCATTGGCCTCCTGCTTTGCTGCACCTTGCCCACTGCTCCTGCCCCCTCGCTCATGCGTTGATGCACCTGCCCCGCCGCCCCTGCTCAGATGCCCTCTTTACTCATGCCTGCCACTCGCCATTGGCCTCCTGCTTTGCTGCACCTTGCCCACTGCTCCTGCCCCCTCGCTCATGCGCTGATGCACCTGCCCCGCCGCCCCTGCTCAGATGCCCTCTGTACTCATGCCTGCCACTCACCATTTGCCTCCTGCTTTGCTGCACCTTGCCCACTGCTCCTGCCCCCTCGCTCATGCGCTGATGCACCTGCCCCGCCGCCCCTGCTCAGATGCGCTAATCACTCATGCCTGCCACTCGCCATGAGCCTCCTGCTTTGCTGCACCTTGCCCACTGCTCCTGCCCCCTCGCTCATGCGCTGATGCACCTGCCCCACCGACGCTGCTCAGATGCCCTCCTACTCATGCCTGCCACTCGCCATTGGCCTCCTGCTTTGCTGCACCTTGCCCACTGCTCCTGCCCCCTCGCTCATGCGCTGATGCACCTGCCCCGCCGCCCCTGCTCAGATGCCCTCTGTACTCATGCCTGCCACTCGCCATTGGCCTCCTGCTTTGCTGCACCTTGCCCACTGCTCCTGCCCCCTCGCTCATGTGCTGATGCACCTGCCCCGCCGTCCCTGCTCAGATGCCCTCTGTACTCATGCCTGCCACTCGCCATGTGCCTCCTGCTTTGCTGCACCTTGCCCACTGCTCCTGCCCCCTCGCTCATGCGCTGATGCACCTGCCCCGCCGCCCCTGCTCAGATGCCCTCTGTACTCATGCCTGCCACTCACCATTTGCCTCCTGCTTTGCTGCACCTTGCCCACTGCTCCTGCCCCCTCGCTCATGCGCTGATGCACCTGCCCCGCCGCCCCTGCTCAGATGCGCTAATCACTCATGCCTGCCACTCGCCATTTGCCTCCTGCTTTGCTGCACCTTGCCCACTGCTCCTGCCCCTCGCTCATGCGCTGATGCACCTGCCCCACCGACGCTGCTCAGATGCCCTCCTACTCATGCCTGCCACTCGCCATTGGCCTCCTGCTTTGCTGCACCTTGCCCACTGCTCCTGCCCCCTCGCTCATGCGTTGATGCACCTGCCCCGCCGCCCCTGCTCAGATGCCCTCTTTACTCATGCCTGCCACTCGCCATTGGCCTCCTGCTTTGCTGCACCTTGCCCACTGCTCCTGCCCCCTCGCTCATGCGCTGATGCACCTGCCCCGCCGCCCCTGCTCAGATGCCCTCTGTACTCATGCCTGCCACTCGCCATTGGCCTCCTGCTTTGCTGCACCTTGCCCACTGCTCCTGCCCCCTCGCTCATGTGCTGATGCACCTGCCCCGCCGTCCCTGCTCAGATGCCCTCTGTACTCATGCCTGCCACTCGCCATGTGCCTCCTGCTTTGCTGCACCTTGCCCACTGCTCCTGCCCCCTCGCTCATGCGCTGATGCACCTGCCCCGCCGCCCCTGCTCAGATGCCCTCTGTACTCATGCCTGCCACTCGCCATGTGCCTCCTGCTTTGCTATACCTTGCCCACTGCTCCTGCCCCCTTGCTCATGCCTTGATGCACCTGCCCCGCCGCCCCTGCTCAGATGCGTTGTTTACTCATATGCCTGCCACTCGCCATGTGCCTCCTGCTTTGCTGCACCTTGCCCACTGCTCTTGCCCCCTCGCTCATGTGCTGATGCACCTGCCCCGCCGTCCCTGCTCAGATGCCCTCTGTACTCATGCCTGCCACTCGCCATGTGCCTCCTGCTTTGCTGCACCTTGCCCACTGCTCCTGCCCCCTCGCTCATGCGCTGATGCACCTGCCCCGCCACCCCTGCTCAGATGCCCTCTGTACTCATGCCTGCCACTCGCCATGTGCCTCCTGCTTTGCTGCACCTTGCCCACTGCCCCTGCCCCCTCGCTCATGCGCTGATGCACCTGCCCCACCGCCCCTGCTCAGATGCCCTCTGTACTCATGCCTGCCACTCCCCATTCGCCTCCTGCTTTGCTGCACCTTGCCCACTGCTCCTGCCCCCTCGCTCATGCGCTGATGCACCTGCCCCGCCGCCCCTGCTCAGATGCCCTCTGTACTCATGCCTGCCACTCGCCATTTGCCTCCTGCTTTGTTGCACCTTGCCCACTGCTCCTGCCCCCTCGCTCATGCGCTGATGCACCTGCCCCACCAACGCTGCTCAGATGCCCTCCTACTCATGCCTGCCACTCGCCATTGGCCTCCTGCTTTGCTGCACCTTGCCCACTGCTCCTGCCCCCTCGCTCATGCGTTGATGCACCTGCCCCACCGACCCTGCTTAGATGCCCTCTTTACTCATGCCTGCCACTCGCCATTGGCCTCCTGCTTTGCTGCACCTTGCCCACTGCTCCTGCCCCCTCGCTCATGCGCTGATGCACCTGCCCCACCGACCCTGCTTAGATGCCCTCTTTACTCATGCCTGCCACTCGCCATTGGCCTCCTGCTTTGCTGCACCTTGCCCAGTGCTCCTGCCCCCTCGCTCATGCGCTGATGCACCTGCCCCGCCGCCCCTGCTCAGATGCGCTAATCACTCATGCCTGCCACTCGCCATTTGCCTCCTGCTTTGCTGCACCTTGCCCACTGCTCCTGCCCCTCGCTCATGCGCTGATGCACCTGCCCCGCCGCCCCTGCTCAGATGCCCTCTGTACTCATGCCTGCCACTCGCCATTGGCCTCCTGCTTTGCTGCACCTTGCCCACTGCTCCTGCCCCCTCGCTCATGCGCTGATGCACCTGCCCCGCCGCCCCTGCTCAGATGCCCTCTGTACTCATGCCTGCCACTCACCATTTGCCTCCTGCTTTGCTGCACCTTGCCCACTGCTCCTGCCCCCTCGCTCATGCGCTGATGCACCTGCCCCGCCGCCCCTGCTCAGATGCGCTAATCACTCATGCCTGCCACTCGCCATTTGCCTCCTGCTTTGCTGCACCTTGCCCACTGCTCCTGCCCCTCGCTCATGCGCTGATGCACCTGCCCCACCGACGCTGCTCAGATGCCCTCCTACTCATGCCTGCCACTCGCCATTGGCCTCCTGCTTTGCTGCACCTTGCCCACTGCTCCTGCCCCCTCGCTCATGCGTTGATGCACCTGCCCCACCGCCCCTGCTCAGATGCCCTCTTTACTCATGCCTGCCACTCGCCATTGGCCTCCTGCTTTGCTGCACCTTGCCCACTGCTCCTGCCCCCTCGCTCATGCGCTGATGCACCTGCCCCGCCGCCCCTGCTCAGATGCCCTCTGTACTCATGCCTGCCACTCGCCATTGGCCTCCTGCTTTGCTGCACCTTGCCCACTGCTCCTGCCCCCTCGCTCATGTGCTGATGCACCTGCCCCGCCGTCCCTGCTCAGATGCCCTCTGTACTCATGCCTGCCACTCGCCATGTGCCTCCTGCTTTGCTGCACCTTGCCCACTGCTCCTGCCCCCTCGCTCATGCGCTGATGCACCTGCCCCGCCGCCCCTGCTCAGATGCCCTCTGTACTCATGCCTGCCACTCGCCATGTGCCTCCTGCTTTGCTATACCTTGCCCACTGCTCCTGCCCCCTTGCTCATGCCTTGATGCACCTGCCCCGCCGCCCCTGCTCAGATGCGTTGTTTACTCATATGCCTGCCACTCGCCATGTGCCTCCTGCTTTGCTGCACCTTGCCCACTGCTCCTGCCCCCTCGCTCATGTGCTGATGCACCTGCCCCGCCGTCCCTGCTCAGATGCCCTCTGTACTCATGCCTGCCACTCGCCATGTGCCTCCTGCTTTGCTGCACCTTGCCCACTGCTCCTGCCCCCTCGCTCATGCGCTGATGCACCTGCCCCGCCACCCCTGCTCAGATGCCCTCTGTACTCATGCCTGCCACTCGCCATGTGCCTCCTGCTTTGCTGCACCTTGCCCACTGCCCCTGCCCCCTCGCTCATGCGCTGATGCACCTGCCCCACCGCCCCTGCTCAGATGCCCTCTGTACTCATGCCTGCCACTCCCCATTCGCCTCCTGCTTTGCTGCACCTTGCCCACTGCTCCTGCCCCCTCGCTCATGCGCTGATGCACCTGCCCCGCCGCCCCTGCTCAGATGCCCTCTGTACTCATGCCTGCCACTCGCCATTTGCCTCCTGCTTTGTTGCACCTTGCCCACTGCTCCTGCCCCCTCGCTCATGCGCTGATGCACCTGCCCCACCAACGCTGCTCAGATGCCCTCCTACTCATGCCTGCCACTCGCCATTGGCCTCCTGCTTTGCTGCACCTTGCCCACTGCTCCTGCCCCCTCGCTCATGCGTTGATGCACCTGCCCCACCGACCCTGCTTAGATGCCCTCTTTACTCATGCCTGCCACTCGCCATTGGCCTCCTGCTTTGCTGCACCTTGCCCACTGCTCCTGCCCCCTCGCTCATGCGCTGATGCACCTGCCCCACCGACCCTGCTTAGATGCCCTCTTTACTCATGCCTGCCACTCGCCATTGGCCTCCTGCTTTGCTGCACCTTGCCCAGTGCTCCTGCCCCCTCGCTCATGCGCTGATGCACCTGCCCCGCCGCCCCTGCTCAGATGCGCTAATCACTCATGCCTGCCACTCGCCATTTGCCTCCTGCTTTGCTGCACCTTGCCCACTGCTCCTGCCCCTCGCTCATGCGCTGATGCACCTGCCCCGCCGCCCCTGCTCAGATGCCCTCTGTACTCATGCCTGCCACTCGCCATTGGCCTCCTGCTTTGCTGCACCTTGCCCACTGCTCCTGCCCCCTCGCTCATGTGCTGATGCACCTGCCCCGTCGTCCCTGCTCAGATGCCCTCTGTACTCATGCCTGCCACTCGCCATGTGCCTCCTGCTTTGCTGCACCTTGCCCACTGCTCCTGCCCCCTCGCTCATGCGCTGATGCACCTGCCCCGCCGCCCCTGCTCAGATGCCCTCTGTACTCATGCCTGCCACTCACCATTTGCCTCCTGCTTTGCTGCACCTTGCCCACTGCTCCTGCCCCCTCGCTCATGCGCTGATGCACCTGCCCCGCCGCCCCTGCTCAGATGCGCTAATCACTCATGCCTGCCACTCGCCATTTGCCTCCTGCTTTGCTGCACCTTGCCCACTGCTCCTGCCCCCTCGCTCATGCGTTGATGCACCTGCCCCACCGACCCTGCTTAGATGCCCTCTTTACTCATGCCTGCCACTCGCCATTGGCCTCCTGCTTTGCTGCACCTTGCCCACTGCTCCTGCCCCCTCGCTCATGCGCTGATGCACCTGCCCCACCGACCCTGCTTAGATGCCCTCTTTACTCATGCCTGCCACTCGCCATTGGCCTCCTGCTTTGCTGCACCTTGCCCACTGCTCCTGCCCCCTCGCTCATGCGCTGATGCACCTGCCCCGCCGCCCCTGCTCAGATGCCCTCTTTACTCATGCCTGCCACTCGCCATTGGCCTCCTGCTTTGCTGCACCTTGCCCACTGCTCCTGCCCCCTCGCTCATGCGCTGATGCACCTGCCCCGCCGCCCCTGCTCAGATGCCCTCTGTACTCATGCCTGCCACTCGCCATGTGCTTTGCTGCACCTTGCCCACTGCTCCTGCCCCCTCGCTCATGCGCTGATGCACCTGCCCCGCCGCCCCTGCTCAGATGCCCTCTGTACTCATGCCTGCCACTCACCATTTGCCTCCTGCTTTGCTGCACCTTGCCCACTGCTCCTGCCCCCTCGCTCATGCGCTGATGCACCTGCCCCGCCGCCCCTGCTCAGATGCCCTCTTTACTCATGCCTGCCACTCGCCATTGGCCTCCTGCTTTGCTGCACCTTGCCCACTGCTCCTGCCCCCTCGCTCATGCGCTGATGCACCTGCCCCGCCGCCCCTGCTCAGATGCCCTCTGTACTCATGCCTGCCACTCGCCATTGGCCTCCTGCTTTGCTGCACCTTGCCCACTGCTCCTGCCCCCTCGCTCATGTGCTGATGCACCTGCCCCGCCGTCCCTGCTCAGATGCCCTCTGTACTCATGCCTGCCACTCGCCATGTGCTTTGCTGCACCTTGCCCACTGCTCCTGCCCCCTCGCTCATGCGCTGATGCACCTGCCCCGCCGCCCCTGCTCAGATGCCCTCTGTACTCATGCCTGCCACTCACCATTTGCCTCCTGCTTTGCTGCACCTTGCCCACTGCTCCTGCCCCCTCGCTCATGCGCTGATGCACCTGCCCCGCCGCCCCTGCTCAGATGCCCTCTGTACTCATGCCTGCCACTCGCCATTGGCCTCCTGCTTTGCTGCACCTTGCCCACTGCTCCTGCCCCCTCGCTCATGTGCTGATGCACCTGCCCCGCCGTCCCTGCTCAGATGCCCTCTGTACTCATGCCTGCCACTCGCCATGTGCTTTGCTGCACCTTGCCCACTGCTCCTGCCCCCTCGCTCATGTGCTGATGCACCTGCCCCGCCGTCCCTGCTCAGATGCCCTCTGTACTCATGCCTGCCACTCGCCATGTGCTTTGCTGCACCTTGCCCACTGCTCCTGCCCCCTCGCTCATGCGCTGATGCACCTGCCCCACCGCCCCTGCTCAGATGCCCTCCTACTCATGCCTGCCACTCGCCATTTGCCTCCTGCTTTGCTGCACCTTGCCCACTGCTCCTGCCCCCTCGCTCATGCGTTGATGCACCTGCCCCACCGACCCTGCTTAGATGCCCTCTGTACTCATGCCTGCCACTCGCCATGTGCCTCCTGCTTTGCTGCACCTTGCCCACTGCTCCTGCCCCCTCGCTCATGCGCTGATGCACCTGCCCCGCCGCCCCTGCTCAGATGCCCTCTGTACTCATGCCTGCCACTCGCCATGTGCCTCCTGCTTTGCTGCACCTTGCCCACTGCTCCTGCCCCCTCGCTCATGCGCTGATGCACCTGCCCCACCGCCCCTGCTCAGATGCCCTCTGTACTCATGCCTGCCACTCGCCATGTGCCTCCTGCTTTGCTGCACCTTGCCCACTGCTCCTGCCCCCTCGCTCATGCGCTGATGCACCTGCCCCGCCACCCCTGCTCAGATGCCCTCTGTACTCATGCCTGCCACTCGCCATGTGCCTCCTGCTTTGCTGCACCTTGCCCACTGCTCCTGCCCCCTCGCTCATACGCTGATGCACCTGCCCCGCCGCACCTGCTCAGATGCCCTCTGTACTCATGCCTGCCACTCCCCATTCGCCTCCTGCTTTGCTGCACCTTGCCCACTGCTCCTGCCCCCTCGCTCATGCGCTGATGCACCTGCCCCGCCACCCCTGCTCAGATGCCCTCTGTACTCATGCCTGCCACTCCCCATTCGCCTCCTGCTTTGCTGCACCTTGCCCACTGCTCCTGCCCCCTCGCTCATGCGCTGATGCACCTGCCCCACCGACGCTGCTTAGATGCCCTCTTTACTCATGCCTGCCACTCGCCATTGGCCTCCTGCTTTGCTGCACCTTGCCCACTGCTCCTGCCCCCTCGCTCATGCGCTGATGCACCTGCCCCGCCGACGCAGCTTAGATGCCCTCTGTACTCATGCCTGCCACTCGCCATTTGCCTCCTGCTTTGCTGCACCTTGCCCACTGCTCCTGCCCCCTTGCTCATGCGCTGATGCACCTGCCCCGCCGCCCCTGCTCAGATGCGCTAATCACTCATGCCTGCCACTCGCCATTTGCCTCCTGCTTTGCTGCACCTTGCCCACTGCTCCTGCCCCCTCGCTCATGCGTTGATGCACCTGCCCCACTGACCCTGCTTAGATGCCCTCTTTACTCATGCCTGCCACTCGCCATTGGCCTCCTGCTTTGCTGCACCTTGCCCACTGCTCCTGCCCCCTCGCTCATGCGTTGATGCACCTGCCCCACCGACCCTGCTTAGATGCCCTCTTTACTCATGCCTGCCACTCCCCATTCGCCTCCTGCTTTGCTGCACCTTGCCCACTGCTCCTGCCCCCTCGCTCATGCGCTGATGCACCTGCCCCGCCACCCCTGCTCAGATGCCCTCTGTACTCATGCCTGCCACTCGCCATTGGCCTCCTGCTTTTCTGCACCTTGCCCACTGCTCCTGCCCCCTCGCTCATGCGTTGATGCACCTGCCCCACCGACCCTGCTTAGATGCCCTCTTTACTCATGCCTGCCACTCGCCATTGGCCTCCTGCTTTGCTGCACCTTGCCCACTGCTCCTGCCCCCTCGCTCATGCGCTGATGCACCTGCCCCGCCGCCCCTGCTCAGATGCGCTAATCACTCATGCCTGCCACTCGCCATTTGCCTCCTGCTTTGCTGCACCTTGCCCACTGCTCCTGCCCCATCGCTCATGCGCTGATGCACCTGCCCCACCGACGCTGCTCAGATGCCCTCCTACTCATGCCTGCCACTCGCCATCGGCCTCCTGCTTTGCTGCACCTTGCCCACTGCTCCTGCCCCCTCGCTCATGCGTTGATGCACCTGCCCCACCGACCCTGCTTAGATGCCCTCTTTACTCATGCCTGCCACTCGCCATTTGCCTCCTGCTTTGCTGCACCTTGCCCACTGCTCCTGCCCCCTCGCTCATGCGCTGATGCACCTGCCCCACCGACGCTGCTCAGATGCCCTCCTACTCATGCCTGCCACTCGCCATCGGCCTCCTGCTTTGCTGCACCTTGCCCACTGCTCCTGCCCCCTCGCTCATGCGTTGATGCACCTGCCCCACCGACCCTGCTTAGATGCCCTCTTTACTCATGCCTGCCACTCGCCATTGGCCTCCTGCTTTGCTGCACCTTGCCCACTGCTCCTGCCCCCTCGCTCATGCGCTGATGCACCTGCCCCGCCGCCCCTGCTCAGATGCGCTAATCACTCATGCCTGCCACTCGCCATTTGCCTCCTGCTTTGCTGCACCTTGCCCACTGCTCCTGCCCCCTCGCTCATGCGCTGATGCACCTGCCCCACCGACGCTGCTCAGATGCCCTCCTACTCATGCCTGCCACTCGCCATCGGCCTCCTGCTTTGCTGCACCTTGCCCACTGCTCCTGCCCCCTCGCTCATGCGTTGATGCACCTGCCCCACCGACCCTGCTTAGATGCCCTCTTTACTCATGCCTGCCACTCGCCATTGGCCTCCTGCTTTGCTGCACCTTGCCCACTGCTCCTGCCCCCTCGCTCATGCGCTGATGCACCTGCCCCGCCGCCCCTGCTCAGATGCCCTCTGTACTCATGCCTGCCACTCGCCATTTGCCTCCTGCTTTGCTGCACCTTGCCCACTGCTCCTGCCCCCTCGCTCATGCGCTGATGCACCTGCCCCGCCGCCCCTGCTCAGATGCCCTCTGTACTCATGCCTGCCACTCGCCATGTGCCTCCTGCTTTGCTATACCTTGCCCACTGCTCCTGCCCCCTTGCTCATGCCTTGATGCACCTGCCCCGCCGCCCCTGCTCAGATGCGTTGTTTACTCGTATGCCTGCCACTCGCCATGTGCCTCCTGCTTTGCTGCACCTTGCCCACTGCTCCTGCCCCCTCGCTCATGTGCTGATGCACCTGCCCCGCCGTCCCTGCTCAGATGCCCTCTGTACTCATGCCTGCCACTCCCCATGTGCCTCCTGCTTTGCTGCACCTTGCCCACTGCTCCTGCCCCCTCGCTCATGCGCTGATGCACCTGCCCCGCCGCCCCTGCTCAGATGCCCTCTGTACACATGCCTGCCACTCGCCATTTGCCTCCTGCTTTGCTGCACCTTGCCCACTGCTCCTGCCCCCTCGCTCATGCGCTGATGCACCTGCCCCGCCGCCCCTGCTCAGATGCCCTCTGTACTCATGCCTGCCACTCACCATTTGCCTCCTGCTTTGTTGCACCTTTCCCACTGCCCCTGCCCCCTCGCTCATGCGCTGATGCACCTGCCCCACCGCCCCTGCTCAGATGCCCTCTGTACTCATGCCTGCCACTCGCCATGTGCCTCCTGCTTTGCTGCACCTTGCCCACTGCTCCTGCCCCCTCGCTCATGCGCTGATGCACCTGCCCCGCCACCCCTGCTCAGATGCCCTCTGTACTCATGCCTGCCACTCGCCATGTGCCTCCTGCTTTGCTGCACCTTGCCCACTGCTCCTGCCCCCTCGCTCATGCGCTGATGCACCTGCCCCGCCGCACCTGCTCAGATGCCCTCTGTACTCATGCCTGCCACTCCCCATTCGCCTCCTGCTTTGCTGCACCTTGCCCACTGCTCCTGCCCCCTCGCTCATGCGCTGATGCACCTGCCCCGCCACCCCTGCTCAGATGCCCTCTGTACTCATGCCTGCCACTCCCCATTCGCCTCCTGCTTTGCTGCACCTTGCCCACTGCTCCTGCCCCCTCGCTCATGCGCTGATGCACCTGCCCCACCGACGCTGCTCAGATGCCCTCCTACTCATGCCTGCCACTCGCCATTGGCCTCCTGCTTTGCTGCACCTTGCCCACTGCTCCTGCCCCCTCGCTCATGCGCTGATGCACCTGCCCCGCCACCCCTGCTCAGATGCCCTCTGTACTCATGCCTGCCACTCGCCATTGGCCTCCTGCTTTGCTGCACCTTGCCCACTGCTCCTGCCCCCTCGCTCATGCGCTGATGCACCTGCCCCGCCGCCCCTGCTCAGATGCGCTAATCACTCATGCCTGCCACTCGCCATTTGCCTCCTGCTTTGCTGCACCTTGCCCACTGCTCCTGCCCCCTCGCTCATGCGCTGATGCACCTGCCCCACCGACGCTGCTCAGATGCCCTCCTACTCATGCCTGCCACTCGCCATCGGCCTCCTGCTTTGCTGCACCTTGCCCACTGCTCCTGCCCCCTCGCTCATGCGTTGATGCACCTGCCCCACCGACCCTGCTTAGATGCCCTCTTTACTCATGCCTGCCACTCGCCATTGGCCTCCTGCTTTGCTGCACCTTGCCCACTGCTCCTGCCCCCTCGCTCATGCGCTGATGCACCTGCCCCGCCGCCCCTGCTCAGATGCCCTCTGTACTCATGCCTGCCACTTGCCATGTGCCTCCTGCTTTGCTGCACCTTGCCCACTGCTCCTGCCCCCTCGCTCATGCGCTGATGCACCTGCCCCGCCGCCCCTGCTCAGATGCCCTCTGTACTCATGCCTGCCACTCGCCATGTGCCTCCTGCTTTGCTATACCTTGCCCACTGCTCCTGCCCCCTTGCTCATGCCTTGATGCACCTGCCCCGCCGCCCCTGCTCAGATGCGTTGTTTACTCGTATGCCTGCCACTCGCCATGTGCCTCCTGCTTTGCTGCACCTTGCCCACTGCTCCTGCCCCCTCGCTCATGTGCTGATGCACCTGCCCCGCCGTCCCTGCTCAGATGCCCTCTGTACTCATGCCTGCCACTCCCCATGTGCCTCCTGCTTTGCTGCACCTTGCCCACTGCTCCTGCCCCCTCGCTCATGCGCTGATGCACCTGCCCCGCCGCCCCTGCTCAGATGCCCTCTGTACACATGCCTGCCACTCGCCATTTGCCTCCTGCTTTGCTGCACCTTGCCCACTGCTCCTGCTCCCTCGCTCATGCGCTGATGCACCTGCCCCGCCACCCCTGCTCAGATGCCCTCTGTACTCATGCCTGCCACTCGCCATGTGCCTCCTGCTTTGCTGCACCTTGCCCACTGCTCCTGCCCCCTCGCTCATGCGCTGATGCACCTGCCCCGCCACCCCTGCTCAGATGCCCTCTGTACTCATGCCTGCCACTCGCCATGTGCCTCCTGCTTTGCTGCACCTTGCCCACTGCTCCTGCCCCCTCGCTCATGCGCTGATGCACCTGCCCCGCCGCACCTGCTCAGATGCCCTCTGTACTCATGCCTGCCACTCGCCATGTGCCTCCTGCTTTGCTGCACCTTGCCCACTGCCCCTGCCCCCTCGCTCATGCGCTGATGCACCTGCCCCGCCGCCCCTGCTCAGATGCCCTCTGTACTCATGCCTGCCACTCGCCATTGGCCTCCTGCTTTGCTGCACCTTGCCCACTGCTCCTGCCCCCTCGCTCATGCGCTGATGCACCTGCCCCGCCGCTCCTGCTCAGATGCCCTCTGTACTCATGCCTGCCACTCACCATTTGCCTCCTGCTTTGCTGCACCTTGCCCACTGCTCCTGCCCCCTCGCTCATGCGCTGATGCACCTGCCCCGCCGCCCCTGCTCAGATGCCCTCTGTACTCATGCCTGCCACTCGCCATTGGCCTCCTGCTTTGCTGCACCTTGCCCACTGCTCCTGCCCCCTCGCTCATGCGCTGATGCACCTGCCCCGCCGCTCCTGCTCAGATGCCCTCTGTACTCATGCCTGCCACTCACCATTGGCCTCCTGCTTTGCTGCACCTTGCCCACTGCTCCTGCCCCCTCGCTCATGCGCTGATGCACCTGCCCCACCGACGCTGCTCAGATGCCCTCCTACTCATGCCTGCCACTCGCCATTGGCCTCCTGCTTTGCTGCACCTTGCCCACTGCTCCTGCCCCCTCGCTCATGCGCTGATGCACCTGCCCCACCGACGCTGCTCAGATGCCCTCCTACTCATGCCTGCCACTCGCCATTGGCCTCCTGCTTTGCTGCACCTTGCCCACTGCTCCTGCCCCCTCGCTCATGCGCTGATGCACCTGCCCCGCCACCCCTGCTCAGATGCCCTCTGTACTCATGCCTGCCACTCCCCATTCGCCTCCTGCTTTGCTGCACCTTGCCCACTGCTCCTGCCCCCTCGCTCATGCGCTGATGCACCTGCCCCACCGACGCTGCTCAGATGCCCTCCTACTCATGCCTGCCACTCGCCATTGGCCTCCTGCTTTGCTGCACCTTGCCCACTGCTCCTGCCCCCTCGCTCATGCGCTGATGCACCTGCCCCGCCGCCCCTGCTCAGATGCCCTCTGTACTCATGCCTGCCACTCGCCATTGGCCTCCTGCTTTGCTGCACCTTGCCCACTGCTCCTGCCCCCTCGCTCATGCGCTGATGCACCTGCCCCGCCGCTCCTGCTCAGATGCCCTCTGTACTCATGCCTGCCACTCACCATTTGCCTCCTGCTTTGCTGCACCTTGCCCACTGCCCCTGCCCCCTCGCTCATGCGCTGATGCACCTGCCCCACCGACGCTGCTCAGATGCCCTCCTACTCATGCCTGCCACTCGCCATTGGCCTCCTGCTTTGCTGCACCTTGCCCACTGCTCCTGCCCCCTCGCTCATGCGCTGATGCACCTGCCCCGCCACCCCTGCTCAGATGCCCTCTGTACTCATGCCTGCCACTCCCCATTCGCCTCCTGCTTTGCTGCACCTTGCCCACTGCTCCTGCCCCCTCGCTCATGCGCTGATGCACCTGCCCCACCGACGCTGCTCAGATGCCCTCCTACTCATGCCTGCCACTCGCCATTGGCCTCCTGCTTTGCTGCACCTTGCCCACTGCTCCTGCCCCCTCGCTCATGCGCTGATGCACCTGCCCCACCGCCCCTGCTCAGATGCCCTCTGTACTCATGCCTGCCACTCGCCATTGGCCTCCTGCTTTGCTGCACCTTGCCCACTGCTCCTGCCCCCTCGCTCATGCGCTGATGCACCTGCCCCGCCGCTCCTGCTCAGATGCCCTCTGTACTCATGCCTGCCACTCACCATTTGCCTCCTGCTTTGCTGCACCTTGCCCACTGCCCCTGCCCCCTCGCTCATGCGCTGATGCACCTGCCCCACCGACGCTGCTCAGATGCCCTCTGTACTCATGCCTGCCACTCGCCATGTGCCTCCTGCTTTGCTGCACCTTGCCCACTGCTCCTGCCCCCTCGCTCATGCGCTGACGCACCTGCCCCGCCACCCCTGCTCAGATGCCCTCTGTACTCATGCCTGCCACTCGCCATGTGCCTCCTGCTTTGCTGCACCTTGCCCACTGCTCCTGCCCCCTCGCTCATGCGCTGATGCACCTGCCCCGCCGCTCCTGCTCAGATGCGCTAACCACTCATGCCTGCAACTCACCATTTGCCTGCTGCTTTGCTGCACCTTGCCCACTGCTCCTGCCCCCTCGCTCATGCGCTGATGCACCTGCCCCGCCGCCCCTGCTCAGATGCCCTCTTCACTCATGCCTGCCACTCGCCATTTGCCTCCTGCTTTGCTGCACCTTGCCCACTGCTCCTGCCCCCTCGCTCATGCGCTGATGCACCTGCCCCGCCGCACCTGCTCAGATGCCCTCTGTACTCATGCCTGCCACTCGCCATGTGCCTCCTGCTTTGCTGCACCTTGCCCACTGCTCCTGCCCCCTCGCTCATGCGCTGATGCACCTGCCCCACCGACGCTGCTCAGATGCCCTCTGTACTCATGCCTGCCACTCGCCATGTGCCTCCTGCTTTGCTGCACCTTGCCCACTGCTCCTGCCCCCTCGCTCATGCGCTGATGCACCTGCCCCGCCGCTCCTGCTCAGATGCGCTAACCACTCATGCCTGCAACTCACCATTTGCCTGCTGCTTTGCTGCACCTTGCCCACTGCTCCTGCCCCCTCGCTCATGCGCTGATGCACCTGCCCCGCCGCCCCTGCTCAGATGCCCTCTTCACTCATGCCTGCCACTCGCCATTTGCCTCCTGCTTTGCTGCACCTTGCCCACTGCTCCTGCCCCCTCGCTCATGCGCTGATGCACCTGCCCCGCCGCCCCTGCTCAGATGCCCTCTTCACTCATGCCTGCCACTCGCCATTTGCCTCCTGCTTTGCTGCACCTTGCCCACTGCTCCTGCCCCCTCGCTCATGCGCTGATGCACCTGCCCCGCCACCCCTGCTCAGATGCCCTCTGTACTCATGCCTGCCACTCCCCATTCGCCTCCTGCTTTGCTGCACCTTGCCCACTGCTCCTGCCCCCTCGCTCATGCGCTGATGCACCTGCCCCACCGACGCTGCTCAGATGCCCTCCTACTCATGCCTGCCACTCGCCATTGGCCTCCTGCTTTGCTGCACCTTGCCCACTGCTCCTGCCCCCTCGCTCATGCGCTGATGCACCTGCCCCGCCGCCCCTGCTCAGATGCCCTCTGTACTCATGCCTGCCACTCGCCATTGGCCTCCTGCTTTGCTGCACCTTGCCCACTGCTCCTGCCCCCTCGCTCATGCGCTGATGCACCTGCCCCGCCACCCCTGCTCAGATGCCCTCTGTACTCATGCCTGCCACTCCCCATTCGCCTCCTGCTTTGCTGCACCTTGCCCACTGCTCCTGCCCCCTCGCTCATGCGCTGATGCACCTGCCCCGCCACCCCTGCTCAGATGCCCTCTGTACTCATGCCTGCCACTCCCCATTCGCCTCCTGCTTTGCTGCACCTTGCCCACTGCTCCTGCCCCCTCGCTCATGCGCTGATGCACCTGCCCCACCGACGCTGCTCAGATGCCCTCCTACTCATGCCTGCCACTCGCCATTGGCCTCCTGCTTTGCTGCACCTTGCCCACTGCTCCTGCCCCCTCGCTCATGCGCTGATGCACCTGCCCCACCGCCCCTGCTCAGATGCCCTCTGTACTCATGCCTGCCACTCGCCATTGGCCTCCTGCTTTGCTGCACCTTGCCCACTGCTCCTGCCCCCTCGCTCATGCGCTGATGCACCTGCCCCGCCGCTCCTGCTCAGATGCCCTCTGTACTCATGCCTGCCACTCACCATTTGCCTCCTGCTTTGCTGCACCTTGCCCACTGCCCCTGCCCCCTCGCTCATGCGCTAATGCACCTGCCCCACCGACGCTGCTCAGATGCCCTCTGTACTCATGCCTGCCACTCGCCATGTGCCTCCTGCTTTGCTGCACCTTGCCCACTGCTCCTGCCCCCTCGCTCATGCGCTGACGCACCTGCCCCGCCACCCCTGCTCAGATGCCCTCTGTACTCATGCCTGCCACTCGCCATGTGCCTCCTGCTTTGCTGCACCTTGCCCACTGCTCCTGCCCCCTCGCTCATGCGCTGATGCACCTGCCCCGCCGCTCCTGCTCAGATGCGCTAACCACTCATGCCTGCAACTCACCATTTGCCTGCTGCTTTGCTGCACCTTGCCCACTGCTCCTGCCCCCTCGCTCATGCGCTGATGCACCTGCCCCGCCGCCCCTGCTCAGATGCCCTCTTCACTCATGCCTGCCACTCGCCATTTGCCTCCTGCTTTGCTGCACCTTGCCCACTGCTCCTGCCCCCTCGCTCATGCGCTGATGCACCTGCCCCGCCGCACCTGCTCAGATGCCCTCTGTACTCATGCCTGCCACTCGCCATGTGCCTCCTGCTTTGCTGCACCTTGCCCACTGCTCCTGCCCCCTCGCTCATGCGCTGATGCACCTGCCCCGCCGCCCCTGCTCAGATGCCCTCTGTACTCATGCCTGCCACTCGCCATTTGCCTCCTGCTTTGCTGCACCTTGCCCACTGCTCCTGCCCCCTTGCTCATGCGCTGATGCACCTGCCCCGCCGCCCCTGCTCAGATGCGCTAATCACTCATGCCTGCCACTCGCCATGTGCCTCCTGCTTTGCTGCACCTTGCCCACTGCTCCTGCCCCCTCGCTCATGCGCTGATGCACCTGCCCCGCCGCCCCTGCTCAGATGCCCTCTTTACTCATGCCTGCCACTCGCCATTTGCCTCCTGCTTTGCTGCACCTTGCCCACTGCTCCTGCCCCCTCGCTCATGCGCTGATGCACCTGCCCCGCCACCCCTGCTCAGATGCCCTCTGTACTCATGCCTGCCACTCGCCATGTGCCTCCTGCTTTGCTGCACCTTGCCCACTGCTCCTGCCCCCTCGCTCATGCGCTGATGCACCTGCCCCACCGCTCCTGCTCAGATGCCCTCCTACTCATGCCTGCCACTCGCCATGTGCCTCCTGCTATGCTGCACCTTGCCCACTGCTCCTGCCCCCTCGCTCATGCGTTGATGCACCTGCCCCACCGACCCTGCTTAGATGCCCTCTTTACTCATGCCTGCCACTCGCCATTGGCCTCCTGCTTTGCTGCACCTTGCCCACTGCTCCTGCCCCCTCGCTCTTGCGTTGATGCACCTGCCCCGCCGCCCCTGCTCAGATGCCCTCTGTACTCATGCCTGCCACTCGCCATTTGCCTCCTGCTTTGCTGCACCTTGCCCACTGCTCCTGCCCCCTTGCTCATGCGCTGATGCACCTGCCCCGCCGCCCCTGCTCAGATGCGCTAATCACTCATGCCTGCCACTCGCCATGTGCCTCCTGCTTTGCTGCACCTTGCCCACTGCTCCTGCCCCCTCGCTCATGCGCTGATGCACCTGCCCCGCCGCCCCTGCTCAGATGCGCTAATCACTCATGCCTGCCACTCGCCATGTGCCTCCTGCTTTGCTGCACCTTGCCCACTGCTCCTGCCCCCTCGCTCATGCGCTGATGCACCTGCCCCGCCGCCCCTGCTCAGATGCCCTCTTTACTCATGCCTGCCACTCGCCATTTGCCTCCTGCTTTGCTGCACCTTGCCCACTGCTCCTGCCCCCTCGCTCATGCGCTGATGCACCTGCCCCGCCGCCCCTGCTCAGATGCCCTCTGTACTCATGCCTGCCACTCCCCATTCGCCTCCTGCTTTGCTGCACCTTGCCCACTGCTCCTGCCCCCTCGCTCATGCGCTGATGCACCTGCCCCGCCACCCCTGCTCAGATGCCCTCTTTACTCATGCCTGCCACTCGCCATGTGCCTCCTGCTTTGCTGCACCTTGCCCACTGCTCCTGCCCCCTCGCTCATGCGCTGATGCACCTGCCCCACCGCCCCTGCTCAGATGCCCTCCTACTCATGCCTGCCACTCGCCATTGGCCTCCTGCTTTGCTGCACCTTGCCCACTGCTCCTGCCCCCTCGCTCATGCGTTGATGCACCTGCCCCACCGACCCTGCTTAGATGCCCTCTTTACTCATGCCTGCCACTCGCCATTGGCCTCCTGCTTTGCTGCACCTTGCCCACTGCTCCTGCCCCCTCGCTCATGCGCTGATGCACCTGCCCCGCCGCCCCTGCTCAGATGCCCTCTGTACTCATGCCTGCCACTCGCCATTTGCCTCCTGCTTTGCTGCACCTTGCCCACTGCTCCTGCCCCCTTGCTCATGCGCTGATGCACCTGCCCCGCCGCCCCTGCTCAGATGCGCTAATCACTCATGCCTGCCACTCGCCATGTGCCTCCTGCTTTGCTGCACCTTGCCCACTGCTCCTGCCCCCTCGCTCATGCGCTGATGCACCTGCCCCGCCGCCCCTGCTCAGATGCCCTCTTTACTCATGCCTGCCACTCGCCATTTGCCTCCTGCTTTGCTGCACCTTGCCCACTGCTCCTGCCCCCTCGCTCATGCGCTGATGCACCTGCCCCGCCGCCCCTGCTCAGATGCCCTCTGTACTCATGCCTGCCACTCGCCATGTGCCTCCTGCTTTGCTATACCTTGCCCACTGCTCCTGCCCCCTTGCTCATGCCTTGATGCACCTGCCCCGCCGCCCCTGCTCAGACGCGTTGTTTACTCATATGCCTGCCAATCGCCATGTGCCTCCTGCTTTGCTGCACCTTGCCCACTGCTCCTGCCCCCTCGCTCATGTGCTGATGCACCTGCCCCGCCGTCCCTGCTCAGATGCCCTCTGTACTCATGCTTGCCACTCGCCATGTGCCTCCTGCTTTGCTGCACCTTGCCCACTGCTCCTGCCCCCTCGCTCATGCGCTGATGCACCTGCCCCACCGACCCTGCTTAGATGCCCTCTTTACTCATGCCTGCCACTCGCCATTTGCCTCCTGCTTTGCTGCACCTTGCCCACTGCTCCTGCCCCCTCGCTCATGCGCTGATGCACCTGCCCCGCCGCCCCTGCTTAGATGCCCTCTGTACTCATGCCTGCCACTCGCCATGTGCCTCCTGCTTTGCTATACCTTGCCCACTGCTCCTGCCCCCTTGCTCATGCCTTGATGCACCTGCCCCGCCGCCCCTGCTCAGATGCGTTGTTTACTCATATGCCTGCCACTCGCCATGTGCCTCCTGCTTTGCTGCACCTTGCCCACTGCTCCTGCCCCCTCGCTCATGTGCTGATGCACCTGCCCCGCCGCCCCTGCTCAGATGCCCTCTATACTCATGCCTGCCACTCGCCATTTGCCTCCTGCTTTGCTGCACCTTGCCCACTGCTCCTGCCCCCTCGCTCATGCGCTGATGCACCTGCCCCGCCGCCCCTGCTCAGATGCCCTCTGTACTTATGCCTGCCACTCGCCATGTGCCTCCTGCTTGGCTATACCTTGCCCACTGCTCCTGCCCCCTTGCTCATGCCTTGATGCACCTGCCCCGCCGCCCCTGCTCAGATGCGTTGTTTACTCATATGCCTGCCACTCGCCATGTGCCTCTTGCTTTGCTGCACCTTGCCCACTGCTCCTGCCCCCTCGCTCATGCGCTGATGCACCTGCCCCACCGCCCCTGCTCAGATGCCCTCCTACTCATGCCTGCCACTCGCCATTGGCCTCCTGCTTTGCTGCACCTTGCCCACTGCTCCTGCCCCCTCGCTCATGCGTTGATGCACCTGCCCCACCGACCCTGCTTAGATGCCCTCGTTACTCATGCCTGCCACTCGCCATTGGCCTCCTGCTTTGCTGCACCTTGCCCACTGCTCCTGCCCCCTCGCTCATGCGCTGATGCACCTGCCCCGCCGCCCCTGCTCAGATGCCCTCTGTACTCATGCCTGCCACTCGCCATTTGCCTCCTGCTTTGCTGCACCTTGCCCACTGCTCCTGCCCCCTTGCTCATGCGCTGATGCACCTGCCCCGCCGCCCCTGCTCAGATGCGCTAATCACTCATGCCTGCCACTCGCCATGTGCCTCCTGCTTTGCTGCACCTTGCCCACTGCTCCTGCCCCCTCGCTCATGCGCTGATGCACCTGCCCCGCCGCCCCTGCTCAGATGCCCTCTTTACTCATGCCTGCCACTCGCCATTTGCCTCCTGCTTTGCTGCACCTTGCCCACTGCTCCTGCCCCCTCGCTCATGCGCTGATGCACCTGCCCCGCCGCCCCTGCTCAGATGCCCTCTGTACTCATGCCTGCCACTCGCCATGTGCCTCCTGCTTTGCTATACCTTGCCCACTGCTCCTGCCCCCTTGCTCATGCCTTGATGCACCTGCCCCGCCGCCCCTGCTCAGACGCGTTGTTTACTCATATGCCTGCCAATCGCCATGTGCCTCCTGCTTTGCTGCACCTTGCCCACTGCTCCTGCCCCCTCGCTCATGTGCTAATGCACCTGCCCCGCCGTCCCTGCTCAGATGCCCTCTGTACTCATGCCTGCCACTCGCCATGTGCCTCCTGCTTTGCTGCACCTTGCCCACTGCTCCTGCCCCCTCGCTCATGCGCTGATGCACCTGCCCCGCCGCCCCTGCTCAGATGCCCTCTGTACTCATGCCTGCCACTCGCCATTTGCCTCCTGCTTTGCTGCACCTTGCCCACTGCTCCTGCCCCCTCGCTCATGCGTTGATGCACCTGCCCCACCGACCCTGCTTAGATGCCCTCTTTACTCATGCCTGCCACTCGCCATTTGCCTCCTGCTTTGCTGCACCTTGCCCACTGCTCCTGCCCCCTCGCTCATGCGCTGATGCACCTGCCCCGCCGCCCCTGCTCAGATGCCCTCTGTACTCATGCCTGCCACTCGCCATGTGCCTCCTGCTTTGCTATACCTTGCCCACTGCTCCTGCCCCCTTGCTCATGCCTTGATGCACCTGCCCCGCCGCCCCTGCTCAGATGCGTTGTTTACTCATATGCGTGCCACTCGCCATGTGCCTCTTGCTTTGCTGCACCTTGCCCACTGCTCCTGCCCCCTCGCTCATGCGCTGATGCACCTGCCCCACCGCCCCTGCTCAGATGCCCTCCTACTCATGCCTGCCACTCGCCATTGGCCTCCTGCTTTGCTGCACCTTGCCCACTGCTCCTGCCCCCTCGCTCATGCGTTGATGCACCTGCCCCACCGACCCTGCTTAGATGCCCTCGTTACTCATGCCTGCCACTCGCCATTGGCCTCCTGCTTTGCTGCACCTTGCCCACTGCTCCTGCCCCCTCGCTCATGCGCTGATGCACCTGCCCCGCCGCCCCTGCTCAGATGCCCTCTGTACTCATGCCTGCTACTCGCCATTTGCCTCCTGCTTTGCTGCACCTTGCCCACTGCTCCTGCCCCCTCGCTCATGCGCTGATGCACCTGCCCCGCCGTCCCTGCTCAGATGCCCTCTTTACTCATGCCTGCCACTCGCCATGTGCCTCCTGCTTTGCTGCACCTTGCCCACTGCTCCTGCCCCCTCGCTCATGCGCTGATGCACCTGCCCCGCCGCCCCTGCTCAGATGCCCTTTGTACTCATGCCTGCCACTCGCCATTTGCCTCCTGCTTTGCTGCACCTTGCCCACTGCTCCTGCCCCCTCGCTCATGCGCTGATGCACCTGCCCCGCCGCCCCTGCTCAGATGCCCTCTGTACTCATGCCTGCCACTCGCCATGTGCCTCCTGCTTTGCTGCACCTTGCCCACTGCTCCTGCCCCCTCGCTCATGCGCTGATGCACCTGCCCCGCCGCCCCTGCTCAGATGCCCTCTGTACTCATGCCTGCCACTCGCCATTTGCCTCCTGCTTTGCTGCACCTTGCCCACTGCTCCTGCCCCCTCGCTCATGCGTTGATGCACCTGCCCCACCGACCCTGCTTAGATGCCCTCTTTACTCATGCCTGCCACTCGCCATTTGCCTCCTGCTTTGCTGCACCTTGCCCACTGCTCCTGCCCCCTCGCTCATGCGCTGATGCACCTGCCCCGCCGCCCCTGCTCAGATGCCCTCTGTACTCATGCCTGCCACTCGCCATGTGCCTCCTGCTTTGCTATACCTTGCCCACTGCTCCTGCCCCCTTGCTCATGCCTTGATGCACCTGCCCCGCCGCCCCTGCTCAGATGCGTTGTTTACTCATATGCGTGCCACTCGCCATGTGCCTCTTGCTTTGCTGCACCTTGCCCACTGCTCCTGCCCCCTCGCTCATGCGCTGATGCACCTGCCCCACCGCCCCTGCTCAGATGCCCTCCTACTCATGCCTGCCACTCGCCATTGGCCTCCTGCTTTGCTGCACCTTGCCCACTGCTCCTGCCCCCTCGCTCATGCGTTGATGCACCTGCCCCACCGACCCTGCTTAGATGCCCTCGTTACTCATGCCTGCCACTCGCCATTGGCCTCCTGCTTTGCTGCACCTTGCCCACTGCTCCTGCCCCCTCGCTCATGCGCTGATGCACCTGCCCCGCCGCCCCTGCTCAGATGCCCTCTGTACTCATGCCTGCTACTCGCCATTTGCCTCCTGCTTTGCTGCACCTTGCCCACTGCTCCTGCCCCCTCGCTCATGCGCTGATGCACCTGCCCCGCCGTCCCTGCTCAGATGCCCTCTTTACTCATGCCTGCCACTCGCCATGTGCCTCCTGCTTTGCTGCACCTTGCCCACTGCTCCTGCCCCCTCGCTCATGCGCTGATGCACCTGCCCCGCCGCCCCTGCTCAGATGCCCTTTGTACTCATGCCTGCCACTCGCCATTTGCCTCCTGCTTTGCTGCACCTTGCCCACTGCTCCTGCCCCCTCGCTCATGCGCTGATGCACCTGCCCCGCCGCCCCTGCTCAGATGCCCTCTGTACTCATGCCTGCCACTCGCCATGTGCCTCCTGCTTTGCTATACCTTGCCCACTGCTCCTGCCCCCTTGCTCATGCCTTGATGCACCTGCCCCGCCGCCCCTGCTTAGATGCCCTCTTTACTCATGCCTGCCACTCGCCATGTGCCTCCTGCTTTGCTGCACCTTGCCCACTGCTCCTGCCCCCTCGCTCATGTGCTGATGCACCTGCCCCGCCGCCCCTGCTCAGATGCCCTCTGTACTCATGCCTGCCACTCGCCATTTGCCTCCTGCTTTGCTGCACCTTGCCCACTGCTCCTGCCCCCTCGCTCATGCGCTGATGCACCTGCCCCGCCGCCCCTGCTCAGATGCCCTCTGTACTCATGCCTGCCACTCGCCATGTGCCTCCTGCTTTGCTATACCTTGCCCACTGCTCCTGCCCCCTTGCTCATGCCTTGATGCACCTGCCCCGCCGCCCCTGCTCAGATGCCCTCTGTACTCATGCCTGCCACTCGCCATTTGCCTCCTGCTTTGCTGCACCTTGCCCACTGCTCCTGCCCCCTCGCTCATGCGTTGATGCACCTGCCCCACCGACCCTGCTTAGATGCCCTCTTTACTCATGCCTGCCACTCGCCATTTGCCTCCTGCTTTGCTGCACCTTGCCCACTGCTCCTGCCCCCTCGCTCATGCGCTGATGCACCTGCCCCGCCGCCCCTGCTCAGATGCCCTCTGTACTCATGCCTGCCACTCGCCATGTGCCTCCTGCTTTGCTATACCTTGCCCACTGCTCCTGCCCCCTTGCTCATGCCTTGATGCACCTGCCCCGCCGCCCCTGCTCAGATGCGTTGTTTACTCATATGCGTGCCACTCGCCATGTGCCTCTTGCTTTGCTGCACCTTGCCCACTGCTCCTGCCCCCTCGCTCATGCGCTGATGCACCTGCCCCACCGCCCCTGCTCAGATGCCCTCCTACTCATGCCTGCCACTCGCCATTGGCCTCCTGCTTTGCTGCACCTTGCCCACTGCTCCTGCCCCCTCGCTCATGCGTTGATGCACCTGCCCCACCGACCCTGCTTAGATGCCCTCGTTACTCATGCCTGCCACTCGCCATTGGCCTCCTGCTTTGCTGCACCTTGCCCACTGCTCCTGCCCCCTCGCTCATGCGCTGATGCACCTGCCCCGCCGCCCCTGCTCAGATGCCCTCTTTACTCATGCCTGCCACTCGCCATTTGCCTCCTGCTTTGCTGCACCTTGCCCACTGCTCCTGCCCCCTCGCTCATGCGCTGATGCACCTGCCCCGCCGCCCCTGCTCAGATGCCCTCTGTACTCATGCCTGCCACTCGCCATGTGCCTCCTGCTTTGCTATACCTTGCCCACTGCTCCTGCCCCCTTGCTCATGCCTTGATGCACCTGCCCCGCCGCCCCTGCTCAGACGCGTTGTTTACTCATATGCCTGCCAATCGCCATGTGCCTCCTGCTTTGCTGCACCTTGCCCACTGCTCCTGCCCCCTCGCTCATGCGCTGATGCACCTGCCCCGCCGCCCCTGCTCAGATGCCCTCTGTACTCATGCCTGCCACTCGCCATGTGCCTCCTGCTTTGCTGCACCTTGCCCACTGCTCCTGCCCCCTCGCTCATGCGCTGATGCACCTGCCCCGCCGCCCCTGCTCAGATGCCCTCTTTACTCATGCCTGCCACTCGCCATTTGCCTCCTGCTTTGCTGCACCTTGCCCACTGCTCCTGCCCCCTCGCTCATGCGCTGATGCACCTGCCCCGCCGCCCCTGCTCAGATGCCCTCTGTACTCATGCCTGCCACTCGCCATGTGCCTCCTGCTTTGCTATACCTTGCCCACTGCTCCTGCCCCCTTGCTCATGCCTTGATGCACCTGCCCCGCCGCCCCTGCTCAGACGCGTTGTTTACTCATATGCCTGCCAATCGCCATGTGCCTCCTGCTTTGCTGCACCTTGCCCACTGCTCCTGCCCCCTCGCTCATGTGCTGATGCACCTGCCCCGCCGTCCCTGCTCAGATGCCCTCTGTACTCATGCCTGCCACTCGCCATGTGCCTCCTGCTTTGCTGCACCTTGCCCACTGCTCCTGCCCCCTCGCTCATGCGCTGATGCACCTGCCCCGCCGCCCCTGCTCAGATGCCCTCTGTACTCATGCCTGCCACTCGCCATTTGCCTCCTGCTTTGCTGCACCTTGCCCACTGCTCCTGCCCCCTCGCTCATGCGTTGATGCACCTGCCCCACCGACCCTGCTTAGATGCCCTCTTTACTCATGCCTGCCACTCGCCATTTGCCTCCTGCTTTGCTGCACCTTGCCCACTGCTCCTGCCCCCTCGCTCATGCGCTGATGCACCTGCCCCGCCGCCCCTGCTCAGATGCGTTGTTTACTCATATGCGTGCCACTCGCCATGTGCCTCTTGCTTTGCTGCACCTTGCCCACTGCTCCTGCCCCCTCGCTCATGCGCTGATGCACCTGCCCCACCGCCCCTGCTCAGATGCCCTCCTACTCATGCCTGCCACTCGCCATTGGCCTCCTGCTTTGCTGCACCTTGCCCACTGCTCCTGCCCCCTCGCTCATGCGTTGATGCACCTGCCCCACCGACCCTGCTTAGATGCCCTCGTTACTCATGCCTGCCACTCGCCATTGGCCTCCTGCTTTGCTGCACCTTGCCCACTGCTCCTGCCCCCTCGCTCATGCGCTGATGCACCTGCCCCGCCGCCCCTGCTCAGATGCCCTCTGTACTCATGCCTGCTACTCGCCATTTGCCTCCTGCTTTGCTGCACCTTGCCCACTGCTCCTGCCCCCTCGCTCATGCGCTGATGCACCTGCCCCGCCGTCCCTGCTCAGATGCCCTCTTTACTCATGCCTGCCACTCGCCATGTGCCTCCTGCTTTGCTGCACCTTGCCCACTGCTCCTGCCCCCTCGCTCATGCGCTGATGCACCTGCCCCGCCGCCCCTGCTCAGATGCCCTTTGTACTCATGCCTGCCACTCGCCATTTGCCTCCTGCTTTGCTGCACCTTGCCCACTGCTCCTGCCCCCTCGCTCATGCGCTGATGCACCTGCCCCGCCGCCCCTGCTCAGATGCCCTCTGTACTCATGCCTGCCACTCGCCATGTGCCTCCTGCTTTGCTATACCTTGCCCACTGCTCCTGCCCCCTTGCTCATGCCTTGATGCACCTGCCCCGCCGCCCCTGCTTAGATGCCCTCTTTACTCATGCCTGCCACTCGCCATGTGCCTCCTGCTTTGCTGCACCTTGCCCACTGCTCCTGCCCCCTCGCTCATGCGCTGATGCACCTGCCCCGCCGTCCCTGCTCAGATGCCCTCTGTACTCATGCCTGCCACTCGCCATGTGCCTCCTGCTTTGCTGCACCTTGCCCACTGCTCCTGCCCCCTCGCTCATGCGCTGATGCACCTGCCCCGCCGCCCCTGCTCAGATGCCCTCTGTACTCATGCCTGCCACTCGCCATGTGCCTCCTGCTTTGCTATACCTTGCCCACTGCTCCTGCCCCCTTGCTCATGCCTTGATGCACCTGCCCCGCCGCCCCTGCTCAGATGCGTTGTTTACTCATATGCCTGCCACTCGCCATGTGCCTCTTGCTTTGCTGCACCTTGCCCACTGCTCCTGCCCCCTCGCTCATGCGCTGATGCACCTGCCCCACCGACGCTGCTCAGATGCCCTCTGTACTCATGCCTGCCACTCGCCATGTGCCTCCTGCTTTGCTGCACCTTGCCCACTGCTCCTGCCCCCTCGCTCATGCGTTGATGCACCTGCCCCGCCGCCCCTGCTCAGATGCCCTCTTTACTCATGCCTGCCACTCGCCATTGGCCTCCTGCTTTGCTGCACCTTGCCCACTGCTCCTGCCCCCTCGCTCATGCGCTGATGCACCTGCCCCGCCGCCCCTGCTCAGATGCCCTCTTTACTCATGCCTGCCACTCGCCATTTGCTTCCTGCTTTGCTGCACCTTGCCCACTGCTCCTGCCCCCTCGCTCATGCGCTGATGCACCTGCCCCGCCGCCCCTGCTCAGATGCCCTCTTTACTCATGCCTGCCACTCGCCATGTGCCTCCTGCTTTGCTGCACCTTGCCCACTGCTCCTGCCCCCTCGCTCATGCGCTGATGCACCTGCCCCGCCGCCCCTGCTCAGATGCCCTCTGTACTCATGCCTGCCACTCGCCATGTGCCTCCTGCATTGCTGCACCTTGCCCACTGCTCCTGCCCCCTCGCTCATGCGCTGATGCACCTGCCCCACCGACGCTGCTCAGATGCCCTCCTACTCATGCCTGCCACTCGCCATTGGCCTCATGCTTTGCTGCACCTTGCCCACTGCTCCTGCCCCCTCGCTCATGCGTTGATGCACCTGCCCCACCGACCCTGCTTAGATGCCCTCTTTACTCATGCCTGCCACTCGCCATTGGCCTCCTGCTTTGCTGCACCTTGCCCACTGCTCCTGCCCCCTCGCTCATGCGCTGATGCACCTGCCCCGCCGCCCCTGCTCAGATGCCCTCTGTACTCATGCCTGCCACTTGCCATGTGCCTCCTGCTTTGCTGCACCCTGCCCACTGCTCCTGCCCCCTCGCTCATGCGCTGATGCACCTGCCCCACCGACCATGCTTAGATGCCCTCTTTACTCATGCCTGCCACTCGCCATTGGCCTTTTGCTTTGCTGCACCTTGCCCACTGCTCCTGCCCCCTCGCTCATGCGCTGATGCACCTGCCCCGCCGCCCCTGCTCAGATGCCCTCTGTACTCATGCCTGCCACTCCCCATGTGCCTCCTGCTTTGCTGCACCTTGCCCACTGCTCCTGCCCCCTCGCTCATGCGCTAATGCACCTGCCCCGCCGCCCCTGCTCAGATGCCCTCTGTACTCATGCCTGCCACTTGCCATGTGCCTCCTGCTTTGCTGCACCTTGCCCACTGCTCCTGCCCCCTCGCTCATGCGCTGATGCACCTGCCCCGCCGCCCCTGCTCAGATGCCCTCTTTACTCATGCCTGCCACTCGCCATGTGCCTCCTGCTTTGCTGCACCTTGCCCATTGCTCCTGCCCCCTCGCTCATGCGCTGATGCACCTGCCCCGCCGCCCCTGCTCAGATGCCCTCTGTACTCATGCCTGCCACTTGCCATGTGCCTCCTGCTTTGCTGCACCTTGCCCACTGCTCCTGCCCCCTCGCTCATGCGCTGATGCACCTGCCCCGCCGCCCCTGCTCAGATGCCCTCTGTACTCATGCCTGCCACTTGCCATGTGCCTCCTGCTTTGCTGCACCTTGCCCACTGCTCCTGCCCCCTCGCTCATGCCTTGATGCACCTGCCCCGCCACCCCTGCTCAGATGCCCTCTGTACTCATGCCTGCCACTCGCCATGTGCCTCCTGCTTTGCTGCACCTTGCCCACTGCTCCTGCCCCCTCGCTCATGCGCTGATGCACCTGCCCCGCCGCCCCTGCTCAGATGCCCTCTGTACTCATGCCTGCCACTTGCCATGTGCCTCCTGCTTTGCTGCACCTTGCCCACTGCTCCTGCCCCCTCGCTCATGCGCTGATGCACCTGCCCCGCCGCCCCTGCTCAGATGCGCTAATCACTCATGCCTGCCACTCACCATTTGCCTCCTGCTTTGCTGCACCTTGCCCACTGCTCCTGCCCCCTCGCTCATGCGTTGATGCACCTGCCCCACCGACCCTGCTTAGATGCCCTCTTTACTCATGCCTGCCACTCGCCATTTGCCTCCTGCTTTGCTGCACCTTGCCCACTGCTCCTGCCCCCTCGCTCATGCGCTGATGCACCTGCCCCGCCGCCCCTGCTCAGATGCGCTAATCACTCATGCCTGCTACTCACCATTTGCCTCCTGCTTTGCTGCACCTTGCCCACTGCTCCTGCCCCCTCGCTCATGTGCTGATGCACCTGCCCCGCCGTCCCTGCTCAGATGCCCTCTGTACTCATGCCTGCCACTCGCCATGTGCCTCCTGCTTTGCTGCACCTTGCCCACTGCTCCTGCCCCCTCGCTCATGCGCTGATGCACCTGCCCCGCCGCCCCTGCTCAGATGCCCTCTTTACTCATGCCTGCCACTCGCCATGTGCCTCCTGCTTTGCTGCACCTTGCCCACTGCTCCTGCCCCCTCGCTCATGCGCTGATGCACCTGCCCCGCCGCCCCTGCTCAGATGCCCTCTGTACTCATGCCTGCCACTTGCCATGTGCCTCCTGCTTTGCTGCACCTTGCCCACTGCTCCTGCCCCCTCGCTCATGCGCTGATGCACCTGCCCCGCCGCCCCTGCTCAGATGCCCTCTTTACTCATGCCTGCCACTCGCCATGTGCCTCCTGCTTTGCTGCACCTTGCCCACTGCTCCTGCCCCCTCGCTCATGCGCTGATGCACCTGCCCCGCCGCCCCTGCTCAGATGCCCTCTGTACTCATGCCTGCCACTTGCCATGTGCCTCCTGCTTTGCTGCACCTTGCCCACTGCTCCTGCCCCCTCGCTCATGCGCTGATGCACCTGCCCCGCCGCCCCTGCTCAGATGCGCTAATCACTCATGCCTGCTACTCACCATTTGCCTCCTGCTTTGCTGCACCTTGCCCACTGCTCCTGCCCCCTCGCTCATGTGCTGATGCACCTGCCCCGCCGTCCCTGCTCAGATGCCCTCTGTACTCATGCCTGCCACTCGCCATGTGCCTCCTGCTTTGCTGCACCTTGCCCACTGCTCCTGCCCCCTCGCTCATGCGCTGATGCACCTGCCCCGCCGCCCCTGCTCAGATGCCCTCTTTACTCATGCCTGCCACTCGCCATGTGCCTCCTGCTTTGCTGCACCTTGCCCACTGCTCCTGCCCCCTCGCTCATGCGCTGATGCACCTGCCCCGCCGCCCCTGCTCAGATGCCCTCTGTACTCATGCCTGCCACTTGCCATGTGCCTCCTGCTTTGCTGCACCTTGCCCACTGCTCCTGCCCCCTCGCTCATGCGTTGATGCACCTGCCCCACCGACCCTGCTTAGATGCCCTCTGTACTCATGCCTGCCACTCGCCATTTGCCTCCCGCTTTGCTGCACCTTGCCCACTGCTCCTGCCCCCTCGCTCATGCGCTGATGCACCTGCCCCGCCGCCCCTGCTCAGATGCGCTAATCACTCATGCCTGCTACTCACCATTTGCCTCCTGCTTTGCTGCACCTTGCCCACTGCTCCTGCCCCCTCGCTCATGTGCTGATGCACCTGCCCCGCCGTCCCTGCTCAGATGCCCTCTGTACTCATGCCTGCCACTCACCATGTGCCTCCTGCTTTGCTGCACCTTGCCCACTGCTCCTGCCCCCTCGCTCATGCGCTGATGCACCTGCCCCGCCGCCCCTGCTCAGATGCCCTCTGTACTCATGCCTGCCACTCGCCATTTGCCTCCTGCTTTGCTGCACCTTGCCCACTGCTCCTGCCCCCTTGCTCATGCCTTGATGCACCTGCCCCGCCGCCCCTGCTCAGATGCGCTAATCACTCATGCCTGCCACTCGCCATTTGCCTCCTGCTTTGCTGCACCTTGCCCACTGCTCCTGCCCCCTCGCTCATGCGCTGATGCACCTGCCCCGCCGCCCCTGCTCAGATGCCCTCTGTACTCATGCCTGCCACTCGCCATTTGCCTCCTGCTTTGCTGCACCTTGCCCACTGCTCCTGCCCCCTCGCTCATGCGCTGATGCACCTGCCCCGCCGCCCCTGCTCAGATGCCCTCTGTACTCATGCCTGCCACTCGCCATTTGCCTCCTGCTTTGCTGCACCTTGCCCACTGCTCCTGCCCCCTCGCTCATGCGCTGATGCACCTGCCCCGCCGCCCCTGCTCAGATGCCCTCTGTACTCATGCCTGCCACTCGCCATTTGCCTCCTGCTTTGCTGCACCTTGCCCACTGCTCCTGCCCCCTCGCTCATGCGCTGATGCACTTGCCCCGCCGCCCCTGCTCAGATGCCCTCTTTACTCATGCCTGCCACTCGCCATTGGCCTCCTGCTTTGCTGCACCTTGCCCACTGCTCCTGCCCCCTCGCTCATGCGCTGATGCACCTGCCCCGCCGCCCCTGCTCAGATGCCCTCTGTACTCATGCCTGCCACTCGCCATTTGCCTCCTGCTTTGCTGCACCTTGCCCACTGCTCCTGCCCCCTCGCTCATGCGCTGATGCACCTGCCCCGCCGCCCCTGCTCAGATGCCCTCTGTACTCATGCCTGCCACTCGCCATTTGCCTCCTGCTTTGCTGCACCTTGCCCACTGCTCCTGCCCCCTCGCTCATGCGCTGATGCACCTGCCCCGCCGCCCCTGCTCAGATGCCCTCTGTACTCATGCCTGCCACTCGCCATTTGCCTCCTGCTTTGCTGCACCTTGCCCACTGCTCCTGCCCCCTCGCTCATGCGCTGATGCACCTGCCCCGCCGCCCCTGCTCAGATGCCCTCTGTACTCATGCCTGCCACTCGCCATTTGCCTCCTGCTTTGCTGCACCTTGCCCACTGCTCCTGCCCCCTCGCTCATGCGCTGATGCACTTGCCCCGCCGCCCCTGCTCAGATGCCCTCTTTACTCATGCCTGCCACTCGCCATTGGCCTCCTGCTTTGCTGCACCTTGCCCACTGCTCCTGCCCCCTCGCTCATGCGCTGATGCACCTGCCCCGCCGCCCCTGCTGAGATGCCCTCTGTACTCATGCCTGCCACTCGCCATTGGCCTCCTGCTTTGCTGCACCTTGCCCACTGCTCCTGCCCCCTCGCTCATGCGCTGATGCACCTGCCCCGCCGCCCCTGCTCAGATGCCCTCTTTACTCATGCCTGCCACTCGCCATTGGCCTCCTGCTTTGCTGCACCTTGCCCACTGCTCCTGCCCCCTCGCTCATGCGCTGATGCACCTGCCCCACCGACGCTGCTCAGATGCCCTCCTACTCATGCCTGCCACTCGCCATTTGCCTCCTGCTTTGTTGCACCTTTCCCACTGCCCCTGCCCCCTCGCTCATGCGCTGATGCACCTGCCCCACCGCCCCTGCTCAGATGCCCTCTGTACTCATGCCTGCCACTCGCCATTTGCCTCCTGCTTTGCTGCACCTTGCCCACTGCTCCTGCCCCCTCGCTCATGCGCTGATGCACCTGCCCCACCGCCCCTGCTCAGATGCCCTCTGTACTCATGCCTGCTACTCGCCATGTGCCTCCTGCTTTGCTATACCTTGCCCACTGCTCCTGCCCCCTTGCTCATGCCTTGATGCACCTGCCCCGCCGCCCCTGCTCAGATGCCCTCTGTACTCATGCCTGCCACTCGCCATGTGCCTCCTGCTTCGCTGCACCTTGCCCACTGCTCCTGCCCCCTCGCTCATGTGCTGATGCACCTGCCCCGCCGTCCCTGCTCAGATGCCCTCTGTACTCATGCCTGCCACTCGCCATGTGCCTCCTGCTTTGCTGCACCTTGCCCACTGCTCCTGCCCCCTCGCTCATGCGCTGATGCACCTGCCCCGCCGCCCCTGCTCAGATGCCCTCTGTACTCATGCCTGCCACTCGCCATGTGCCTCCTGCTTTGCTGCACCTTGCCCACTGCTCCTGCCCCCTCGCTCATGCGCTGATGCACCTGCCCCACCGACGCTGCTCAGATGCCCTCCTACTCATGCCTGCCACTCGCCATTGGCCTCCTGCTTTGCTGCACCTTGCCCACTGCTCCTGCCCCCTCGCTCATGCGCTGATGCACCTGCCCCGCCGCCCCTGCTCAGATGCCCTCTTTACTCATGCCTGCCACTCGCCATTGGCCTCCTGCTTTGCTGCACCTTGCCCACTGCTCCTGCCCCCCTCGCTCATGCGCTGATGCACCTGCCCCGCCGCCCCTGCTCAGATGCCCTCTGTACTCATGCCTGCCACTCGCCATGTGCCTCCTGCTTTGCTATACCTTGCCCACTGCTCCTGCCCCCTTGCTCATGCCTTGATGCACCTGCCCCGCCGCCCCTGCTCAGATGCCCTCTGTACTCATGCCTGCCACTTGCCATGTGCCTCCTGCTTTGCTGCACCTTGCCCACTGCTCCTGCCCCCTCGCTCATGCGCTGATGCACCTGCCCCGCCGTCCCTGCTCAGATGCCCTCTGTACTCATGCCTGCCACTTGCCATGTGCCTCCTGCTTTGCTGCACCTTGCCCACTGCTCCTGCCCCCTCGCTCATGCGCTGATGCACCTGCCCCGCCGCACCTGCTCAGATGCCCTCTGTACTCATGCCTGCCACTTGCCATGTGCCTCCTGCTTTGCTGCACCTTGCCCACTGCTCCTGCCCCCTCGCTCATGCGCTGATGCACCTGCCCCGCCGCCCCTGCTCAGATGCCCTCTTTACTCATGCCTGCCACTCGCCATGTGCCTCCTGCTTTGCTGCACCTTGCCCACTGCTCCTGCCCCCTCGCTCATGCGCTGATGCACCTGCCCCGCCGCCCCTGCTCAGATGCCCTCTGTACTCATGCCTGCCACTCGCCATGTGCCTCCTGCTTTGCTGCACCTTGCCCACTGCTCCTGCCCCCTCGCTCATGTGCTGATGCACCTGCCCCGCCGTCCCTGCTCAGATGCCCTCTGTACTCATGCCTGCCACTCGCCATGTGCCTCCTGCTTTGCTGCACCTTGCCCACTGCTCCTGCCCCCTCGCTCATGCGCTGATGCACCTGCCCCGCCGCCCCTGCTCAGATGCCCTCTGTACTCATGCCTGCCACTCGCCATGTGCCTCCTGCTTTGCTGCACCTTGCCCACTGCTCCTGCCCCCTCGCTCATGCGCTGATGCACCTGCCCCACCGACGCTGCTCAGATGCCCTCCTACTCATGCCTGCCACTCGCCATTGGCCTCCTGCTTTGCTGCACCTTGCCCACTGCTCCTGCCCCCTCGCTCATGCGCTGATGCACCTGCCCCGCCGCCCCTGCTCAGATGCCCTCTTTACTCATGCCTGCCACTCGCCATTGGCCTCCTGCTTTGCTGCACCTTGCCCACTGCTCCTGCCCCCCTCGCTCATGCGCTGATGCACCTGCCCCGCCGCCCCTGCTCAGATGCCCTCTTTACTCATGCCTGCCACTCGCCATGTGCCTCCTGCTTTGCTGCACCTTGCCCACTGCTCCTGCCCCCTCGCTCATGCGCTGATGCACCTGCCCCGCCGCCCCTGCTCAGATGCCCTCTTTACTCATGCCTGCCACTCGCCATGTGCCTCCTGCTTTGTTGCACCTTGCCCACTGCTCCTGCCCCCTCGCTCATGCGCTGATGCACCTGCCCCGCCGCACCTGCTCAGATGCCCTCTTTACTCATGCCTGCCACTCGCCATGTGCCTCCTGCTTTGCTGCACCTTGCCCACTGCCCCTGCCCCCTCGCTCATGCGCTGATGCACCTGCCCCACCGCCCCTGCTCAGATGCCCTCTGTACTCATGCCTGCCACTCGCCATGTGCCTCCTGCTTTGCTGCACCTTGCCCACTGCTCCTGCCCCCTCGCTCATGCGCTGATGCACCTGCCCCGCCGCACCTGCTCAGATGCCCTCTGTACTCATGCCTGCTACTCGCCATTTGCCTCCTGCTGTGCTGCACCTTGCCCACTTCTCCTGCCCCCTCGCTCATGCGCTAATGCACCTGCCCCGCCGCCCCTGCTCAGATGCCCTCTGTACTCATGCCTGCCACTCGCCATTTGCCTCCTGCTTTGCTGCACCTTGCCCACTGCTCCCGCCCCCTCGCTCATGCGCTGATGCACCTGCCCCGCCGCCCCTGCTCAGATGCCCTCTGTACTCATGCCTGCCACTCGCCATTTGCTTCCTGCTTTGCTGCACCTTGCCCACTGCTCCTGCCCCCTCGCTCATGCGCTGATGCACCTGCCCCGCCGCCCCTGCTCAGATGCCCTCTGTACTCATGCCTGCCACTCACCATTTGCCTCCTGCTTTGTTGCACCTTTCCCACTGCCCCTGCCCCCTCGCTCATGCGCTGATGCACCTGCCCCACCGCCCCTGCTCAGATGCCCTCTATACTCATGCCTGCCACTCGCCATGTGCCTCCTGCTTTGCTGCACCTTGCCCACTGCTCTTGCCCCCTCGCTCATGCGCTGATGCACCTGCCCCGCCGCCCCTGCTCAGATGCCCTCTGTACTCATGCCTGCTACTCGCCATTTGCCTCCTGCTGTGCTGCACCTTGCCCACTTCTCCTGCCCCCTCGCTCATGCGCTGATGCACCTGCCCCACCGCCCCTGCTGAGATGCCCTCTGTACTCATGCCTGCCACTCGCCATGAGCCTCCTGCTTTGCTGCACCTTGCCCACTGCTCCTGCCCCCTCGCTCATGCGCTGATGCACCTGCCCCGCCACCCCTGCTCAGATGCCCTCTGTACTCATGCCTGCCACTCGCCATTGGCCTCCTGCTTTGCTGCACCTTGCCCACTGCTCCTGCCCCCTCGCTCATGCGCTGATGCACCTGCCCCGCCGCCCCTGCTCAGATGCCCTCTGTACTCATGCCTGCCACTCGCCATTTGCTTCCTGCTTTGCTGCACCTTGCCCACTGCTCCTGCCCCCTCGCTCATGCGCTGATGCACCTGCCCCGCCACCCCTGCTCAGATGCCCTCTGTACTCATGCCTGCCACTCGCCATTTGCCTCCTGCTTTGCTGCACCTTGCCCACTGCTCCTGCCCCCTCGCTCATGCGCTGATGCACCTGCCCCGCCGCCCCTGCTCAGATGCCCTCTGTACTCATGCCTGCCACTCACCATTTGCCTCCTGCTTTGTTGCACCTTTCCCACTGCTCCTGCCCCCTCGCTCATGCGCTGATGCACCTGCCCCACCGCCCCTGCTCAGATGCCCTCTGGTCTCATGCCTGCCACTCGCCATGTGCCTCCTGCTTTGCTGCACCTTGCCCACTGCCCCTGCCCCCTCGCTCATGCGCTGATGCACCTGCCCCACCGCCCCTGCTCAGATGCCCTCTGTACTCATGCCTGCCACTCGCCATGTGCCTCCCGCTTTGCTGCACCTTGCCCACTGCTCCTGCCCCCTCGCTCATGCGCTGATGCACCTGCCCCGCCGCACCTGCTCAGATGCCCTCTGTACTCATGCCTGCTACTCGCCATTTGCCTCCTGCTGTGCTTCACCTTGCCCACTTCTCCTGCCCCCTCGCTCATGCGCTGATGCACCTGCCCCGCCGCCCCTGCTCAGATGCCCTCTGTACTCATGCCTGCCACTCGCCATTTGCCTCCTGCTTTGCTGCACCTTGCCCACTGCTCCTGCCCCCTCGCTCATGCGCTGATGCACCTGCCCCACCGCCCCTGCTCAGATGCCCTCTGTACTCATGCCTGCCACTCCCCATTTGCCTCCTGCTTTGCTGCACCTTGCCCACTGCTCCTGCCCCCTCGCTCATGCGCTGATGCACCTGCCCCACCGCCCCTGCTCAGATGCCCTCTGTACTCATGCCTGCTACTCGCCATTTGCCTCCTGCTGTGCTTCACCTTGCCCACTGCTCCTGCCCCCTCGCTCATGCGCTGATGCACCTGCCCCGCCGCCCCTGCTCAGATGCCCTCTGTACTCATGCCTGCCACTCACCATTTGCCTCCTGCTGTGCTTCACCTTGCCCACTTCTCCTGCCCCCTCGCTCATGCGCTGATGCACCTGCCCCGCCGCCCCTGCTCAGATGCCCTCTGTACTCATGCCTCCCACTCGCCATTTGCCTCCTGCTTTGCTGCACCTTGCCCACTGCTCCTGCCCCCTCGCTCATGCGCTGATGCACCTGCCCCGCCGCCCCTGCTCAGATGCCCTCTGTACTCATGCCTGCCACTCACCATTTGCCTCCTGCTGTGCTTCACCTTGCCCACTTCTCCTGCCCCCTCGCTCATGCGCTGATGCACCTGCCCCGCCGCCCCTGCTCAGATGCCCTCTGTACTCATGCCTGCCACTCGCCATTTGCCTCCTGCTTTGCTGCACCTTGCCCACTGCTCCCGCCCCCTCGCTCATGCGCTGATGCACCTGCCCCACCGCCCCTGCTCAGATGCCCTCTGTACTCATGCCTGCCACTCGCCATGTGCCTCCTGCTTTGCTGCACCTTGCCCACTGCCCCTGCCCCCTCGCTCATGCGCTGATGCACCTGCCCCACCGCCCCTGCTCAGATGCCCTCTGTACTCATGCCTGCCACTCGCCATGTGCCTCCTGCTTTGCTGCACCTTGCCCACTGCTCCTGCCCCCTCGCTCATGCGCTGATGCACCTGCCCCGCCGCACCTGCTCAGATGCCCTCTGTACTCATGCCTGCTACTCGCCATTTGCCTCCTGCTGTGCTTCACCTTGCCCACTGCTCCTGCCCCCTCGCTCATGCGCTGATGCACCTGCCCCGCCGCACCTGCTCAGATGCCCTCTGTACTCATGCCTGCCACTCGCCATTTGCCTCCTGCTTTGCTGCACCTTGCCCACTGCTCCTGCCCCCTCGCTCATGCGCTGATGCACCTGCCCCGCCGCCCCTGCTCAGATGCCCTCTGTACTCATGCCTGCCACTCACCATTTGCCTCCTGCTTTGTTGCACCTTTCCCACTGCTCCTGCCCCCTCGCTCATGCGCTGATGCACCTGCCCCGCCGCCCCTGCTCAGATGCCCTCCGTACTCATGCCTGCCACTCGCCATGTGCCTCCTGCTTTGCTGCACCTTGCCCACTGCTCCTGCCCCCTCGCTCATGCGCTGATGCACCTGCCCCGCCGCCCCTGCTCAGATGCCCTCTGTACTCATGCCTGCTACTCACCATGTGCCTCCTGCTTTGCTGCACCTTGCCCACTGCTCCTGCCCCCTCGCTCATGCGCTGATGCACCTGCCCCGCCGCCCCTGCTCAGATGCCCTCTGTACTCATGCCTGCCACTCACCATTTGCCTCCTGCTGTGCTTCACCTTGCCCACTTCTCCTGCCCCCTCGCTCATGCGCTGATGCACCTGCCCCGCCGCCCCTGCTCAGATGCCCTCTGTACTCATGCCTGCCACTCGCCATTTGCCTCCTGCTTTGCTGCACCTTGCCCACTGCTCCCGCCCCCTCGCTCATGCGCTGATGCACCTGCCCCACCGCCCCTGCTCAGATGCCCTCTGTACTCATGCCTGCCACTCGCCATGTGCCTCCTGCTTTGCTGCACCTTGCCCACTGCCCCTGCCCCCTCGCTCATGCGCTGATGCACCTGCCCCACCGCCCCTGCTCAGATGCCCTCTGTACTCATGCCTGCCACTCGCCATGTGCCTCCTGCTTTGCTGCACCTTGCCCACTGCCCCTGCCCCCTCGCTCATGCGCTGATGCACCTGCCCCACCGCCCCTGCTCAGATGCCCTCTGTACTCATGCCTGCCACTCGCCATGTGCCTCCTGCTTTGCTGCACCTTGCCCACTGCTCCTGCCCCCTCGCTCATGCGCTGATGCACCTGCCCCGCCGCACCTGCTCAGATGCCCTCTGTACTCATGCCTGCTACTCGCCATTTGCCTCCTGCTGTGCTTCACCTTGCCCACTGCTCCTGCCCCCTCGCTCATGCGCTGATGCACCTGCCCCGCCGCACCTGCTCAGATGCCCTCTGTACTCATGCCTGCCACTCGCCATTTGCCTCCTGCTTTGCTGCACCTTGCCCACTGCTCCTGCCCCCTCGCTCATGCGCTGATGCACCTGCCCCGCCGCCCCTGCTCAGATGCCCTCTGTACTCATGCCTGCCACTCACCATTTGCCTCCTGCTTTGTTGCACCTTTCCCACTGCTCCTGCCCCCTCGCTCATGCGCTGATGCACCTGCCCCGCCGCCCCTGCTCAGATGCCCTCCGTACTCATGCCTGCCACTCGCCATGTGCCTCCTGCTTTGCTGCACCTTGCCCACTGCTCCTGCCCCCTCGCTCATGCGCTGATGCACCTGCCCCGCCGCCCCTGCTCAGATGCCCTCTGTACTCATGCCTGCTACTCACCATGTGCCTCCTGCTTTGCTGCACCTTGCCCACTGCTCCTGCCCCCTCGCTCATGCGCTGATGCACCTGCCCCGCCGCCCCTGCTCAGATGCCCTCTGTACTCATGCCTGCCACTCACCATTTGCCTCCTGCTGTGCTTCACCTTGCCCACTTCTCCTGCCCCCTCGCTCATGCGCTGATGCACCTGCCCCGCCGCCCCTGCTCAGATGCCCTCTGTACTCATGCCTGCCACTCGCCATTTGCCTCCTGCTTTGCTGCACCTTGCCCACTGCTCCCGCCCCCTCGCTCATGCGCTGATGCACCTGCCCCACCGCCCCTGCTCAGATGCCCTCTGTACTCATGCCTGCCACTCGCCATGTGCCTCCTGCTTTGCTGCACCTTGCCCACTGCCCCTGCCCCCTCGCTCATGCGCTGATGCACCTGCCCCACCGCCCCTGCTCAGATGCCCTCTGTACTCATGCCTGCCACTCGCCATGTGCCTCCTGCTTTGCTGCACCTTGCCCACTGCTCCTGCCCCCTCGCTCATGCGCTGATGCACCTGCCCCGCCGCACCTGCTCAGATGCCCTCTGTACTCGTGCCTGCTACTCGCCATTTGCCTCCTGCTGTGCGTCACCTTGCCCACTGCTCCTGCCCCCTCGCTCATGCGCTGATGCACCTGCCCCGCCGCACCTGCTCAGATGCCCTCTGTACTCATGCCTGCCACTCGCCATTTGCCTCCTGCTTTGCTGCACCTTGCCCACTGCTCCTGCCCCCTCGCTCATGCGCTGATGCACCTGCCCCGCCGCCCCTGCTCAGATGCCCTCTGTACTCATGCCTGCCACTCACCATTTGCCTCCTGCTTTGTTGCACCTTTCCCACTGCTCCTGCCCCCTCGCTCATGCGCTGATGCACCTGCCCCACCGCCCCTGCTCAGATGCCCTCCGTACTCATGCCTGCCACTCGCCATGTGCCTCCTGCTTTGCTGCACCTTGCCCACTGCCCCTGCCCCCTCGCTCATGCGCTGATGCACCTGCCCCACCGCCCCTGCTCAGATGCCCTCTGTACTCATGCCTGCCACTCGCCATGTGCCTCCTGCTTTGCTGCACCTTGCCCACTGCTCCTGCCCCCTCGCTCATGCGCTGATGCACCTGCCCCGCCGCACCTGCTCAGATGCCCTCTGTACTCATGCCTGCTACTCGCCATTTGCCTCCTGCTGTGCTTCACCTTGCCCACTTCTCCTGCCCCTTCGCTCATGCGCTGATGCACCTGCCCCGCCGCCCCTGCTCAGATGCCCTCTGTACTCATGCCTGCCACTCGCCATTTGCCTCCTGCTTTGCTGCACCTTGCCCACTGCTCCCGCCCCCTCGCTCATGCGCTGATGCACCTGCCCCGCCGCCCCTGCTCAGATGCCCTCTGTACTCATGCCTGCCACTCACCATTTGCCTCCTGCTTTGTTGCACCTTTCCCACTGCTCCTGCCCCCTCGCTCATGCGCTGATGCACCTGCCCCACCGCCCCTGCTGAGATGCCCTCTGTACTCATGCCTGCCACTCGCCATTTGCTTCCTGCTTTGCTGCACCTTGCCCACTGCTCCTGCCCCCTCGCTCATGCGCTGATGCACCTGCCCCGCCGCCCCTGCTCAGATGCCCTCTGTACTCATGCCTGCCACTCACCATTTGCCTCCTGCTTTGTTGCACCTTTCCCACTGCCCCTGCCCCCTCGCTCATGCGCTGATGCACCTGCCTCACCGCCCCTGCTCAGATGCCCTCTGTACTCATGCCTGCCACTCGCCATGTGCCTCCTGCTTTGCTGCACCTTGCCCACTGCTCCTGCCCCCTCGCTCATGCGCTGATGCACCTGCCCCGCCGCCCCTGCTCAGATGCCCTCTGTACTCATGCCTGCTACTCGCCATTTGCCTCCTGCTGTGCTGCACCTTGCCCACTTCTCCTGCCCCCTCGCTCATGCGCTGATGCACCTGCCCCGCCGCACCTGCTCAGATGCCCTCTGTACTCATGCCTGCCACTCACCATTTGCCTCCTGCTTTGTTGCACCTTTCCCACTGCTCCTGCCCCCTCGCTCATGCGCTGATGCACCTGCCCCACCGCCCCTGCTCAGATGCCCTCTGTACTCATGCCTGCCACTCCCCATTTGCCTCCTGCTTTGCTGCACCTTGCCCACTGCTCCTGCCCCCTCGCTCATGCGCTGATGCACCTGCCCCACCGCCCCTGCTCAGATGCCCTCTGTACTCATGCCTGCTACTCGCCATTTGCCTCCTGCTGTGCTTCACCTTGCCCACTGCTCCTGCCCCCTCGCTCATGCGCTGATGCACCTGCCCCGCCGCACCTGCTCAGATGCCCTCTGTACTCATGCCTCCCACTCGCCATTTGCCTCCTGCTTTGCTGCACCTTGCCCACTGCTCCTGCCCCCTCGCTCATGCGCTGATGCACCTGCCCCGCCGCACCTGCTCAGATGCCCTCTGTACTCATGCCTGCCACTCACCATTTGCCTCCTGCTGTGCTTCACCTTGCCCACTTCTCCTGCCCCCTCGCTCATGCGCTGATGCACCTGCCCCGCCGCCCCTGCTCAGATGCCCTCTGTACTCATGCCTGCCACTCGCCATTTGCCTCCTGCTTTGCTGCACCTTGCCCACTGCTCCCGCCCCCTCGCTCATGCGCTGATGCACCTGCCCCACCGCCCCTGCTCAGATGCCCTCTGTACTCATGCCTGCCACTCGCCATGTGCCTCCTGCTTTGCTGCACCTTGCCCACTGCCCCTGCCCCCTCGCTCATGCGCTGATGCACCTGCCCCACCGCCCCTGCTCAGATGCCCTCTGTACTCATGCCTGCCACTCGCCATGTGCCTCCTGCTTTGCTGCACCTTGCCCACTGCTCCTGCCCCCTCGCTCATGCGCTGATGCACCTGCCCCGCCGCACCTGCTCAGATGCCCTCTGTACTCATGCCTGCTACTCGCCATTTGCCTCCTGCTGTGCTTCACCTTGCCCACTGCTCCTGCCCCCTCGCTCATGCGCTGATGCACCTGCCCCGCCGCACCTGCTCAGATGCCCTCTGTACTCATGCCTGCCACTCGCCATTTGCCTCCTGCTTTGCTGCACCTTGCCCACTGCTCCTGCCCCCTCGCTCATGCGCTGATGCACCTGCCCCGCCGCCCCTGCTCAGATGCCCTCTGTACTCATGCCTGCCACTCACCATTTGCCTCCTGCTTTGTTGCACCTTTCCCACTGCTCCTGCCCCCTCGCTCATGCGCTGATGCACCTGCCCCACCGCCCCTGCTCAGATGCCCTCCGTACTCATGCCTGCCACTCGCCATGTGCCTCCTGCTTTGCTGCACCTTGCCCACTGCTCCTGCCCCCTCGCTCATGCGCTGATGCACCTGCCCCGCCGCCCCTGCTCAGATGCCCTCTGTACTCATGCCTGCCACTCACCATGTGCCTCCTGCTTTGCTGCACCTTGCCCACTGCTCCTGCCCCCTCGCTCATGCGCTGATGCACCTGCCCCGCCGCCCCTGCTCAGATGCCCTCTGTACTCATGCCTGCCACTCACCATTTGCCTCCTGCTGTGCTTCACCTTGCCCACTTCTCCTGCCCCCTCGCTCATGCGCTGATGCACCTGCCCCGCCGCCCCTGCTCAGATGCCCTCTGTACTCATGCCTGCCACTCGCCATTTGCCTCCTGCTTTGCTGCACCTTGCCCACTGCTCCCGCCCCCTCGCTCATGCGCTGATGCACCTGCCCCACCGCCCCTGCTCAGATGCCCTCTGTACTCATGCCTGCCACTCGCCATGTGCCTCCTGCTTTGCTGCACCTTGCCCACTGCCCCTGCCCCCTCGCTCATGCGCTGATGCACCTGCCCCACCGCCCCTGCTCAGATGCCCTCTGTACTCATGCCTGCCACTCGCCATGTGCCTCCTGCTTTGCTGCACCTTGCCCACTGCTCCTGCCCCCTCGCTCATGCGCTGATGCACCTGCCCCGCCGCACCTGCTCAGATGCCCTCTGTACTCGTGCCTGCTACTCGCCATTTGCCTCCTGCTGTGCTTCACCTTGCCCACTGCTCCTGCCCCCTCGCTCATGCGCTGATGCACCTGCCCCGCCGCCCCTGCTCAGATGCCCTCTGTACTCATGCCTGCCACTCGCCATGTGCCTCCTGCTTTGCTGCACCTTGCCCACTGCTCCTGCCCCCTCGCTCATGCGCTGATGCACCTGCCCCGCCGCCCCTGCTCAGATGCCCTCTGTACTCATGCCTGCCACTCACCATTTGCCTCCTGCTTTGTTGCACCTTTCCCACTGCTCCTGCCCCCTCGCTCATGCGCTGATGCACCTGCCCCACCGCCCCTGCTCAGATGCCCTCCGTACTCATGCCTGCCACTCGCCATGTGCCTCCTGCTTTGCTGCACCTTGCCCACTGCCCCTGCCCCCTCGCTCATGCGCTGATGCACCTGCCCCACCGCCCCTGCTCAGATGCCCTCTGTACTCATGCCTGCCACTCGCCATGTGCCTCCTGCTTTGCTGCACCTTGCCCACTGCTCCTGCCCCCTCGCTCATGCGCTGATGCACCTGCCCCGCCGCACCTGCTCAGATGCCCTCTGTACTCATGCCTGCTACTCGCCATTTGCCTCCTGCTGTGCTTCACCTTGCCCACTTCTCCTGCCCCTTCGCTCATGCGCTGATGCACCTGCCCCGCCGCCCCTGCTCAGATGCCCTCTGTACTCATGCCTGCCACTCGCCATTTGCCTCCTGCTTTGCTGCACCTTGCCCACTGCTCCCGCCCCCTCGCTCATGCGCTGATGCACCTGCCCCGCCGCCCCTGCTCAGATGCCCTCTGTACTCATGCCTGCCACTCACCATTTGCCTCCTGCTTTGTTGCACCTTTCCCACTGCTCCTGCCCCCTCGCTCATGCGCTGATGCACCTGCCCCACCGCCCCTGCTGAGATGCCCTCTGTACTCATGCCTGCCACTCGCCATTTGCTTCCTGCTTTGCTGCACCTTGCCCACTGCTCCTGCCCCCTCGCTCATGCGCTGATGCACCTGCCCCGCCGCCCCTGCTCAGATGCCCTCTGTACTCATGCCTGCCACTCACCATTTGCCTCCTGCTTTGTTGCACCTTTCCCACTGCCCCTGCCCCCTCGCTCATGCGCTGATGCACCTGCCTCACCGCCCCTGCTCAGATGCCCTCTGTACTCATGCCTGCCACTCGCCATGTGCCTCCTGCTTTGCTGCACCTTGCCCACTGCTCCTGCCCCCTCGCTCATGCGCTGATGCACCTGCCCCGCCGCCCCTGCTCAGATGCCCTCTGTACTCATGCCTGCTACTCGCCATTTGCCTCCTGCTGTGCTGCACCTTGCCCACTTCTCCTGCCCCCTCGCTCATGCGCTGATGCACCTGCCCCGCCGCACCTGCTCAGATGCCCTCTGTACTCATGCCTGCCACTCACCATTTGCCTCCTGCTTTGTTGCACCTTTCCCACTGCTCCTGCCCCCTCGCTCATGCGCTGATGCACCTGCCCCACCGCCCCTGCTGAGATGCCCTCTGTACTCATGCCTGCCACTCGCCATGAGCCTCCTGCTTTGCTGCACCTTGCCCACTGCTCCTGCCCCCTCGCTCATGCGCTGATGCACCTGCCCCGCCACCCCTGCTCAGATGCCCTCTGTACTCATGCCTGCCACTCGCCATGTGCCTCCTGCTTTGCTGCACCTTGCCCACTGCTCCTGCCCCCTCGCTCATGCGCTGATGCACCTGCCCCGCCGCCCCTGCTCAGATGCCCTCTGTACTCATGCCTGCTACTCGCCATTTGCCTCCTGCTTTGCTGCACCTTGCCCACTGCTCCTGCCCCCTCGCTCATGCGCTGATGCACCTGCCCCGCCGCCCCTGCTCAGATGCCCTCTTTACTCATGCCTGCCACTCCCCATTTGCCTCCTGCTTTGCTGCACCTTGCCCACTGCTCCTGCCCCCTCGCTCATGCGCTGATGCACCTGCCCCGCCGCACCTGCTCAGATGCCCTCTGTACTCATGCCTGCCACTCGCCATGTGCCTCCTGCTTTGCTGCACCTTGCCCACTGCTCCTGCCCCCTCGCTCATGCGCTGATGCACCTGCCCCGCCGCCCCTGCTCAGATGCCCTCTGTACTCATGCCTGCCACTCGCCATTTGCTTCCTGCTTTGCTGCACCTTGCCCACTGCTCCCGCCCCCTCGCTCATGCGCTGATGCACCTGCCCCACCGCCCCTGCTCAGATGCCCTCTGTACTCATGCCTGCCACTCGCCATGTGCCTCCTGCTTTGCTGCACCTTGCCCACTGCCCCTGCCCCCTCGCTCATGCGCTGATGCACCTGCCCCACCGCCCCTGCTCAGATGCCCTCTGTACTCATGCCTGCCACTCGCCATGTGCCTCCTGCTTTGCTGCACCTTGCCCACTGCTCCTGCCCCCTCGCTCATGCGCTGATGCACCTGCCCCGCCGCACCTGCTCAGATGCCCTCTGTACTCGTGCCTGCTACTCGCCATTTGCCTCCTGCTGTGCTTCACCTTGCCCACTGCTCCTGCCCCCTCGCTCATGCGCTGATGCACCTGCCCCGCCGCCCCTGCTCAGATGCCCTCTGTACTCATGCCTGCCACTCGCCATGTGCCTCCTGCTTTGCTGCACCTTGCCCACTGCTCCTGCCCCCTCGCTCATGCGCTGATGCACCTGCCCCGCCGCCCCTGCTCAGATGCCCTCTGTACTCATGCCTGCCACTCACCATTTGCCTCCTGCTTTGTTGCACCTTTCCCACTGCTCCTGCCCCCTCGCTCATGCGCTGATGCACCTGCCCCACCGCCCCTGCTCAGATGCCCTCCGTACTCATGCCTGCCACTCGCCATGTGCCTCCTGCTTTGCTGCACCTTGCCCACTGCCCCTGCCCCCTCGCTCATGCGCTGATGCACCTGCCCCACCGCCCCTGCTCAGATGCCCTCTGTACTCATGCCTGCCACTCGCCATGTGCCTCCTGCTTTGCTGCACCTTGCCCACTGCTCCTGCCCCCTCGCTCATGCGCTGATGCACCTGCCCCGCCGCACCTGCTCAGATGCCCTCTGTACTCATGCCTGCTACTCGCCATTTGCCTCCTGCTGTGCTTCACCTTGCCCACTTCTCCTGCCCCTTCGCTCATGCGCTGATGCACCTGCCCCGCCGCCCCTGCTCAGATGCCCTCTGTACTCATGCCTGCCACTCGCCATTTGCCTCCTGCTTTGCTGCACCTTGCCCACTGCTCCCGCCCCCTCGCTCATGCGCTGATGCACCTGCCCCGCCGCCCCTGCTCAGATGCCCTCTGTACTCATGCCTGCCACTCACCATTTGCCTCCTGCTTTGTTGCACCTTTCCCACTGCTCCTGCCCCCTCGCTCATGCGCTGATGCACCTGCCCCACCGCCCCTGCTGAGATGCCCTCTGTACTCATGCCTGCCACTCGCCATTTGCTTCCTGCTTTGCTGCACCTTGCCCACTGCTCCTGCCCCCTCGCTCATGCGCTGATGCACCTGCCCCGCCGCCCCTGCTCAGATGCCCTCTGTACTCATGCCTGCCACTCACCATTTGCCTCCTGCTTTGTTGCACCTTTCCCACTGCCCCTGCCCCCTCGCTCATGCGCTGATGCACCTGCCTCACCGCCCCTGCTCAGATGCCCTCTGTACTCATGCCTGCCACTCGCCATGTGCCTCCTGCTTTGCTGCACCTTGCCCACTGCTCCTGCCCCCTCGCTCATGCGCTGATGCACCTGCCCCGCCGCCCCTGCTCAGATGCCCTCTGTACTCATGCCTGCTACTCGCCATTTGCCTCCTGCTGTGCTGCACCTTGCCCACTTCTCCTGCCCCCTCGCTCATGCGCTGATGCACCTGCCCCGCCGCACCTGCTCAGATGCCCTCTGTACTCATGCCTGCCACTCACCATTTGCCTCCTGCTTTGTTGCACCTTTCCCACTGCTCCTGCCCCCTCGCTCATGCGCTGATGCACCTGCCCCACCGCCCCTGCTGAGATGCCCTCTGTACTCATGCCTGCCACTCGCCATGAGCCTCCTGCTTTGCTGCACCTTGCCCACTGCTCCTGCCCCCTCGCTCATGCGCTGATGCACCTGCCCCGCCACCCCTGCTCAGATGCCCTCTGTACTCATGCCTGCCACTCGCCATGTGCCTCCTGCTTTGCTGCACCTTGCCCACTGCTCCTGCCCCCTCGCTCATGCGCTGATGCACCTGCCCCGCCGCCCCTGCTCAGATGCCCTCTGTACTCATGCCTGCTACTCGCCATTTGCCTCCTGCTTTGCTGCACCTTGCCCACTGCTCCTGCCCCCTCGCTCATGCGCTGATGCACCTGCCCCGCCGCCCCTGCTCAGATGCCCTCTTTACTCATGCCTGCCACTCCCCATTTGCCTCCTGCTTTGCTGCACCTTGCCCACTGCTCCTGCCCCCTCGCTCATGCGCTGATGCACCTGCCCCGCCGCACCTGCTCAGATGCCCTCTGTACTCATGCCTGCCACTCGCCATGTGCCTCCTGCTTTGCTGCACCTTGCCCACTGCTCCTGCCCCCTCGCTCATGCGCTGATGCACCTGCCCCGCCGCCCCTGCTCAGATGCCCTCTGTACTCATGCCTGCCACTCGCCATTTGCTTCCTGCTTTGCTGCACCTTGCCCACTGCTCCTGCCCCCTCGCTCATGCGCTGATGCACCTGCCCCGCCGCCCCTGCTCAGATGCCCTCTGTACTCATGCCTGCCACTCGCCATGAGCCTCCTGCTTTGCTGCACCTTGCCCACTGCTCCTGCCCCCTCGCTCATGCGCTGATGCACCTGCCCCACCGCCCCTGCTCAGATGCCCTCTGTACTCATGCCTGCTACTCGCCATTTGCCTCCTGCTTTGCTGCACCTTGCCCACTGCTCCTGCCCCCTCGCTCATGCGCTGATGCACCTGCCCCGCCGCCCCTGCTCAGATGCCCTCTTTACTCATGCCTGCCACTCCCCATTTGCCTCCTGCTTTGCTGCACCTTGCCCACTGCTCCTGCCCCCTCGCTCATGCGCTGATGCACCTGCCCCGCCGCACCTGCTCAGATGCCCTCTGTACTCATGCCTGCCACTCGCCATGTGCCTCCTGCTTTGCTGCACCTTGCCCACTGCTCCTGCCCCCTCGCTCATGCGCTGATGCACCTGCCCCGCCGCCCCTGCTCAGATGCCCTCTGTACTCATGCCTGCCACTCGCCATTTGCCTCCTGCTTTGCTGCACCTTGCCCACTGCTCCTGCCCCCTCGCTCATGCGCTGATGCACCTGCCCCGCCGCCCCTGCTCAGATGCCCTCTGCACTCATGCCTGCCATTCGCCATGTGCCTCCTGCTTTGCTGCACCTTGCCCACTGCTCCTGCCCCCTCGCTCATGCGCTGATGCACCTGCCCCGCCGCCCCTGCTCAGATGCCCTCTGTACTCATGCCTGCCACTCGCCATTTGCTTCCTGCTTTGCTGCACCTTGCCCACTGCTCCTGCCCCCTCGCTCATGCGCTGATGCACCTGCCCCGCCGCCCCTGCTCAGATGCCCTCTGTACTCATGCCTGCCACTCGCCATTTGCCTCCTGCTTTGCTGCACCTTGCCCACTGCTCCTGCCCCCTCGCTCATGCGCTGATGCACCTGCCCCGCCGCCCCTGCTCAGATGCCCTCTGTACTCATGCCTGCTACTCGCCATTTGCCTCCTGCTGTGCTTCACCTTGCCCACTTCTCCTGCCCCTTCGCTCATGCGCTGATGCACCTGCCCCGCCGCCCCTGCTCAGATGCCCTCTGTACTCATGCCTGCCACTCGCCATTTGCCTCCTGCTTTGCTGCACCTTGCCCACTGCTCCCGCCCCCTCGCTCATGCGCTGATGCACCTGCCCCGCCGCCCCTGCTCAGATGCCCTCTGTACTCATGCCTGCCACTCACCATTTGCCTCCTGCTTTGTTGCACCTTTCCCACTGCTCCTGCCCCCTCGCTCATGCGCTGATGCACCTGCCCCACCGCCCCTGCTGAGATGCCCTCTGTACTCATGCCTGCCACTCGCCATTTGCTTCCTGCTTTGCTGCACCTTGCCCACTGCTCCTGCCCCCTCGCTCATGCGCTGATGCACCTGCCCCGCCGCCCCTGCTCAGATGCCCTCTGTACTCATGCCTGCCACTCACCATTTGCCTCCTGCTTTGTTGCACCTTTCCCACTGCCCCTGCCCCCTCGCTCATGCGCTGATGCACCTGCCTCACCGCCCCTGCTCAGATGCCCTCTGTACTCATGCCTGCCACTCGCCATGTGCCTCCTGCTTTGCTGCACCTTGCCCACTGCTCCTGCCCCCTCGCTCATGCGCTGATGCACCTGCCCCGCCGCCCCTGCTCAGATGCCCTCTGTACTCATGCCTGCCATTCGCCATGTGCCTCCTGCTGTGCTGCACCTTGCCCACTTCTCCTGCCCCCTCGCTCATGCGCTGATGCACCTGCCCCGCCGCACCTGCTCAGATGCCCTCTGTACTCATGCCTGCCACTCACCATTTGCCTCCTGCTTTGTTGCACCTTTCCCACTGCTCCTGCCCCCTCGCTCATGCGCTGATGCACCTGCCCCACCGCCCCTGCTGAGATGCCCTCTGTACTCATGCCTGCCACTCGCCATGAGCCTCCTGCTTTGCTGCACCTTGCCCACTGCTCCTGCCCCCTCGCTCATGCGCTGATGCACCTGCCCCGCCACCCCTGCTCAGATGCCCTCTGTACTCATGCCTGCCACTCGCCATGTGCCTCCTGCTTTGCTGCACCTTGCCCACTGCTCCTGCCCCCTCGCTCATGCGCTGATGCACCTGCCCCGCCGCCCCTGCTCAGATGCCCTCTGTACTCATGCCTGCTACTCGCCATTTGCCTCCTGCTTTGCTGCACCTTGCCCACTGCTCCTGCCCCCTCGCTCATGCGCTGATGCACCTGCCCCGCCGCCCCTGCTCAGATGCCCTCTTTACTCATGCCTGCCACTCCCCATTTGCCTCCTGCTTTGCTGCACCTTGCCCACTGCTCCTGCCCCCTCGCTCATGCGCTGATGCACCTGCCCCGCCGCACCTGCTCAGATGCCCTCTGTACTCATGCCTGCCACTCGCCATGTGCCTCCTGCTTTGCTGCACCTTGCCCACTGCTCCTGCCCCCTCGCTCATGCGCTGATGCACCTGCCCCGCCGCCCCTGCTCAGATGCCCTCTGTACTCATGCCTGCCACTCGCCATTTGCCTCCTGCTTTGCTGCACCTTGCCCACTGCTCCTGCCCCCTCGCTCATGCGCTGATGCACCTGCCCCGCCGCCCCTGCTCAGATGCCCTCTGTACTCATGCCTGCCACTCGCCATTTGCTTCCTGCTTTGCTGCACCTTGCCCACTGCTCCTGCCCCCTCGCTCATGCGCTGATGCACCTGCCCCGCCGCCCCTGCTCAGATGCCCTCTGTACTCATGCCTGCCACTCGCCATGAGCCTCCTGCTTTGCTGCACCTTGCCCACTGCTCCTGCCCCCTCGCTCATGCGCTGATGCACCTGCCCCACCGCCCCTGCTCAGATGCCCTCTGTACTCATGCCTGCTACTCGCCATTTGCCTCCTGCTTTGCTGCACCTTGCCCACTGCTCCTGCCCCCTCGCTCATGCGCTGATGCACCTGCCCCGCCGCCCCTGCTCAGATGCCCTCTTTACTCATGCCTGCCACTCCCCATTTGCCTCCTGCTTTGCTGCACCTTGCCCACTGCTCCTGCCCCCTCGCTCATGCGCTGATGCACCTGCCCCGCCGCCCCTGCTCAGATGCCCTCTGTACTCATGCCTGCCACTCGCCATGTGCCTCCTGCTTTGCTGCACCTTGCCCACTGCTCCTGCCCCCTCGCTCATGCGCTGATGCACCTGCCCCGCCGCCCCTGCTCAGATGCCCTCTGTACTCATGCCTGCCACTCGCCATTTGCCTCCTGCTTTGCTGCACCTTGCCCACTGCTCCTGCCCCCTCGCTCATGCGCTGATGCACCTGCCCCGCCGCCCCTGCTCAGATGCCCTCTGCACTCATGCCTGCCATTCGCCATGTGCCTCCTGCTTTGCTGCACCTTGCCCACTGCTCCTGCCCCCTCGCTCATGCGCTGATGCACCTGCCCCGCCGCCCCTGCTCAGATGCCCTCTGTACTCATGCCTGCCACTCGCCATTTGCTTCCTGCTTTGCTGCACCTTGCCCACTGCTCCTGCCCCCTCGCTCATGCGCTGATGCACCTGCCCCGCCGCCCCTGCTCAGATGCCCTCTGTACTCATGCCTGCCACTCCCCATTTGCCTCCTGCTTTGCTGCACCTTGCCCACTGCTCCTGCCCCCTCGCTCATGCGCTGATGCACCTGCCCTGCCGCCCCTGCTCAGATGCCCTCTGTACTCATGCCTGCCACTCACCATTTGCCTCCTGCTTTGCTGCACCTTGCCCACTGCTCCTGCCCCCTCGCTCATGCGCTGATGCACCTGCCCCACCGCCCATGCTCAGATGCCCTCTGTACTCATGCCTGCCACTCGCCATTTGCCTCCTGCTTTCCTGCACCTTGCCCACTGCTCCTGCCCCCTCGCTCATGCGCTGATGCACCTGCCCTGCCGCCCCTGCTCAGATGCCCTCTGTACTCATGCCTGCCACTCACCATTTGCCTCCTGCTTTGTTGCACCTTTCCCACTGCTCCTGCCCCCTCGCTCATGCGCTGATGCACCTGCCCCACCGCCCCTGCTGAGATGCCCTCTGTACTCATGCCTGCCACTCGCCATGTGCCTCCTGCTTTGCTGCACCTTGCCCACTGCTCCTGCCCCCTCGCTCATGCGCTGATGCACCTGCCCCGCCACCCCTGCTCAGATGCCCTCTGTACTCATGCCTGCCACTCGCCATGTGCCTCCTGCTTTGCTGCACCTTGCCCACTGCTCCTACCCCCTCGCTCATGCGCTGATGCACCTGCCCCGCCGCCCCTGCTCAGATGCCCTCTGTACTCATGCCTGCCACTCGCCATTTGCTTCCTGCTTTGCTGCACCTTGCCCACTGCTCCTGCCCCCTCGCTCATGCGCTGATGCACCTGCCCCGCCGCCCCTGCTCAGATGCCCTCTGTACTCATGCCTGCCACTCACCATTTGCCTCCTGCTTTGTTGCACCTTTCCCACTGCCCCTGCCCCCTCGCTCATGCGCTGATGCACCTGCCCCACCGCCCCTGCTCAGATGCCCTCTGTCCTCATGCCTGCCACTCACCATTTGCCTCCTGCTTTGTTGCACCTTTCCCACTGCCCCTGCCCCCTCGCTCATGCGCTGATGCACCTGCCCCACCGCCCCTGCTCAGATGCCCTCTGTACTCATGCCTGCCACTCGCCATTTGCCTCCTGCTTTGCTGCACCTTGCCCACTGCTCCTGCCCCCTCGCTCATGCGCTGATGCACCTGCCCCGCCGCCCCTGCTCAGATGCCCTCTTTACTCATGCCTGCCACTCCCCATTTGCCTCCTGCTTTGCTGCACCTTGCCCACTGCTCCTGCCCCCTCGCTCATGCGCTGATGCACCTGCCCCGCCGCCCCTGCTCAGATGCCCTCTTTACTCATGCCTGCCACTCCCCATTTGCCTCCTGCTTTGCTGCACCTTGCCCACTGCTCCTGCCCCCTCGCTCATGCGCTGATGCACCTGCCCCGCCGCCCCTGCTCAGATGCCCTCTGTACTCATGCCTGCCACTTGCCATGTGCTTCCTGCTTTGCTGCACCTTGCCCACTGCTCCTGCCCCCTCGCTCATGCGCTGATGCACCTGCCCCGCCGCCCCTGCTCAGATGCCCTCTATACTCAGGCCTGCCACTCGCCATGTGCCTCCTGCTTTGCTGCACCTTGCCCACTGCTCCTGCCCCCTCGCTCATGCGCTGATGCACCTGCCCCGCCGCCCCTGCTCAGATGCCCTCTGTACTCATGCCTGCTAATCGCCATTTGCCTCCTGCTTTGCTGCACCTTGCCCACTGCTCCTGCCCCCTCGCTCATGCGCTGATGCACCTGCCCCGCCGCCCCTGCTCAGATGCCCTCTTTACTCATGCCTGCCACTCCCCATTTGCCTCCTGCTTTGCTGCACCTTGCCCACTGCTCCTGCCCCCTCGCTCATGCGCTGATGCACCTGCCCCGCCGCCCCTGCTCAGATGCCCTCTGTACTCATGCCTGCCACTTGCCATGTGCTTCCTGCTTTGCTGCACCTTGCCCACTGCTCCTGCCCCCTCGCTCATGCGCTGATGCACCTGCCCCGCCGCCCCTGCTCAGATGCCCTCTGTACTCATGCCTGCCACTCGCCATGTGCCTCCTGCTTTGCTGCACCTTGCCCACTGCTCCTGCCCCCTCGCTCATGCGCTGATGCACCTGCCCCGCCGCCCCTGCTCAGATGCCCTCTGTACTCTTGCCTGCCACTCACCATTTGCCTCCTGCTTTGTTGCACCTTTCCCACTGCTCCTGCCCCCTCGCTCATGCGCTGATGCACCTGCCCCGCCGCCCCTGCTCAGATGCCCTCCGTACTCATGCCTGCCACTCACCATTTGCCTCCTGCTTTGTTGCACCTTTCCCACTGCCCCTGCCCCCTCGCTCATGCGCTGATGCACCTGCCCCACCGCCCCTGCTCAGATGCCCTCTGTACTCATGCCCGCCACTCGCCATGTGCCTCCTGCTTTGCTGCACCTTGCCCACTGCTCCTGCCCCCTCGCTCATGCGCTGATGCACCTGCCCCGCCGCCCCTGCTCAGATGCCCTCTATACTCATGCCTGCCACTCGCCATGTGCCTCCTGCTTTGCTGCACCTTGCCCACTGCTCCTGCCCCCTCGCTCATGCGCTGATGCACCTGCCCCGCCGCCCCTGCTCAGATGCCCTCTGTACTCATGCCTGCTACTCGCCATTTGCCTCCTGCTTTGCTGCACCTTGCCCACTGCCCCTGCCCCCTCGCTCATGCGCTGATGCACCTGCCCCACCGCCCCTGCTCAGATGCCCTCTGTACTCATGCCTGCCACTCGCCATTTGCCTCCTGCTTTGCTGCACCTTGCCCACTGCTCCTGCCCCCTCGCTCATGCGCTGATGCACCTGCCCCGCCGCCCCTGCTCAGATGCCCTCTTTACTCATGCCTGCCACTCCCCATTTGCCTCCTGCTTTGCTGCACCTTGCCCACTGCTCCTGCCCCCTCGCTCATGCGCTGATGCACCTGCCCCGCCGCCCCTGCTCAGATGCCCTCTTTACTCATGCCTGCCACTCCCCATTTGCCTCCTGCTTTGCTGCACCTTGCCCACTGCTCCTGCCCCCTCGCTCATGCGCTGATGCACCTGCCCCGCCGCCCCTGCTCAGATGCCCTCTGTACTCATGCCTGCCACTTGCCATGTGCTTCCTGCTTTGCTGCACCTTGCCCACTGCTCCTGCCCCCTCGCTCATGCGCTGATGCACCTGCCCCGCCGCCCCTGCTCAGATGCCCTCTGTACTCATGCCTGCTACTCGCCATGTGCCTCCTGCTTTGCTGCACCTTGCCCACTGCTCCTGCCCCCTCGCTCATGCGCTGATGCACCTGCCCCGCCGCCCCTGCTCAGATGCCCTCTTTACTCATGCCTGCCACTCCCCATTTGCCTCCTGCTTTGCTGCACCTTGCCCACTGCTCCTGCCCCCTCGCTCATGCGCTGATGCACCTGCCCCGCCGCCCCTGCTCAGATGCCCTCTGTACTCATGCCTGCCACTTGCCATGTGCTTCCTGCTTTGCTGCACCTTGCCCACTGCTCCTGCCCCCTCGCTCATGCGCTGATGCACCTGCCCCGCCGCCCCTGCTCAGATGCCCTCTGTACTCATGCCTGCCACTCGCCATGTGCCTCCTGCTTTGCTGCACCTTGCCCACTGCTCCTGCCCCCTCGCTCATGCGCTGATGCACCTGCCCCGCCGCCCCTGCTCAGATGCCCTCTGTACTCTTGCCTGCCACTCACCATTTGCCTCCTGCTTTGTTGCACCTTTCCCACTGCTCCTGCCCCCTCGCTCATGCGCTGATGCACCTGCCCCGCCGCCCCTGCTCAGATGCCCTCCGTACTCATGCCTGCCACTCACCATTTGCCTCCTGCTTTGTTGCACCTTTCCCACTGCCCCTGCCCCCTCGCTCATGCGCTGATGCACCTGCCCCACCGCCCCTGCTCAGATGCCCTCTGTACTCATGCCCGCCACTCGCCATGTGCCTCCTGCTTTGCTGCACCTTGCCCACTGCTCCTGCCCCCTCGCTCATGCGCTGATGCACCTGCCCCGCCGCCCCTGCTCAGATGCCCTCTATACTCATGCCTGCCACTCGCCATGTGCCTCCTGCTTTGCTGCACCTTGCCCACTGCTCCTGCCCCCTCGCTCATGCGCTGATGCACCTGCCCCGCCGCCCCTGCTCAGATGCCCTCTGTACTCATGCCTGCTACTCGCCATTTGCCTCCTGCTTTGCTGCACCTTGCCCACTGCTCCTGCCCCCTCGCTCATGCGCTGATGCACCTGCCCCGCCGCCCCTGCTCAGATGCCCTCTTTACTCATGCCTGCCACTCCCCATTTGCCTCCTGCTTTGCTGCACCTTGCCCACTGCTCCTGCCCCCTCGCTCATGCGCTGATGCACCTGCCCCGCCGCCCCTGCTCAGATGCCCTCTGTACTCATGCCTGCCACTCGCCATGTGCCTCCTGCTTTGCTGCACCTTGCCCACTGCTCCTGCCCCCTCGCTCATGCGCTGATGCACCTGCCCCGCCGCCCCTGCTCAGATGCCCTCTGTACTCTTGCCTGCCACTCACCATTTGCCTCCTGCTTTGTTGCACCTTTCCCACTGCTCCTGCCCCCTCGCTCATGCGCTGATGCACCTGCCCCGCCGCCCCTGCTCAGATGCCCTCCGTACTCATGCCTGCCACTCACCATTTGCCTCCTGCTTTGCTGCACCTTGCCCACTGCTCCTGCCCCCTCGCTCATGCGCTGATGCACCTGCCCCGCCGCCCCTGCTCAGATGCCCTCTTTACTCATGCCTGCCACTCCCCATTTGCCTCCTGCTTTGCTGCACCTTGCCCACTGCTCCTGCCCCCTCGCTCATGCGCTGATGCACCTGCCCCGCCGCCCCTGCTCAGATGCCCTCTGTACTCATGCCTGCCACTTGCCATGTGCTTCCTGCTTTGCTGCACCTTGCCCACTGCTCCTGCCCCCTCGCTCATGCGCTGATGCACCTGCCCCGCCGCCCCTGCTCAGATGCCCTCTATACTCATGCATGCCACTCGCCATGTGCCTCCTGCTTTGCTGCACCTTGCCCACTGCTCCTGCCCCCTCGCTCATGCGCTGATGCACCTGCCCCGCCGCCCCTGCTCAGATGCCCTCTGTACTCATGCCTGCTACTCGCCATTTGCCTCCTGCTTTGCTGCACCTTGCCCACTGCTCCTGCCCCCTCGCTCATGCGCTGATGCACCTGCCCCGCCGCCCCTGCTCAGATGCCCTCTTTACTCATGCCTGCCACTCCCCATTTGCCTCCTGCTTTGCTGCACCTTGCCCACTCCTCCTGCCCCCTCGCTCATGCGCTGATGCACCTGCCCCGCCGCCCCTGCTCAGATGCCCTCTTTACTCATGCCTGCCACTCCCCATTTGCCTCCTGCTTTGCTGCACCTTGCCCACTGCTCCTGCCCCCTCGCTCATGCGCTGATGCACCTGCCCCGCCGCCCCTGCTCAGATGCCCTCTGTACTCATGCCTGCCACTTGCCATGTGCTTCCTGCTTTGCTGCACCTTGCCCACTGCTCCTGCCCCCTCGCTCATGCGCTGATGCACCTGCCCCGCCGCCCCTGCTCAGATGCCCTCTGTACTCATGCCTGCCACTCGCCATGTGCCTCCTGCTTTGCTGCACCTTGCCCACTGCTCCTGCCCCCTCGCTCATGCGCTGATGCACCTGCCCCGCCGCCCCTGCTCAGATGCCCTCTGTACTCTTGCCTGCCACTCACCATTTGCCTCCTGCTTTGTTGCACCTTTCCCACTGCTCCTGCCCCCTCGCTCATGCGCTGATGCACCTGCCCCGCCGCCCCTTCTTAGATGCCCTCTGTACTCATGCCTGCCACTCGCCATTTGCCTCCTGCTTTGCTGCACCTTTCTCAAGCTGTTCTGTGCGGTGCCCCCCGCTAGCCAGTCCTTCTTTTCGGTGCTGGCGGAGCCGCTGTGGTACAACGCGCAAGTCCGCATGAACCCAGCAGCTAGGGAGGCAGCAGCTGAGCAGGGATGGACCCACGTCCGCCACGTGAGGGAGGCCCTCCACAGCCCCCAGCTGGAGGGGGAGGCCCGCTGGGCTGCGGACCTGGTCAGGGCTTGCCCCCCCGAGCCCTGGCAGGGCATGGTAGACCGCCTGCAGCCGCCACAGCCGGAGTGGGAGTGCCTGAGGGTTGGGCCAGGGGTGGGTTTTGTGATGAGGCGCACCCCCCTGCTCCAGCCCTCCCACTGGGTGGGACCCAACGGCCGCCTCTACCCCCTATACCCCACAGGGCAGGGGCCCCTCGGGGCTTTCTGGGCGGAGGAGGGGGCGGCCTGGGAGCCAGCAGTGGTGGCCCGGCTCAACAAGCCCAGCTACATGCTGACCCCGGAGGAGCGAGCCACCCACCTCCGACCTCTACCAGCCCAGCGTCACGTGGCGCTGGAGCAGGCTCAGGGGCAGGATCAAGGAGTAGCCAGGGGGGGGGCAGGGGAGGGGGGCGGGCAAGGAAGCGGGGCGGTGGCAGGGGGGGAGGGCGTGGAGGAGGTGGAGGGCGTAGAGGAGCAGGGGGCGGGGCAGGAGGGCAGGCTGCCGACCCAGCTGACGAGGGGCCTGGCACCTGGCCCAAGGAGGAGTGGCGCTTGGGCCCCTGGGCTCACCTGCAGTTGGACCCTCAGGTGTGGGGCATGGGCACCACCACCCTGCTGGACTTCTCTGTCAAGCATGCCAGGGTGCGCCTCCACCAGCTCCAGCGCGTCAGTGCCGACCCCCTCTACCCACCCAGTGGGGGCCTGTGGCCTGCGCTGAGGGGTGTGCGCCCCCCCTGGGCAGCGGGTGGACCGGAGGTGGCAGCGGTGGCTGATGGAGCCCTAAGGGAGCTGGAGCTCAAGTGGGAGGCCAGCGCGCAGCAGGTGGCAGGCCAGGGGACAGCGGGGGAGCGGGGGAGCGGGCTTGACACCTCCGCCAGGGCGCACCAGCGACCCTCGCCGCAAGAAGAAGAAGAAGAAGAAGAAGACTACGCCGGTATTCACCGGCGTGCATTAAGGGAGGAGCAGCCGCCTGGGGCGCGGCCTGCTCCCACCATCAAGCTCGAGAAGCAGCCGACCCCCTACCCCCCCCCCTTTCTAGTAGCTCTAAGTCTATAACTTGTTTTGGCAATGGTGTGGGCTGTTTCTACCGCATGTCTCGTGAGCTTGTTTAGTAGCTTTGTGGCGTTGGCTTGAGTGACCCCAAGGGCTATGAGGTGTTGACGTGTGTGTGTTTCATAGGTAATACCGCCTATACCCAGTAGGATTGGTCTGATCTCAACCATGTGGCCTATCTTGCGCATGGTGTGTGCCAGTTTTGTGTGTTGGTTTAGGGCCTTGTCCAGTTGCTCCATCCACCTCGAGTCCGCAAAGTATTTGATTTCTATGATGGTGATCTGTTTAGTGGCTTTGCCGCGTTTGCCCGTCTTTTTTTGAGGCGTCACCATGATTATGTCCGGTCTGGTAGAGTGTTTGGTCGCTGTTGGTTTCATGCCGAGTGCCCGTAGCGTGGTGTGTAGTGTGTCGTTAGGGAGGTCAAGGTTTTCTCTAGCGCCTTTCTCCCAGCTGCCGGTGTCCGCAAACCGGATGCATCCGCCCAGGGTTCCTTTGCTGATGGCTTTGGCGATGAGGCGGCCAGCTCCGTTGTGCCTCTCTTGCACGAGTGGCAGGGTCTCGTTGCAGCCCAAGAGCAGGTGTGTGGCACTGTCGGCCTCCCCACAGAGGGGGCAGCGGTCGTCTGTCGCCTGCTTCCAGCGCATAGCTAGTTTCTGGTTGTATAGTCCTCCGGTACGGTAGAGTAGGGCGGTCCTTTGCGCGGGGATGGAGATGGTCGCATCGGTCATCACTCTTTCGCCCGCTCCTTTTGCCGCGGCTTTGGTGATATCTTGGGTCATCTGGTAGTAGATGCTGTCTTGGTTGGCGAGACCTAACTTGTGCTTGCTGTGCATGTGTGCTCGCACGCTTTGTCGGCAGTCCGGCAGCGGGGCGAGGGTTTCGCTATCGGTCCCGTGGTTGAGCCAGATACCTCTCTCCTTGGGTGTGGTCGGGTGGTACTCTAGTGTGTTTGCCTGCTCCGGATGTAGCGCTGCGTGTTTAGCGAGGGCATCAGCGCCTTCGTTGCCGATGATGCCCGAGTGGGCCCGGACCTTGTAGAATTGGGTCGTGACGGGGCTAGCGATGATGAGGGTGGCGATGTCCGTCAGGATGTCGTTGTGTCTATGATTAATGAGGGACATCGGGTTAGCCAGGGCTCGGCGGATCTGATAGAGAGAGCATAGGCTGTCGGTGGCGATGCGTCTGGCCCCCGCTTTCAGTGCCGCGTGTATCGCTGTGAGTTCTGCCTTGTTGATGGTGTTGTTCTCTGGGTCGTTCACCGCAATGGTAAGAAGGGCGTTGCTTTCCGGAATATAGACCCCCGCCCCGACGCGCGCCGGGTCTGGCTCGGATGTCTTAATGCAGCTGCCGTCAGTGTACGCTATCGTGGTCCATTCGGTGATGGCCATCCGCGGTAGCGTGGTGGAGTGGTGCGTGAGCTGGTGTTGGCTGCGTGTGTGCCCCAGCGTGGGTAGAGCCCTGTCCAGCGGGAGGCGGAGGTGTTGTTTGTGGCCACTGGGGAGGGCGGCTGGCTGTTTTTGATTGTGAGGTCTGCGAAGGAGAGGGTGTGTCTCCCTGTCCGGGTGTAGGGCAGTGGCTGTGCTAGCCATCCATCCTTGTGGGTTGCCTTTGGTGGTGAGTAGTTGCCCTGCTTCGTTCCATATGACGTACACGAGGAGGGTGGCGTGCTTGCCAAGTTTGGAGCAGTTGGTATTGTTGAGGGGTATGCTGGCCAAGTGCTGACAGTACTCTGGGTAGCGTCTCAGGGTGTCAATGTGTTTGGGGTAAGAGATGCCCTTCTTACCAGGGATCAGCATAATGGTGGCCATGGCCTCCTCCTGGTGTGCTGAGTGTATAGCATGGTTGACGCATTTTAGGGCCACCGCATCATCGGCTGGTACGTTCCATGTGGATAGCCCAGTGTGGCGTACTGATAGGCAGTTGTGGTGTGCCCCAACACTCCTACAATTTAGGCCCTGCGTTTCTCCCTACGCTTTGGCCGACTTTGTCCAAATGGGCTGAAATTCAGCCAGCTGGTAGCTGATGATGTAAGAAATCCATCCCAAAAAGAATCAGGTCAAAAAAATCAAAGGCTGAGGCTGGGCGGCCCGTGGCGTTCTCGCAGGGACGGATGCAGGGATGGAGGGGGGGTGCAGGGACAAACGCAGGGATGGAGGGGGGGGTGCAGGGACGAACGCAGGGATGGAGGGGGGGTGCAGGGACGAACACAGGGATGGAGGGGGGGGTGCAGGGACGAACGCAGGGATGACCTGGGGGCGCAGGGACGAACGCAGGGACGAGTGCAGGGACGGATGCAGGGATGATGGGCGCAGGGACGAGTGCAGGGATGAGCGCAGGGACGAGCGCAGGGATTATGGGCGCAGGGATGAGCGCAGGGATGAGCGCAGGGACGAGCGCAGGGACGAGCGCAGGGACGAGCGCAGGGATTATGGGCGCAGGGACGAGTGCAGGGATGAGCGGAGGGACGAGCGCAGGGATGATGGGCGCAGGGACGAGTGCAGGGATGAGTGCAGGGACGAGTGCAGGGATGAGCGCAGGGGCGAATGCAGGGATTTCGGTCGCAGGGACGAGTGCAGGGATGAGCGCAGGGACGAGCGCAGGGAATATGGGCGCAGGGACGAGTGCAGGGACGAGTGCAGGGATGAGCGCAGGGATGAGCGCAGGGACGAGTGCAGGGATTTCGGTCGCAGGGACGAGTGCAGGGATGAGCGCAGGGACGAGCGCAGGGAATATAGGCGCAGGGACGAGTGCAGGGACGAGTGCAGGGATGAGCGCAGGGATGAGCGCCTTGACGAGTGCAGGGATTACGGGCGCAGGGACGAGTGCAGGGATGAGTTCAGGGACGAGCGCAGGGATGCGCGCAGGGACGAATGCAGGGATTTCTGGCGCAGGGACGAGTGCAGGGATGAGCGCAGGGACGAGCGCAGGGATGAGTGCAGGGATGAGCGCAGGGATTACGGGCGCAGGGACGAGTGCAGGGATGAGCGCAGGGACGAGCGCGGGGATGAACGCAGGGACGACTGCAGGGATGGCGGGCGCAGGGACGAGTGCAGGGATGAGCGCAGGGACGAGCGCAGGGACGAGTGCAGGGATGAGTGCAGGGATGAGCGCAGGGACGAATGCAGGGATGACGGGCGCAGGGACGAGTGCAGGGACGAGTGTAGTGATGATGGGCGCAACCTGATTACAATCAGCACATTCTCATCATTATGATGTGGCCTGAACGAAAGTGACAGTGTCTAGTGCTGCTTGCTGAGGCTGTTGTATGGAACAAAGTACATGTCCCCATGGCCCTCGCCTGTGGGGAAGAAGGACACGAACAGAGTGTGCAGCTGCTCCCCATTCACTGCAAACCACTCAGCAGGACCAGCACCTGCCTCCTTTGTCCTGAACTTGGCGCGCCGATGGTAGGGTAGGGTTGCCTTGGTTGGCTGCTCTTGTGGGACGGTGGCTGGCCCCTTGGCCACACGGCTTGAGCGGCGTTGTCCTCCTTTGGCCCCACCATTGTGGGGGGGCGGAACAGAGGGGCCAGCACCGTCTGGCGCAGCTGCTGCTGCTGCTGCCTCTGCTTCTCCTGCTGCTGCCTCTGCTGCTGCTGCCCCTGCTCCTCCTGCTGTTGCTTCTGCTGCTGCTTCTCCTGCTGCTGCTGTTGCTGCAGCCGCTGCTGTTGCAGCTGCTGGTTTTGGACCTGTTGCCCGCCGTTTGGCCGCTGTGTCCTGTGGGGCTGGTCTCTTGCGCCCGGGTGTGCGTGCTGCGGCTGCTGCTGCTGCCTCTGCTGTCTCTGGTTCAGGGCCCATGCCATGCAACAAGTTGGGCAGGCCACCCACAGGGTAGATGGGGAACAGCCTTGCGATGGCCACTCGCAGGAAGCGGCCTGAGATGATTGGGTGCTCTAGTCGCACCCAGAACTGAATGTGGGCCGCATACTCGTTCACAGTGGACAAGCTGGCTCTGTAGTAGTACTTATCCATGGCCCAGCTGTTGTTGCGCTTTTTTGCACACTTGTACGCCACACTGAACATCAACTGCTGTGTGCACTCTGCACGGGTGAAGTACCATACCCGCCCTGGCACGTTAGGGGGCTGGGCAGGGGCACCACTGGTGGTAGGGGGAGTAGAGAACAGGTCGAGGACGTCCTGCTCACACCAGCCGCTGCCCTCACCATTCAACCCAGCATTGAGCTCCCCCACCATGGTGCAGACCGCCTGGCGCACCCACTGCTCCCCACCCGTGACTGGGCACTGACGGTAACCTGCGCCAACCAATTGGCAGTTCCTCTCCGCCTCTGGCTGGGTGTCTTCTGCTGTGGTGGGGGCCCGGACCTGACCAGCCCCACTGTTGGAGCGCTCCACCAGGTAACTTGAACCATCCCCTGCACCCCCTGGCTGTGACCCCATCGGCTCACCCTCTGCTCCCTGCTGCGATTGGTGCCCACCCTCCTCATCCTCCCCACCCTGCAGCGCCCGGATCTTGTGCAGGAAACGCTGAGCTTGGCGGTACACCTTCTCACGCAGGCAGGCTGAGAGGCCAATGGTAGAACCAGGTGCATGCTTGCCTCCCCAGCGCTTCATGTACTGCATGGCGCGCTCCAACCAAAACTCAGCATCACGAAAGCTGCGACCACGTTGCAGCTCTTGATACAGCAGCCTGCGCACATCACGCCAAGCAATGCACTGATTAGAAATCATAGGTACATGGTAAGTGATCATCATTGTTATCTTTGGAGGGGTGTTATAGGCTATCTTATCCTGGTCACACTAGGAGGGGCTATTGGTCTCGAAGATGGTGGAGTATCGGACATGTACGCCCTACTGCTCGCTCACCGGCATACACACATATGGAGGTTGGGAGAGAACATGTGGGCCGGGACATGCAGCTCCACCTTGTGCTTCTCCAGCTTCTTAGCGTAGTCGAGCAGGTTGTCGAAGCCCTTTTGGATGTTGGCCTCCACTTTGGCAGGTGTGTCAGCACCTGGCAATAGTAGCATTTGAATGTGTTATCAGAGCACTCCATGATGGTGATCATTATGGTGGTCCTGGTAACAACAGTACCTTAGCTACATCTACAACCTACATACCTGGCGTCAGATAGTGCAGCACGGCTTGGACCAGGTGCTCCCATAGCTCAAAGTGAATTCGCCGGCTGGTTGTGTTGCGCTTCATGATGTCCAAGAACACGTACTCCCACTCGTGCTTGAGGAAGTTCATGTAGTCGTCCATGATCCAGGCACTGCATGGCAAACACAACATCTTCATCTCTTGTGTATATGCTCCTACCATCATTCACAATTAGTCACAGTTTACAAACATTGCATAGCAACTCCTTCTATTACACACCTGTGCTACCCTAGTCCCAGTTGTGCTAGTGTTGCTCCCATTGCCCCTGTTGACTTGTCATCGTACCTGCATTTGACGCTGTGATGGGGCTGGCGTCCGTAGTCAACTGGCACGCGGATGTGCTTGAATCGCTCCTCAATGAGCTTGCGTTCATGGGTGTCGAAAGGGCTGTTCTCCTTGGTAGAAAGCAGCCATAGCAGGTGGTTTTTTACCAGCCCAAAAAGCAGGCTGTGGGCTATGGGCACGACATGGACCCACGTGCCCTCCACGTACCGAAGGAACTCCAGGATGAGAGCAGGGCGGTTACAGCCATGCTGGCCAGGCTTCAGGCCCACATGCTCCTGAACCCCATGCTCTAGAGCGGCCTTCACAAGGTCTCCCCGCAGCTTGAACTCCTCAGCCGTCAGGCGCATGCACGCATCCATCATATGCACCTTGGCTGGAGCTGCCTCACCGGCAGCCAGAGGCGTTGGAGGTCTGACTGCTGGGGGGATTGTAGGTGCGTCCACAGGTTCCACGTAGCCCATGGGATGGACTCCTTCCTTGCCATGCTTTGGGGTACTGAGCCAGCACCACATGCAGTTCATGTTGGCGCCCGCTTGCATGCCACCAGACCAAGCAGCCCTGCACCCACAGGATGCCACATGTTGGTGATGACGTTGGGAGGCCTGTCACATAGTGCACCCCTGGTTGTGACAACTTGCCTGGCCGGAGTATCAGCCACCAGACTGATCACGATAGGGTACAGCCGGGGGCCCTCAGTGGGGCGGTCGCCAAGGGTCTCACTGCGCAGGTGGATGTGCTTGGAGCTGTCTGTTCCCAGCGCTCCCTGGAAAGCCGCGAAGATGGGCTTCATGTAGCCGGTGACATGCGAGTCAGCTGAAGTCTTGTTGTCGATGATGACGCCCAGGATGGCCCAGGTGTCGTCCTTGCCCCGCACATGATCTGGGACGTCCACCAACTGGAGCTCACCGACAACAAGACACAAGGCGGGCATGAGTGCAAAGCTATGCATGGTGTCAACCTGCATGGACTGGCTGGGTGTTGCACTGATGGTTCTGTATGTAGGGGCAAGTCCAGGCGTGGTGTCAAGGATACTAGTTTGCTTGCTCACCTGCATGACAATCACTCCCACTGATTTCTTGTTGATGCTCACCCAGTCCAGCCCCAAGCTGACCCTCACAGCGTACGGGTTATCATACACATCAGGCGTAACATGCTCCCGGATGTGGGCAGCGGCAGGGCCTACGTGTGATGCAACCAAATCAACCACACGTAGATGGGCTATGGATTTACTGTTGTTGTCCTCCAATATGCACCTGTCATGCACACTCTCTTACTTGCAGCAAAGGAGCCTGGTTCTGTATTCACTGGGCGCTCTAGGAGCCACTTCTTGACTTGGGGGTTGTTCATGAGGATGTTCAGGGTGTCTTCAAGGCCGTGAAGGTAGATGCTGCTACGTGCCTCAATGGAGCCACTCTCTGTCATGGCACAGCACCACATAATGGCATGCGTCACAAAGACACCATCATTGTCTATAGGGGAGTATGGGAGAATCGGTGGTGAGCTGGGAGGTGGTGGTATCAAGCTCAATGGATGCATGTGGATGTGCTGTTACCTGTCACAAAACGGGTTTCACCACACTGTGGATGAGGGCATATGTCCTTCAAGTGATGTTTCCATTGGTTCCTGTGGAATCAAACAACTCAAGTGGACGTTGCATTGGAGGTGGTGGAGTATGTGGTGGAGTATGTGGTGGAGTATGTACATGTCACTCACCGTAGCAGATGCGGATAGACATGTCCTGGACAGGTCTTGCCGTTGCAGACGTGCACACGTTCCTCCTCACTGCCCAACGCATCAATCAAGCCGTAGAACCGGTGCGTTGTTGAAGGGAGCAAGGTCTTGCCCTTGCCCATGCAGTTGTCCAACAGCTCCAGCACGTCCTTCATCTGCTGGTCAGACGGCTTGGCCTTTATGTAGTACTCACACAATTGCCAAGGAGCTCTGGGCCCTGTTGACGCTGGCCATGCACTACGCTCGCATCATCTTCAAGGAGAGCGCTCTCAACACCGATGGGACGCTGAAGATTGTACCGGGAGAGGTGCAGGGCACGACGGTGAGAACAACTGCTTCAAATGATAGCTAACCTGTCCGGTTGAGCTCAGGTGCAGATTTGAGCCCTTCAGTTTAACCCTAACCCTAACCCTAACCCTAACCCTAACCCTAACCCTAACCCTAACCCTAACCCTAACCCTAACCCTAACCTAACCCTAACCCTAACCCTATCCCTGGCCCTAACCCTAACCCTAACCCTATCCCTGGCCCTAACCCTAGCCCTAGCCCTAGCCCTAACCCTAACCTTATCCCTAACCCTAACCCTGTCCCTATCCCTGTCCCTGTACCTGTCCCCATCCCTATCCCTAACTCTAGCCTTACAAGACTATATCCTAGTCCCCAATACTTACATGACACATCATTGGCATGCGCACATACACCACCTTAACAAGGCACATGCTTATGGTGTGTTGCTTGCTTGCAGGAGGTGGTGACTGAGTTTGGGACAGGGCAGCGCAAACAGCTGCTCTTCACCAGCCCTCAGCATGATGGCAGCCTGGCTGACGAGGTGTCCATGGCGGGGATGCTGACCGAGGAAGCCTTGAAGACGTATAAGAAACTGGATGCCACCATCAAGGCACGCCACCTGGCTGCCAAGGTGTGGGCTCAGGCGTGCTTGAAGCGCCTCCAGGCCAGGGCCAACCAGCTGGTCAACTCCCCCCTCCGTGGTGGCACCATCCTGTGCAACGACCCGTACAAGATGCTGGAAAACGGCAGACCCAAAGGGGCTACCGGCTTGGTGCCAGCTCAGGCACTGCATGTGGATGTGCGGCCTTCGTGGTCTGATGAGGAGGAGGCAAGACAAGCAGCCCTGTTCCCACCCCAACCCCCCTCGACAGACACACCCCAGCCAGAAGCCCCCCCCTCAGCAGCATGCAGCAGCCAGGCAGCAGGTGCAGGTGCAGGTCCCAGCCGGCCAACCCCCAAGCAGCAGCCATCCCCCAGGCGGCAGCAATCCCCAAGCCGGTAGCAATTCCCCCAACCGGCAGCCATCCCCTAAGCAGAAGCCGCCCCCCATCCAATGGCGTACGTTTCATTCCAGGGCGGGATGGCATGGTGCTAATCATGGCCATGCAGCGGGTCAGCATCCTCCTCATCCCCCGCAGCCACAAGTGGGTCCAGATGGTGGAACATTTCTGGAACGGTCCAGGGAAGAGCCCTGAGTGCCAAGCTGCTCTCGAGGAGTACCTGCAGCAGAAGATGACAGCCCAGGAGGTGGTGCGGGTGACGTTGGAGCCAGGTCAGGTGCTGGGGATGCGTGGGTACACAATCCATGCTGGTGATGAGGGCAGGGAGGGGACAGGTTCAGTGCGGGTGCACTTCTATGCCTCCACTGGCTTTGTGTCAGACACCACCTGCTACATAGCTGAGTTTGGCGACCTGTTTGACAGCCTGTGCCAGCCCACCACGGAGCCCCGGACCGGCAGCACCCCCAAGGTGCCGGCCTGGCAGGGGGAAGCAGCAGGGGGCAAGCTCATGCCCAAGGTCCCATACAAGCCCCCAGCTAAGAAAGAAGAGGACGCCATGTGGGTGGCAGATTGGCTGAAAGTCCCAGCCTTCTCAGAGGCGGGTCTGAAGCAGTTGGAGCAGCAGTGGTATGAGGCAGCAGGCGTAACCTGGCCACCAGCAAAGCCAGAAGAGCAGGAGGCTGAGCCTGAAAAGGGTGGCAAGACCCAGCGAAAGCCAGTCGGTGGTGGTAGCAGGGGTGGTAGCAGGGGTGGTAGCAGGGGTGGTAGCAGGGGTGGGAGCAGTAAGAGAGGTCGAGAGGATTGACATGGACTACATGTGATACTTCACGACCATGGTTGAAATGGTTGGGTTGCACAGAGTATGCAAGTGTTAGGGATGCACAAAGGTGACATGTCATGTAAGGTCCCTGCGCTCGCCCCTGCACTTGTCCCTGCACTCGTCCCTGCGTTCATCCCTGCACTCGTCCCTGCGCCCGTCATCCCTGCACTCGTCCCTACACTCGTCCCTGCACTCGTCCCTGCGCCCGTAATCCCTGCACTCGTCCCTGCACTCGTCCCTTCACGCGTCCCCGCACACATCCCTGCGCCCGTAATCCCTGCACTCGTCCCTGCGCTCACCCCTGCGCTCATCCCTGCACTCATCCCTGCGCCCGTCATCCCTGCACTCGTCCCTGCGTTCATCCCTGCGCCCATCCCTGCACTCGTCCCTGCGTCCGTAATCCCTGCACTCGTCCCTGCGCTCACCCCTGCGCTCATCCCTGCACTCATCCCTGCGCCCGTCATCCCTGCACTCGTCCCTGCGTTCATCCCTGCGCCCATCCCTGCACTCGTCCCTGCGTCCGTAATCCCTGCGCTCGTCCCTGCGCTCACCCCTGCGCTCATCCCTGCACTCATCCCTGCGCCCGTCATCCCTGCACTCGTCCCTGCGTTCATCCCTGCGCCCATCCCTGCACTCGTCCCTACGTCCGTAATCCCTGCGCTCGTCCCTGCGCTCATCCCTGCACTCGTCCCTGCGCCCATCATCCCTGCATTCGTCCCTGCGCTCGTCCCTGCGCTCGTCCCTGCGCTCATCCCTGCGCTCATCCCTGCGCCCGTAATCCCTGCACTCGTCCCTGCGCTCATCCCTGCACTCGCCCCTGCGCCCAACATCCCTGCGCTCGTCCCTGCGCTCGTCCCTGCGCTCGTCCCTGCGCTCATCCCTGCGCTCATCCCTGCGCCCATAATCCCTGCGCTCGTCCCTGCGCTCATCCCTGCACTCGTCCCTGCGCCCGTCATCCCTGCATCCGTCCCTGCACTCGTCCCTGCATCCGTCCCTGCGCCCCCCCTCCATCCCTGCGTTCGTCCCTGCACCCCCCCCTCCATCCCTGCGTTCGTCCCTGCGCCCCCAAGTCGTCCCTGCGTTCGTCCCTGCACCCCCCCCTCCATCCCTGCGTCTGTCCCTGCGCCCCCACCCCCATCCCTGCATCCGTCCCTGCGTAAACGCCACGGGCCGCCCAGCCTCAGCCTCTGATGTTTTTGACCTGATTCCTTTTGGGATGGATTCCTTACATCACAAGCTACCAACTGGCCGAGTTTCAGCCCATTTGGACAAGGTCAGCCAAAGCGCAGGGAGAAACGCAGGGCCTAAATTGTAGGAGTGAAAGGCCGTGTCATTGATGTCAGGGCTCCAGTAGGTAGTAGTTTCTGGTCTGACCGTAAGTGGATCAGCCCACCTTTGGACGGTGCTAGTGAAGGATCGTGTGGTGTGTAGGGTGGTGAGGGCTTTGTCTTGTGCCAGTCTCGTTGGGTGGCGGCTGCTCTGTGTGTCCCGTCTCCTTAGGAGGGCCACCAGTTCTGTGGCCAGGTTTCGTGTGTGTGGTGTGTGTTGTAACCAAGCGTGTAGGTGTTGGTGTTGTTGCTTGGTCAGGAGGCCTACTGTGCGGCCCGACTCGTCGTGGACCGTTACGTGTTGCACTAGGTCGTGTTTGGGCATGATGGGCTCCCCCGTGCTGAAGCTCATCGCTGGGGTGGTCATATCGGGGTGCAGTTGGAGGAAGGTTTCGCATTTGCCCGTCCCGACGATGTCCGTCTGCGGGTTGATGGGGTATGTGTGGAAGGTGGCCTTCGAGTGTAGGTTGGTGCACCGGGGTAGCCAGGTGTGCGGGTCCGGCAGTCCCTGCCGGGTGTGGCTTGGTAGTTTCGTATCAGGCCGCGCGTATCTAGCTTCTTGTATCCTCTTATTCTCCTCTTCATAGTCACTGCGTCGCGCCAGGTAGTCCAGGTGTGCCGTGATGAGAGGTGCCGGTTCGAGGGTGGGGCGCCAGTGCACCCGTATAAGGTCCGAGTGCGCTGACAGACGCATAGTCGTTTTGAACTCGTTGCTGCCAATCTTGCATATTGGGCACAGCCAGTGGCCTGGTTCTTTGTGTCCCGACAAGAGGGCTTCCTCAAGGCAGGCTGGGTGGTAGGCCCTCTTGCAGTTGTGGCACATTGGGCTGTCTCCTCTTGGTAGCCAGCATAGCTCACATGTGCATACGTCTTTAGCGTCTTCCCTGCTGATGGGTTCTATGTGTGTGGGTGTATAGCCTTCTTCTGCACAAAGTGGTAGTGCCCATTTATCTATGATTGTGGGCTTCCAATGCACCTTGTAGTAGCTTTCTTTGTTGATGCCGTCCCATTGCCATCCATCTATGCTGGTGATGGCCTCTTGGTGGCCGTACATGGCCCCTAGTATGCTGCCTATGTCCTTGGGTTTACAACGGCAGGCTTTATCCACCTTCCAGCTGGAGAGCCCTGGGAGGTCGAGGCCTATTATGTGCACTATATCCTCCGGGATGGTTTGTATCTGTCTGCCCGCAGTGTTCCGTTTCGTGCCCGCCTTGGGTCGGGCGGGTTTCGTTGGGGGCGATTGGGTTTCCCTGTTCTCTCGCCTTAGCAGCCGGGAGCTACTCTTGATGGTCTCCTGGGCTGCGGGTTGTGTTGCATGTTCGGTCACGTGCGTCGCTTCGGTCGGTGTGGGCTTCTTGGCAGTCACGTACGCCCTGATATCAGCGTAGCGGTGTTTTGTGTCTTCCTCGACGTCGGTTGGTGCAAGCTCCGTCAGGCCCGCGGCCCATGGTTTAATTAGTCTTTGCGCAGCGGGCCGGTCTAGGGTGGTGTCTCGTTTGGCTGCGATGTCTTTCGCTTCTGTTGTGGTTGGGCATCTGTCCTGGGTCGCCATGGTCGTTAGTCTGTTGAGGGCGATATAGTGCTTTTGTTGGACTTTGTTGTGGAAGCGTTCTTTAAGCATTTTTCCTGATATGATGTAGGTATGGCCAGCGATGGTGTGTTGTAGCTCTGTGGCATGTTGGATGCCCAGGCTTTTGAGGCACGTCATGCAAGCGCTAACTATGTCGAGTGGAAGGGGGCTGGTATTCTGTGTGATGATGTAGCGTTCAGGAAGAGCGCGCCTTAAATCTTTTGGGTGTGTGAACGCCATGCAACGCTAAGAGCTGTTACAGGTGTCAGACTGTCTCAGCGTAACCAGGCCAGGACATAGAACGGCCCCCGGGGATCGAACCCGAATGGTGGGCAGGCAATACAGCCCACCATTTAACCTGCCTGTATCACACTTCGACAGTGACACTAGCGGCCGACTGCTAAGTGCAGAATCGGAACGCTACATTCCTCCCTCTCCTAAGGGATGGCCGTTCCGCCCATAGGCCATCATGGCATGGACTCGCAGTACTAAGACCGCTAATTTGAGAGCCCCTGCCCATCCGGATGCAGGTCGCTCTCAGGAGAACATGGTCACCATGGACCCTTCCAGCCCAAGCTCAGAGAGCTAAAGGACGCTGGGTACCAGACAAGCCAGGCTCATATGAGCAACTGGACTCATAGCACACCAAGTCACATAGCATGCAGCAAAGCAACCAGCACGACTACATGGAGCCCATGTCCCACATTTAATTCACAGCAAGCCATGCTGAGCCTTATACAAGTTTACGCAGTCAGGGGCATTTGCTAGGTTGCTGGCAGGCTCCCAAGTGTTGTCAGAGTCCTCATAGCCCTTCCACTTGACGAGGTACTCCTTTGCTTTATCTGCACGCACATGCCGGTGATTCACAATGCGTTCTACTTCATACTGTGGGGAATCATCTAGCCAACCCAATTCGGTGGGGGGTAGACGACCAAAGTTACCCTCATAGGGTCGTAACAATGACACATGGAACACAGGATGAATCCTGGACATGGCAGGTGGCAATGTCAGCTTGACAGCGTCTTCGCCCACATGAGCTTCAATCCTGAAAGGCCCCACATACCGTGGTAGCAGCTTCCTGGCCTTGCCCACCATGTTACGTAGGTTCATGGTACTAAGCAGCACACGGTCACCCACTTGGAACACACTGTCCGAGGATTTCCTGTGTGGATTAGCACCATTAGCCTGACGGCTCTGTGCCAGTTTCATGCAACGCCTGGCCTCTTGGACACCCTTTTCCCAGCCTTCAGAGAAGAACTGGGCCATAGGAGGTGGCAACCGAGGTAACTCAGCAGTCACCGGTGTCACTGGGGACTGTCCGTAGTTAACCAGGAAAGGTGTAGATTTAATACTTTCTTGCCACGAGTTATTAATAGCAAACTCGGCAAACGAGAGGTGTTTAGGCCAGTCTCGTTGAGTGGGAGAGATATAATGCCTAAGCATCTCTTCCAACACTTTGTTGTACCGCTCAACCTGCCCGTTTGACTGGGGGTGATAGCTGGAAGTGAGTGAGTGCTTCATGCCCATTAGCTTGCATACAGCTTGCCAGAACTTGCTCACGAAAAGGGAACCCCGATCACTCACAACTTCAGAGGGCAGTCCATGATGGACAAATACCTTATCAATGAAGAGTTGTGCAAACTCAGGAGCGTCCATACTCTCTTTGCAGGGCACTAGATGTACCATCTTAGAGAGCCTGTCAACGAATACACAAATGGAATCATATCCATGTGATCCGGACGGTAGCTTAGTTATAAAGTCCATGTGCATGACTTCCCAACGGTATCCAGGTATAGACAAAGGGTGTAAGAAACCCCATGGCTTGGCTGTAACCGACTTGTTTCTCTGGCATGCATCACATGTTGTTACATAGTGACGCACATCAGTGCGTAAGTGTTTCCACCAGAACACACGCATGACATGCTCCAACGTCTTGGTGATCCCAACGTGACCAGCATACTTAGCATCGTGCATCTCGTGCAGGATATGCTCTCGTAGCTGTTTGTCACGGGGCACAATGACGGTGCGTCGTTTGTTATGTCTCCATAGGCCAGTATCATCCAGGTAATAGTTCTTAGTCTTCCTACGCTTGGTGAAGTTGGAATCAGCAGCATATGCTCTGACCAACCACTCATGCAGGTTTGACAAAGGACCTGGAGGTTTGGGTGCACTGGGTTCTCCATCTGCTGGTACATCAGCAGCCCAAGTGACACGCTTGGTGGGTGGCCTGACGGCAGCACCATCACCTCGGCCTGGTGGTGGTTGTGTGGGTGGCTCAGCAGCATCACCAGCACTCGTTTTACGTGCCTCAGCACCAGTTTCCTCCCCCTCCTGAGAACGCCGCTTACTCCTAGTCATGACAAGGATACTCTTCACATTATCAGCACCAGGGCCTTTACACGTCTGTACTGTGGCAGCTGGAATGCGTGACAACGGATCAGCGGGATTAGATATACCAGGTAGATACTCAATGGTATATGAGAAGCGGGCCAGGAATTCCATCCATCTAGTCTGCCTGCGTGAGAGTATATTTTGAGTGGGCAGAGAGATGAGTGGCCGGTGATCTGTGTACAGAGTGAATGGTACTCCTTCAAGGTAGCACCTCCACTGTTGACACGCAGATACCAATGCCAGCAGTTCCTGTTCGCCCGTGGTGTAATTAACCTCAGCAGGAATTAACTTCCTGGAGTAATACGCCAGTGGGTAGCCATTCTGCATCAGGACTGCACCGATGCCCTCAAGGGACGCATCGCAGTGCACCTGGAAGGGTTTGCTGTGATCAGGAAGCTTGAGCATAGGCACATTAGAAATGGCCTGCTTCAAGGCATTGAATGCATCCAGCTCAGCCTGAGGCCAATTCTTCCAAGGGAACGAGTCCTTCTTGGGGCCAGTCAGGTTTGTGAGGGGTGCGGCAATGTTGCTAAAATTATGTACAAATTGCAAAAATGTTGCTAAAATTATGTACAAAGTGCAGAATCGGAACGCTACAGATGAGTTGTCCAAGCAGTTTGGTTTCCTTAGGGTAGAGTTCTTGTCCTTCCTGGGTGGCAGTTAGCTGCGCCGTGGTGGCATGTAGGAGTTGTCTGGCTCGTAGGGTGTGTCGCAGCATAATGAGCATGCGGTGTCCATGCTTGGCAGCTTGAGCGTAGAGCCAAGTGATCTGCAGTACCCCTTACCTAAAATCGCCGACTCGGCCTTATTCGCCACGAGTGTATGTCCTTCGTGACGGTGGACGGTGTAGTTGGGCATAACCCTCCTCAGCCAGCCACAGCTAGGCTTGTTGCTCTTGGGTTGGGTCATAGTCTCAGTGAGGATCAGGATGTCCGGGCTATGTTTGTGCACCAGGTTTAGGACCTCGTTTCTAGATCTGCATAGGCCTCTGACATTGAAGGTTGTGAGGGTGATGTTGTGGGTTGTTTGGGGCCTGTTGTGGGTTGTTTGGGGCGGTTCGGTTGGGGGGTTATTGTGTTGGCTCGTGCAAGAGTCATTGTCCGGCGTGGTTTGTGGTGTCTCGGCTATGGTGGGGTTGAGCCTTGTGGAGTGTGCTCCGGTAGTGGGTTTGCGGAGGTATTGGGACATGAGGGTTTGTGTGTGCGTGTCGTTGCGTTGTGCCTTGGTGGCTCGTACCCGCTTAGCGGACGGGCCAATGTTGGTATCGACCCGCGTGGTGGGTCGATTGGTACGTGGCGTACCTGAGGGGGCTGGCGGGCGGAGGGTAACAGTGGGAATGTCCCGGCGCTGTCGCGACCGGGCAGGTTCCTCGTGTGATGGAGTGTCCTCTACTGTAGTGCTGCGCTTGGTGTCTAGTGTAGGGTTCTTGTCGGCGTCCATGGTGGTCCCGGGCGGTGGGGCGAGTATCTCTCCTACCTCTATGTTGGTGAGATCAATCGTGTGATCTTGAAAGTGTGCTGTTAGTGCTGATGCGGTGGTGGCCTCCAGCGGGTCCGCTATCCAGATCTCTCTCCTAACGAACCTTGTGTGCTTTACGTTGCCTGTGCAGATGGTGAGCATGTTCCCTTGGAGGCGTCCCCAGTCGTTAGGTGTGGAGAGTGGTTTGGGCACACGGTTGAGTGAGTCCAGCTGGTACCAGCCTTGTTGTGTGTGTTTAATGACAGTTGCATGGTGGTGTGATAGCAAGATAACAGCATCGGTGTGTGTCGCCCCCGTGCTTGCAATTGCTGTAGTGATCACCTCAGGTGTGATACTGTGGGTTGGTAGGTAGGTTGTTGCTGGGTGCAGGTATGTGCGCATCTCATGGTGTTGGCGGTGTAGGTAGTGGTTCAGTGTGTCAGACGAGAACTTGCCTTTCTCGTGATAGATGTGATCAGTATTGAAGGGTCGAATTGTATGCCCTGCTTCTCGTGCTGCTTGTGCTAGATGTTGTAGGTGCTCGGCTAGATCCTTGCAGTGTCTGATGACTGCATGGTAATCTATGCATTTCTTTCCCATGGCCATGTTGAATGCATGTACCAGGCAGCATTCTTCGTGTTGCCCTTCCATGTAGGGATGTGCAGGGTTGTGGGTCTGTGTATATGTAAGGCCGGATCCTGTAGTGTTGCGATCATGGTCGCATGTTTGTTCCGCATGGCTGATGATGTTTTGAATGCCCTTTTCCTCACATCGGCGTATCTGCTCCCGTGAGCGGGTATTAGGCGTGATGACAAAGAGTTGGTGCATAATCCGCTTGGTTGCAGCAGGAACGTGCAAGAGAGGTGTGGCTGTCGTTTTCAAGGAGTCCAGTAGGTGCCATGCGCCATTAATGCATTTCATGGCCATGCTGTGGCCTGGCTTTTTGCACAAAAAGGTGTTTGTACCATACTGGCCAGCAAGGTTCCCTAGGTTATCAGCAGCCCAGTCGCTGGGTTGGGTAAGTTGGGCAATGCTCTGCACAGCAAGGCCGTAATGGGTGCGTAAATACATCTCAATGACATCGTCAGAGTAGCCGTCCACTCCTCTTGCCATTAGCCATGCGCCACGCTCGAAGTGATCAGTTATTTGAGGGAGCCTGTTCTCGTAAAAGTTGTCTATGTCTTGCATGGTAACCCATTCATGTCCCGCAGCATTGTTCAGGGAGTATACCTGGCACGCGGAGCTATCTTTATCTTGCTTACCGTACTCTCCCTTTTGATTCCCGAGGCCTCGAAAACTATAATTAAAATATTATTCCCGAGCCATGTTTTTTATTGTTTCAAGTTCCCCGATGGCCAAAGTACGTCGAAAGTTAGTTTTGAGGACGTCTTCGTGCATAGAAATAATCAAGCCTCCCGCCCCAATAATCTCGCATAAAAATCATATGATTGACATTGTCAACTGTCGTGGTCTCTCTTCTAGTGGCCTTATCACCTGACCACGTCACATGGGGCACTGAACCTCGCTAGTACAGTCGTGGTCCTCCTGCCGCTGCTGGCAGTGGCGGCATATCTCATCATATGCCTTGCATCATTCAAACTTGCGTGCTCCTGTAGCCACCCATTTTGCTGCCTTGGCCAAAGCAAGCACCCCGCCTTGGCAGGCTGCCCGTGTATGACCAGCCGCCTCCCCCCTTGACATGGTTGCCAGCCTGGTTGCCACCCTTGCCTGTCCTGTGACCCTCGACCTTGCCCGGGGCATAGCAGCCACCCTAGTTGCCACCCCGCCCTGGCCCGCCGCACTAGCCTTTGCCCCAGCCTGGCCCGCCTCCCCCTGGCCCAGCCCAGGGTGGGCTGAATCCTAGCAGGTTGCCACCAGTTCTCATACGCCTGGCCGGTGCGTGCGAGAGCAAGAGGTGTGCTGGGCGATGCGGCAAGATTGAGGCGTGGAGAAGGCCCACAGTTAGTGGTCCCAGGTAGTCGCTTCTCAATCATTGCCGCTTGACGATCAAGAGACATTCGGAAGCATTGTTCATCGTGCATAATGAGCTCGCGGTGCAGATTATCAGCTGCGTCGGCGGCACTGATGCCCCGGTCCACAAACTGGTCCATTGCTGGCACTTTCGTCAAGGTCAACTAATTGTTTGACTACTTCCCGAATAACCAGGAAAATACATTGTTTAATCATTCCCGGTTTCCCGAAGGACAAAAAACGATTCGGGATAGGGAATCAAAAGGGAGAGTACGGTAAAGTGCTTAGCCTCTGGACCTGGGTTAGCTTCAACATCCCCAGCGGCTAATAAGAGCCAGGCCACGTAGACAGCCCGTACGGCAGCTATGGGGTTAAAGGTGGAGGTGGTCCAATTACTTTCACCTAGTGTTGCTTGGTAGCAACCGTAGACATGGAGGGTGCTGTTGTATTGGTAGACTGTGTATGGGCGGCCATTCTTAGCTCCATATGTGGATAGGTAGAATGTGTTAGAAAGCTTGCAGAGGGAGCTAGAGGCGGCTAGGGTGCCGTCTAGGCCCGTCATTAGATTGTACCCGATGATTCGTATTGTGGCTCTACAGGAGCCTAGTCGTTTGCGGTGTCGTCTTAGGCATCGTTTGGATTCTGTAGCTGTGGGTTTGTGGCGGTGTTGGAAGCTTGTGTTGCGGATGTAGGTACCTATCGCAATGAGGAGGAGTTGGGCTATTACCCTATTCTGATGGTCGATGACGCTGCCCGTGTGGGAGGGGGTATAGTGGTGCGCATGGCCGGTGGTCTCATCCCGGTACCGCTGTTGGCTGCTTGCATTTACATGAGGTCCTTGGGCTACGACATAGACGTGCAGCATAGTACCATAACGGGGTGCCAGGGTGGTGAGGGGTGCAGGCCACTCATTCCACAGCCTCACTCGTCCTTTTCTGCTATATGGTGTTCCTACTACATTCCTATGTCTAGCGAGCCACTGATAGCTGGCCCCAGGGCGTTGTTCACTGCAGGGTGAGTGCGCAGGGCACTGCGAGCAGTCGGTCCAATGCCCATGCCCGCAATTGTTTGCCAAGGGGGTCTTCGCCCTCCTGCACGTTGGGGCATCAGGTGGGGCAGCTGGTGAGGCAGTTGGTGGGGTGGCAGGTGGGGTTGCGTGGGAGGTGGCATGTGAGGCGGTAGGTGGGGCTGCAGGTGTGGTAACAGTGTAGGCAGCTGGTACGACAGTATGTGGGGTGGCAGGTGTGGCGGCGTGGGGGGTGGCAGGTGGGGCAGGAGGTGGTGCCGCAACTGAGGTAGCAGCAAGTGGGGCTGCGGGTGGGACAACAGGTGGGGCTGCCGATGGGGTGGGTGGGGTAGTAGGTGGGGCTACAGGTGTGGCGGCTGGTGAGGCAGCTGGTGAGGCAGCTAGTGGGGTGGCAGGTAGGGCTTCATGGGAGGTGGCAGGTTGGGCAGTAGGTGGGGCTACCGGTGCAGCGGCAGGGGGGGGGGGGGGGGGGCAGCAGGTGAGGCAACAGGTGGGGTGGCAGGTATGGCGGCGTGGTGGTTGGCAGGTGGGGCAGCAGGTGGTGCCGTAGCTGGGGGGGCGGCAGGTGGCGCTGTGGGTGGGTCAGCGTATGGGGCTGCAGGTGGGGTGACCCTCGCCGCAGATGAGGGCGGCCGAGCAGGCTGAGCGGCAGCTAGAGGGCCAGCAGCGGCGTGGGGGCAGGCGGGCAATTGCTCCGCCCGCCCCCCGGGCCGACACCGTGGACCAGCTGGCTGTGGGTGTTCAGGCCGGTCAGCGTGTGTTGAGGTGTGGAAGGAGCTGCTAGACCCCACCCTTCGCCGGGAGCATGTCATCGTGGCCTTGCGGGTGCTTCACGCCAGCCTCATGGTGGGGGCCTTGTGGGGCCACATCCTCAAGGGTACGGCTGCCCCGGGCTCGTCCGCTTGCCGCTTCTGCCAGCCGGGGCGCCTGGAGACTCTCACCCACGCCTTCCTGACCTGCACCGCCGTGGCCCCAGCCTGGGAGTGGGTGCTGGACGTGTACGGGGAGGGCAGGGCGCAGGGGGGGGAGAGCTGTTTGTTCGCCTCTCCTTGCAGTGGCCCGTCCCCTTTCCCGTCGAGCCAGCCTGAGCTGCAGGGTTGCTGCTGGGGGCTTCGTGCGTTCTTTGGGTGGGGTGGGCTAGGCCTCGGGGGTTTGACTGGGTGCCAGGGGACCGGGGGCTTAGGTGGTCTTGGTTCGAGTGCTGGGGGTAGGGTTTAAGGCTTTAGGTCGAGGGGCTGGGCTTAGGCTCGTGTGGGTAGTTTGTGGGGAGGGTCTGGGGAGGTGAGTAGAGCTAGGGTGGAGGGCGTTGGTGTGGGGGAGTGTCTTGACGTTGTCCAAGGGAGGTAGTTGCTTGGGCTGTGTGGACCTTTGCTTGGGGTGTGTGGACCGCTGTGTTTGGGTGGGGTGCTTGGGGATCGTGTGTGGGGGAACCTTGTTTGTTACAGTCCTCTCTTTTCTTCTTTTCTTTAGTCACTCTCACTCTCTTGTAATGCTCCTCCATAAACAAAGAAAAGGGGGCATGTGCGGTGGGCTCAGCTGCTGCACCGGGGGGCCACGAGCCAGGTGCTGGTCAATGGCCACCTCACCGAACAGCTTTCCCCTTGCGTCGGGGCTGCTGCACGGCAGCGGGGCCTCCCCGCTCTACTGCTGCATCGTGCTCCAGCCGCTGATCAGCTACCTCAGCTCGCTCCAGCTGGCAGGCCGCATCAGCACCCCCACCATCCCCTCCAACCCTCTGGCCATGCACACGGCCGCCCTAGCCCCCGCGCTCCCATCCAAGGAGTATGCGGACGACCTCGCCATCGTGGTGCTCGATCGGGTCAGGATGTAAAGGTGGTGATGGAGGCCCTGGGCCTGTTTCGCGCCGCTGGGGGCCCTGCGCTGAGTGTGAGCAAGAGCTCAGCCCTGCCGTGCACCCAGCCAGAGCCCGGGCTGGGTAATCAGGGAAGCTCTGGCCCCGAGGGGGCAGGGAGGGGAGGTCGGGGTTTCACGGGGGGAAAGGGGGTGGTGAGGGGCAGGCGTGCGAGCAGGAGCACGGGGGCGGGCAGGGGCAGGAGGGCGATCAGCGGCTCAGGGGTGGGGTGGGGGAGGGCGCCGTGCAAGGACAAGAGCAGAACGGGCGGGAGCAGGGTGGGGAGCAGGAGCCGGGATTGGTCATCCCAGCTGTCCGAGCGGGGGTGCCAATGCGCCACTTGGAAGTCCCTCTTGGGGCGGCCTCCTACGCTGCCACCAGCTCTGGTCGCCCCGGGTTCGTCCCTGGCAGCCTCTGACCCACAGCCTGCTGGCAGACCCGTCCCACAACCTCAGCACGTAGATCATTACCGACCCCACCGCCCCCCCCTCGCGAGGCATCAGCCCGCGGCTGCAAGCTCACGTGGCGGCCCTGGCTGAGCTCAAGCTGTTCCGTGCGGTGCCCCCGGCTAGCCAGTCCTTCTTCTCGGTGCTAGCGGAGCCGCTGTGGTACAACGGGCAAGTCCGCATGAACCCAGCAGCGAGGGAGGCAGCAGCTGAGCAGGGTTGGACCCACGTCCGCCAGGTGAGGGAGGCCCTCCACAGCCCCGAACTGGAGGGGGAGGCCCGCTGGGCTGCGGACTTGGTCAGGGCTTGCCTCCCCGAGCCCTGGCAGGGCATGGTGGACCGCCTGCAGCCTCCACAGCCGGAGTGGGAGTGCCTGAGGGTTGGGCCAGGGGTGGGTTTTGTGATGAGGCGCACCCCCCTGCTCCAGCCCTCCCACTGGGTGGGACCCAACGGCCGCCTCTACCCCCTAGACCCCACAGGGCAGGGGCCCCTCGGGGCTTTCTGGGCGGAGGAGGGGGCGGCCTGGGAGCCAGCAGCGGTGGCCCGGCTCAACAAGCCCAACTACAGGCTGACCCCGGAGGAGCGAGCCACCCACCTCCGACCTCTACCAGCCCAGCGTCACGTGGCGCTGGAGCAGGCTCAGGGGCAGGATCAAGGAGTAGCCAGGGGGGGGGCAGGGGAGGGGGGCGGGCAAGGAAGCGGGGCGGTGGCAGGGGGGGAGGGCGTGGAGGAGGTGGAGGGCGTAGAGGTGCAGGGGGCGGGGCAGGAGGGCAGGCTGCCGACCCAGCTGACGAGGGGCCTGGCACCTGGCCTAAGGAGGAGTGGCTCTTGGGCCCCTGGGCTCACCTGCAGTTGGACCCTCAGGTGTGGGGCATGGGCACCACCACCCTGCTGGACTTCTCTGTCAAGCATGCCAGGGTGCGCCTCCACCAGCTCCAGCGCGTCAGTGCCGACCCCCTCTACCCACCCAGTGGGGGCCTGTGGCCTGCGCTGAGGGGTGTGCGCCCGCCCTGGGCAGCGGGTGGACCGGAGGTGGCAGCGGTGGCTGATGGAGCCCTAAGGGAGCTGGAGCTCAAGTGGGAGGCCAGCGCGCAGCAGGTGGCAGGCCAGGGGGCAGCGGGGGAGCGGGACAGCAGGGCAGGGATGTGGAGGAGCGGCTCCCCGAGGAGGTGCAGGGCAGCCAACCACCTCGTTGGCTTGACACCTCCGCCAGGGCGCACCAGCGACCCTCGCCGCAGATGAGGGCGGCCGAGCAGGCTGAGCGGCAGCTAGAGGGCCAGCAGCGGCGTGGGGGCAGGCGGGCAATCGCCCTGCCCGCCCCCCGGGCCGACACCGTGGACCAGCTGGCTGTGGGTGTTCAGGCCGGTCACCGTGTGTTGAGGTGTGGAAGGAGCTGCTAGACCCCACCCTTCGCCGGGAGCATGTCATCGTGGCCTTGCGGGTGCTTCACGCCAGCCTCATGGTGGGGGCCTTGTGGGGCCACATCCTCAAGGGTACGGCTGCCCCGGGCTCGTCCGCTTGCCGCTTCTGCCAGCCGGGGCGCCTGGAGACTCTAACCCACGCCTTCCTGACCTGCACCGCCGTGGCCCCAGCCTGGGAGTGGGTGCTGGACGTGTACGGGGAGGGCAGGGCGCAGGGGGGGGAGAGCTGTTTGTTCGCCTCTCCTTGCAGTGGCCCGTCCCCTTTCCCGTCGAGCCAGCCTGAGCTGCACGGTTGCTGCTGGGGGCTTCGTGCGTTCTTTGGGTGGGGTGGGCTAGGCCTCGGGGGTTTGACTGGGTGTCAGGGGACCGGGGGCTTAGGTGGTCTTGGTTCGAGTGCTGGGGGTAGGGTTTAAGGCTTTAGGTCGAGGGGCTGGGCTTAGGCTCGTGTGGGTAGTTTGTGGGGAGGGTCTGGGGAGGTGAGTAGAGCTAGGGTGGAGGGCGTTGGTGTGGGGGAGTGTCTTGACGTTGTCCAAGGGAGGGGGTTGCTTGGGCTGTGTGGACCTTTGCTTGGGGTGTGTGGACCGCTGTGTTTGGGTGGGGTGCTTGGGGATCGTGTGTGGGGGAACCTTGTTTGTTATCTACATAAAAAAAAAATAGGGGGTCAAGATGAAAAATATGCTCGGAATGGCCTGCGATTCTGCGTGCAACCTCTCCTAACTTCAACACCGCATCGTACATCGAAAAATCGAGCGCGACTCACTGTGCAGTAAGATCGAAAGTCGTTCTGAATTTTGGAGGCCTTAAAAATAGAGATGAGTAGTGGGTCTGGTAATGTAGATGCCAGCGAGTCTACTCGCGATGTTTCGTTTTGAATGGTCTGGCCGGCCCGTCAGCCGACAGTTCAGTCAACCAAAGACCCCGAACCCCCGCGGAGTACAGCTCCGGCCCTAGATGAACATGACACAGGTTGGTCCATCACTTTGAACTGACAGCCGCAGTCAACCTTGCGCACTGCCTATACGGTATAAAATATATTCAGCCTCTGCTTCAGCGCGACGTGGCCTCATATCCTTAATGCACCTGATGGCAGGTGTCTAGCCTCGAAAAGCAGCCAGGCTAGCAGCAGGGGCAGCAGCAGCAGCGGCGGCAACAAACAGCATCGGCAGCGGCGGCAGTGGCAGCAGCAGGGCAAGCAGCAGGGGCAGCAGCAGCAGGGGCAGCAGCAGCAGGGGCAGCAGCAGCAGGGGCAGCAGCAGCAGGGGCAGCAGCAGCAGGGGTAGCAGCAGCAGGGGTAGCAGCAGCAGGGGCAGCAGCAGCAGGGGCAGCAGCAGCAGGGGCAGCAGCAGCAGGGGTAGCAGCAGCAGGGGCAGCAGCAGCAGGGGCAGCAGCAGCAGGGGCAGCAGCAGCAGGGGCAGCAGCAACAGGGGCAGCAGCAACAGGGGCAGCAGCAGCAGGGGCAGCAGTAGTAGGGGCAGCAGCAGCAGGGGCAGCAGCAGCAGGGGTAGCAGCAGCAGGGGTAGCAGCAGCAGGGGCAGCAGCAGCAGGGGCAGCAGCAGCAGAGGGGTAGCAGGGGCAGCAGTAGCAGCAGCAGCAGGGGCAGCAGCAGCAGGGGCAGCAGCAGCAGGGGCAGCAGCAGCAGGGGCAGCAGCGGCAGCAGCGGCAGCGGCGCCAGCGGCGGCGGCGGCAGCAGCAGGGGCAGCAGCAGCAGGGGCAGCAGCAGCAGGGGCAGCAGGGGCAGCAGCGGCAGCAGGGGCAGCAGGGGCAGCAGCAGCAGGGGCAGCAGCGGCAGCAGCGGCAGCGGCAGCAGCAGCAGCGGCGGCGGCGGCAGCAGTAGGGGCAGCAGCAGCGGCATCATCACTAGCAGCAGCAGGGGCAGCAGTAGCAGGGGCAGCAGCAACAGGGGCAGCAGCAGCAGGGGCAGCAGCAGCAGGGGCAGCAGCAGCAGGGGCAGCAGCAACAGGGGCAGCAGCAACAGGGGCAGCAGCAGCAGGGGCAGCAGCAGCAGGGGCAGCAGGGGCAGCAGCGGCAGCAGGGGCAGCAGGGGCAGCAGCAGCAGGGGCAGCAGCGGCAGCAGCGGCAGCGGCAGCAGCAGCAGCGGCGGCGGCGGCAGCAGTAGGGGCAGCAGCAGCGGCATCATCACTAGCAGCAGCAGGGGCAGCAGTAGCAGGGGCAGCAGCAACAGGGGCAACAGGGGCAGCCGAAGGCAGCAGTAGGCAGCGGTAGGCAACAGCAAGGGCAGGAGCAGCAGGGGCATCAGCGTCAGCGGCAGCAGCGGCATCAGCAGCAGCGGCAGCAGCGGCAGCGGCATCAGCGGCAGCGGTGGCGGCGGCAGCAGCAGGGGCAGCAGCAGCGGCATCATCACCAGCAGCAGCAGCAGGGGCAGCAGCAGCGGCATCATCATCAGCAGCAGCAGGGGTAGCAGTAGCAGGGGCAGAAGCAGCAGGGGCAGCAGCAGGGGTAGCAGTAGGAGGGGCAGCAGCAGCAGGGGCAGCAGTCAACCGACAACCAACATGGCATGATGGCGTAACAACATATTGGCATGATGGCATGACAACATATTGGCATAACGACATGTTGGCACAACATTAACTTTGCTTTACTACTGCTTTGCTGTTGATGCTATGAACATGTTGCATTGGGCCTTCAACAGGTTGTAGCTTTACGGCAGTCCCAGCCACGCATTGCAGCCATGTCTTTCTGTCCGTCCGATGTGGGACGGGCCTACTGTACTAGTAGTCTTCTCTTTTCTTCTTTTCTTTAGTCACTCTCACTCTCTTGTAATGCTCCTCCATAAACAAAGAAAAGGGGGCATGTGCGGTGGGCTCAGCTGCTGCACCGGGGGGCCACGAGCCAGGTGCTGGTCAATGGCCACCTCACCGAACAGCTTTCCCCTTGCGTCGGGGCTGCTGCACGGCAGCGGGGCCTCCCCGCTCTATTGCTGCATCGTGCTCCAGCCGCTGATCAGCTACCTCAGCTCGCTACAGCTGGCAGGCCGCATCAGCTCCCCCACCATCCCCTCCAACCCTTTGGCCATGCACACGGCCGCCCTGGCCCCCGCGCTCCCATCCAAGGAGTATGCGGACGACCTCGCCATCGTGGTGCTCGATCGGGTCAGGATGGAAAGGTGGTGATGGAGGCCCTGGGCCTGTTTTGCGCCGCTGGGGGCCCTGCGCTGAGTGTGAGCAAGAGCTCAGCCCTGCCGTGCACCCAGCCAGAGCCCGGGCTGGGTAATCAGGGAAGCTCTGGCCCCGAGGGGGCAGGGAGGGGAGGTCGGGGGTTTCACGGGGGGAAAGGGGGTGGTGAGGGGCAGGCGTGCGAGCAGGAGCACGGGGGCGGGCAGGGGCAGGAGGGCGATCAGCGGCTCAGGGGTGGGGTGGGGGAGGGCGCCGTGCAAGGACAAGAGCAGAACGGGCGGGAGCAGGGTGGGGAGCAGGAGCCGGGAGTGGTCATCCCAGCTGTCCGAGCGGGGGTGCCAGTGCGCCACTTGGAAGTCCCTCTTGGGGCGGCCTCCTACGCTGCCACCAGCTCTGGTCGCCCCGGGTTCGTCCCTGGCAGCCTCTGACCCACAGCCTGCTGGCAGACCCGTCCCACAACCTCAGCACGTAGATCATTACCGACCCCACCGCCCCCCCCTCGCGAGGCATCAGCTCGCGGCTGCAAGCTCACGTGGCGGCCCTGGCTGAGCTCAAGCTGTTCCGTGCGGTGCCCCCGGCTAGCCAGTCCTTCTTCTCGGTGCTAGCGGAGCCGCTGTGGTACAACGGGCAAGTCCGCATGAACCCAGCAGCGAGGGAGGCAGCAGCTGAGCAGGGTTGGACCCACGTCCGCCACGTGAGGGAGGCCCTCCACAGCCCCGAACTTGAGGGGGAGGCCCGCTGGGCTGCGGACCTGGTCAGGGCTTGCCTCCCCGAGCCCTGGCAGGGCATGGTAGACCGCCTGCAGCCGCCACAGCCGGAGTGGGAGTGCCTGAGGGTTGGGCCAGGGGTGGGGTTTGTGATGCGGCGCATCCCCCTGCTCCAGCCCTCCACTGGGTGGGCCGCAACGGCCACCTCTACCCTCCAGACCCCACAGGGCAAGGGCCCCTCGGGGCTTTCTGGGCGAAGGAGGGGGCGACCTGGGAGCCAGCAGCGGTGGCCCGGCTCAACAAGCCCAGCTACAGGCTGACCCCGGAGGAGCGAGCCACCCACCTCCGCCCTCTACCCGCCCAGCGTCACGTGGCGCTGGAGCAGGCTCAGGGGCAGGATCAAGGAGTAGCCAGGGGGGGGGCAGGGGAGGGGGGCGGGCAAGGAAGCGGGGCGGTGGCAGGGGGGGAGGGCGTGGAGGAGGTGGAGGGCGTAGAGGAGCAGGGGGCGGGGCAGGAGGGCAGGCTGCCGACCCAGCTGACGAGGGGCCTGGCACCTGGCCTAAGGAGGAGTGGCGCTTGGGCCCCTGGGCTCACCTGCAGTTGGACCCTCAGGTGTGGGGCATGGGCACCACCACCCTGCTGGACTTCTCTGTCAAGCATGCCAGGGTGCGCCTCCACCAGCTCCAGCGCGTCAGTGCCGACCCCCTCTACCCACCCAGTGGGGGCCTGTGGCCTGAGCTGAGGGGTGTGCGCCCCCCCTGGGCAGCGGGTGGACCGGAGGTGGCAGCGGTGGCTGATGGAGCCCTAAGGGAGCTGGAGCTCAAGTGGGAGGCCAGCGCGCAGCAGGTGGCAGGCCAGGGGGCAGCGGGGGAGCGGGACAGCAGGGCAGGGATGTGGAGGAGCGGCTCCCCGAGGAGGTGCAGGGCAGCCAACCACCTCGTTGGCTTGACACCTCCGCCAGGGCGCACCAGTGACCCTCGCCGCAGATGAGGGCGGCCGAGCAGGCTGAGCGGCAGCTAGAGGGCCAGCAGCGGCGTGGGGGCAGGCGGGCAATTGCTCCGCCCGCCCCCCGGGCCGACACCGTGGACCAGCTGGCTGTGGGTGTTCAGGCCGGTCAGCGTGTGTTGAGGTGTGGAAGGAGCTGCTAGACCCCACCCTTCGCCGGGAGCATGTCATCGTGGCCTTGCGGGTGCTTCACGCCAGCCTCATGGTGGGGGCCTTGTGGGGCCACATCCTCAAGGGTACGGCTGCCCCGGGCTCGTCCGCTTGCCGCTTCTGCCAGCCGGGGCGCCTGGAGACTCTAACCCACGCCTTCCTGACCTGCACCGCCGTGGCCCCAGCCTGGGAGTGGGTGCTGGACGTGTACGGGGAGGGCAGGGCGCAGGGGGGGGAGAGCTGTTTGTTCGCCTCTCCTTGCAGTGGCCCGTCCCCTTTCCCGTCGAGCCAGCCTGAGCTGCAGGGTTGCTGCTGGGGGCTTCGTGCGTTCTTTGGGTGGGGTGGGCTAGGCCTCGGGGGTTTGACTGGGTGTCAGGGGACCGGGGGCTTAGGTGGTCTTGGTTCGAGTGCTGGGGGTAGGGTTTAAGGCTTCAGGTCGAGGGGCTGGGCTTAGGCTCGTGTGGGTAGTTTGTGGGGAGGGTCTGGGGAGGTGAGTAGAGCTAGGGTGGAGGGCGTTGGTGTGGGGGAGTGTCTTGACGTTGTCCAAGGGAGGGGGTTGCATGGGCTGTGTGGACCTTTGCTTGGGGTGTGTGGACCGCTGTGTTTGGGTGGGGTGCTTGGGGATCGTGTGTGGGGGAACCTTGTTTGTTATAGTCTTCTCTTTTCTTCTTTTCTTTAGTCACTCTCACTCTCTTGTAATGCTCCTCCATAAACAAAGAAAAGGGGGCATGTGCGGTGGGCTCAGCTGCTGCACCGGGGGGCCACGAGCCAGGTGCTGGTCAATGGCCACCTCACCGAACAGCTTTCCCCTTGCGTTGGGGCTGCTGCAGGGCAGCGGGGCCTCCCCGCTCTACTGCTGCATCGTGCTCCAGCCGCTGATCAGCTACCTCAGCTCGCTCCAGCTGGCAGGCCGCATCAGCACCCCCACCATCCCCTCCAACCCTCTGGCCATGCACACGGCCGCCCTGGCCCCCGCGCTCCCATCCAAGGAGTATGCGGACGACCTCGCCATCGTGGTGCTCGATCGGGTCAGGATGTAAAGGTGGTGATGGAGGCCCCGGGCCTGTTTCGCGCCACTGGGGGCCCTGCGCTGAGTGTGAGCAAGAGCTCAGCCCTGCCGTGCACCCAGCCAGAGCCCGGGCTGGGTAATCAGGGAAGCTCTGGCCCCGAGGGGGCAGGGAGGGGAGGTCGGGGGTTTCACGGGGGGAAAGGGGGTGGTGAGGGGCAGGCGTGCGAGCAGGAGCACGGGGGCGGGCAGGGGCAGGAGGGCGATCAGCGGCTCAGGGGTGGGGTGGGGGAGGGCGCCGTGCAAGGACAAGAGCAGAACGGGCGGGAGCAGGGTGGGGAGCAGGAGCCGGGAGTGGTCATCCCAGCTGTCCGAGCGGGGGTGCCAGTGCGCCACTTGGAAGTCCCTCTTGGGGCGGCCTCCTACGCTGCCACCAGCTCTGGTCGCCCCGGGTTCGTCCCTGGCAGCCTCTGACCCACAGCCTGCTGGCAGACCCGTCCCACAACCTCAGCACGTAAATCATTACCGACCCCACCGCCCCCCCCTCTCACTGGAGCAGGCTCAGGGGCAGGATCAAGGAGTAGCCAGGGGGGGGGCAGGGGAGGGGGGCGGGCAAGGAAGCGGGGCGGTGGCAGGGGGGGAGGGCGTGGAGGAGGTGGAGGGCGTAGAGGAGCAGGGGGCGGGGCAGGAGGGCAGGCTGCCGACCCAGCTGACGAGGGGCCTGGCACCTGGCCTAAGGAGGAGTGGCGCTTGGGCCCCTGGGCTCACCTGCAGTTGGACCCTCAGGTGTGGGGCATGGGCACCACCACCCTGCTGGACTTCTCTGTCAAGCATGCCAGGGTGCGCCTCCACCAGCTCCAGCGCGTCAGTGCCGACCCCCTCTACCCACCCAGTGGGGGCCTGTGGCCTGCGCTGAGGGGTGTGCGCCCCCCCTGGGCAGCGGGTGGACCGGAGGTGGCAGCGGTGGCTGATGGAGCCCTAAGGGAGCTGGAGCTCAAGTGGGAGGCCAGCGCGCAGCAGGTGGCAGGCCAGGGGGCAGCGGGGGAGCGGGACAGCAGGGCAGGGATGTGGAGGAGCGGCTCCCCGAGGAGGTGCAGGGCAGCCAACCACCTCGTTGGCTTGACACCTCCGCCAGGGCGCACCAGTGACCCTCGCCGCAGATGAGGGCGGCCGAGCAGGCTGAGCGGCAGCTAGAGGGCCAGCAGCGGCGTGGGGGCAGGCGGGCAATTGCTCCGCCCGCCCCCCGGGCCGACACCGTGGACCAGCTGGCTGTGGGTGTTCAGGCCGGTCAGCGTGTGTTGAGGTGTGGAAGGAGCTGCTAGACCCCACCCTTCGCCGGGAGCATGTCATCGTGGCCTTGCGGGTGCTTCACGCCAGCCTCATGGTGGGGGCCTTGTGGGGCCACATCCTCAAGGGTACGGCTGCCCCGGGCTCGCAGCCTCGTGGCCTGGCAGCCTCTGACCCACAGCCTGCTGGCAGACCCGTCCCACAACCTCAGCACGTAGATCATTACCGACCCCACCGCCCCCCCCTCGCGAGGCATCAGCCCGCGGCTGCAAGCTCACGTGGCGGCCCTGGCTGAGCTCAAGCTGTTCCGTGCGGTGCCCCCGGCTAGCCAGTCCTTCTTCTCGGTGCTAGCGGAGCCGCTGTGGTACAACGGGCAAGTCCGCATGAACCCAGCAGCGAGGGAGGCAGCAGCTGAGCAGGGTTGGACCCACGTCCGCCACGTGAGGGAGGCCCTCCACAGCCCCGAACTTGAGGGGGAGGCCCGCTGGGCTGCGGACCTGGTCAGGGCTTGCCTCCCCGAGCCCTGGCAGGGCATGGTAGACCGCCTGCAGCCGCCACAGCCGGAGTGGGAGTGCCTGAGGGTTGGGCCAGGGGTGGGGTTTGTGATGCGGCGCATCCCCCTGCTCCAGCCCTCCACTGGGTGGGCCGCAACGGCCACCTCTACCCTCCAGACCCCACAGGGCACTTTTCGCAGCCTGCCGTTTCGCGTGGGTCGCGAGATAGCGCCTCCCGTTAGCACAGCTAGCGTTTTCGCAGCAGGAGCAGCTGGAGGAGCGTTGTTTCGCAGTTTTTGTTGCTAAGGCAGCAAGTCGCGAGTTTCAGCCTGCGGAGCAGCTAAACAGCAAGGAGCAGGAGCTGCGTTAAGGTGGTGTGGTCGTCTTTGTCTGTCTGCTCTCAGCCGCAGCCAGCCGCAGCCAGCCGCCACCAGCCGCCACCCAGCCGCCAGCAGCCGCCAGCAGCGCTTTTGCTCTTTTCGGCTTTCCGCTACCTAACGTCTGTCAGGTTGCGCCAGCCGCAGCCATTTCTCTCAGGCGCCGCCACCTGAGCGCCTCATCCCAGCCGCCGCTACCTCGCAGCTGCCGCAGGTGTAACCGCTCCAACCGCCTCTAGCAGCCTTTCCAGCCGCAGGTCCTTTCCTGCTATCGCTGTGTGCAGCTGCTGTTGCTTCTTGTGCGGACCACAGCCAGCAGTTCGCGGGAGCCTACAACGCTATCGGTTTCCTGAGGCAACCGCCTCAACCGCTGCAGCTTCCGCCCAGCTGCCCTTCCCCCACCCTCTTCTCCTTCTCCCCCCCTTCCTCCTCCCCCCGCGTGCCTCGCCTTCTGCCGCCGCCTGTCGCGTCACTGCAAAGTAGACGACTACGGTCGGAGGCCCACCGCCGGGGTGTGCTCCACTGAATTCAGTGCGAGCCGGCGTACCTGAGAACCAAGCCTAGCCCCCGGGTCAATGGGGGAAGGCTGAGTTAAGTGCTCAACCAGTGCGCTTGACCCATAGTTTGTGCCCGTCTCAAGCTCGCGTGTTGCCTGCGCCTGTGGCCCTCCAGGTTGCTTCGGCTTATCGCGTCATGGAGGCCAGCTGCAGATCGCAGCAGCTTGTGCCTGTCTTTCGGCACTTGGCGTGGTCCCGGGCCCCTCTCTTGTCCCGGGAGCCATGCCCTCCCCTTTTAGAGCCCCTGGTCGGCGGGCCCATGGCGTGGCTCATGCCAATCGGGCGCGTCGCCAGCAAGGAGCTGCAGCGGCTCCAGCAGCTTAGCCCCCTGCTGCCTGCCCCTTATGAAGATGCCTGGGCTCTCGCAGAGGCTTGCAGCACAGCTCTGCTGGCTCACAAACAGTTGCATGGCAGCGCTGTTGCCTCCCTCTCCACCCTCCACACTGCAGGCCACCCCCACTACAGTTTGGTGGTCGTGCATGATGCTGCCAGCATGGAGGGCAGGGCCTTGGACTCCCAGTTCATCTCCCAGCCGTGGTTGGAGGTGCCTCTCTTTGGCCGGAGCGTGCGTGTGCCCGTGGAGCCCATGGACCATGGCCCCCCCCCAGGTGCAGTCAAGCTGGTCTTCCACCACCACTACCCCCTGGCGTCTAGGGAGGGTCTGGTAGAGGGGGTGCTCAAGGCAGTGGGGTACAAGGTCAGCCCGGCCCCAACAGCAGGCTTGCCGGAGGCCCTGGACCTGCACACAGCAGTCGTGCTCAGCGAGCGGCTGGGTGCCCATTCCCGCACCAGCAGTTTCTGGGGGTCGCCAGGGGGTAACGGGGCCATAGTGGAGGCTGTCGTGGTGCCCCCTCTAGGGGACCCGAAGCTAGCCCTGCTGCCTGAGGTGTATGTCACCCCTACTGGCTGGGGCAAGCTGCAGATCCTGCAGCTGTGGGGGGACACACTGCCTCTGCTCGACCAAGGACCCCCCCCTGCCCAGGCTCCTGCCCAGCCACCAGGTGACCCCCCTGCTCAACCTCCCCCGCCTCCCCCTGCCCATCCTCCTCCCCAACCCCCTGCCCAGCCTTCTGGTGGACCCCCCGTTCATCCTCCCCCGCCTCCCACTGCTCAACCTCCCCCACCATCCCCTGCCCAGCCCCATGCCCAGTCACCAGGTGACCCCCCTGCTCGATCTCCCCCTCCACCCCCTGCCCAGCCCCATACCCAGCCACCAGGTGACACCCTTGCTCAACCTCCCCCTCCTCCCCCTTCCCATCCTCATCCTCAGCCCCCTGCCCAACTCCCTTCCCAGCCTCCTGGTGACCCCCTTGCTCTACCTCCCCCGCCCCCCCCTGCTCAACCTACCCCACCACACCCTGCTCAGCCCCCGACCCAGTCACCAGGTGACCCCCCAGCTCTACCTCCCCTTCCACCCCCAGCCCATCCTCCTCCCCACCCCCCGGTCCAGCCCCCTGCCCAGCCTGCTGGTCACTCCCCGGCTCTACCTCCACCGCCTCCCCCTGCTCAACTTCCCCCACCTCCCTCTGCCCAGCCCCATGCCCAGCCACCATGTGCTTCCCCTGCGCAAGCTCCCCCACCACCCTCTGCTCAGCCCCTCGCCCAACCTCCAGGTGTTCCCCTTGCCCTACAAGTCGCAGAGGGGCAGGTAACAGGCAAGGGCACGACAGGTGAAGGGTCTCTTCGGGAGGTGCTCGGAGTTCAGTGGCAACAACATCTACACATCTCACCTCTTAAGGGTAGCACCCTTGGAGATGGGGGGGCCCGGGTGGCGCAGAGGGCCGAAGTGGCTGAGCAGCAGCAGCAGCACAGCCCTACCTCCCGGGACCCTGACCCTGCCTCAGCTGCTGCCGCCCCCCTCCAGCGCACCTCAGATGGGGGTGGCACAGATGGGGATGAGGGGGCCCGGGTGGCGCAGGCCGCCCAGGGTGATCAGCAGCAGCAGACGCTGCATAGCCCTACCTCTCGGGGCCCTCACCCTGCCTCAGCTGCTGCCGCCCCCCTCCAGCGCACCTCAGTTGGGGGTGGCACGGCTGGGGATGAGGGGGCCCGGGTGGTGCAGGGCGCCCAGGTGGTCCAGCAGCGGCAGCAGCACAGCCCTACCTCCCGGGACCCCAACCCTGCCTCAGCTGCTGCCGCCCCCCTCCAGCGCACCTCAGATGGGGGTGGCACGGCTGGGGATGAGGGGGCCCGGGTGGTGCAGGGCGCCCAGGTGGTCCAGCAGCGGCAGCAGCACAGCCCTACCTCCCGGGACCCTAATCCTGCCTCAGCTGCTGCCGCCCCCCTCCAGCGCACCTCAGTTGGGGGTGGCACGGCTGGGGATGAGGGGGCCCGGGTGGTGCAGGGCGCCCGGGTGGTCCAGCAGCGGCAGCAGCACAGCCCTACCTCCCGGGACCCTAACCCTGCCTCAGCTGCTGCCGCCCCCCTCCAGCGCACCTCAGATGGGGGTGGCACCGCTGGGGATGAGGGGGCCCGGGTGGCGCAGGGCGCCCAGGTGACCCAGCAGCAGCAGCAGCAGCACAGCCCTGGGGTGGGAGCGGGGGCGGGGACAGAGGCTGTTACGGGGGCGGGGGATGAGTCAGGGGCTAGAGGGCCAGGGCTCAAGGGTCTCGGGATCCACCCGTCTGCTCCGCCCCGTGGAAGGCCTTCCCGGTTCGATAGCTCCTGGGGCCCAGCTACAACAGAGCTTTCTGGGGGGACTCCGTGGCTGGGCCCGTCCTGGGCTGCCCGGGTGTGCTCAAGGGGTGAGTCAGCGCAGCCGGGGGAGAAGGAGGCGCAGGGTCTGTCGCCGAGCAGCCCAGCCGCCCCCTCCTCTGGTCAGGGGCCCGCGAGTCGACCTTTCCAGCTTGGCGGTGCAGCAGCTCCTACACGAGGCAGGAGGTCCCTTCTTCCCCGCTTGGACATGACCAGCTCCACCGGAGGTAAGTCGGGGGATGTGGGGGCCAAGGCTCTAGCCGTCGTGTTCTCCGCCGCTAGCAGGGCCCTCCGAGCCGGTAGGAGCACCCTAGACCCTCAGCCGGAGCTGCTATCAGCTCTCCTCTCCTCCCCCTCCGCCTCGCCCGCTGCTACCCAAGACGAGGCCACTCGGCCCGATTGCGGAGGGGCAGAGTCGCTGGACGGCAGGGCTATCACAGCTAGTCAGCCGCAGGCTTCCGCCACTCCTCACCAGCGCACCTCAGCAGGGGGTGGCACTGCTGGCACAGAGGGGGCGAGGATGGTGCCTGTAGCGCAGCAGCAACAGCAACAGCAGCAGCCGCAGCGGCAACAGCACCGGCAACAGCAGCACCAGCAGCAGCAGCAGCAGCAGCGGGCTGGGGCTGGGGCGCGGGCTGGGGCTGGGGCTGGGGCTGGGGCTGGGGCTGGGGCTGGGGCTGGGTCTGGGGCTGGGGCTGGGGCTGGGGCTGGGGCTGGGGCTGGGTCTGGGTCTGGGGCTGGGGCTGGGGCTGGGGCTGGGGCTGGGGCTGGGGCTGGGGCTGGGGCTGGGGCTGGGGCTGGGGCTGGGGCTGGGGCTGGGGCTGGGGCTGGGGCTGGGGCTGGGGCTGGGGCTGGGGCTGGGGCTGGGGCTGGGGCTGGGGCTGGGGCTGGGGCTGGGGCTGGGGCTGGGGCTGGGGCTGGGGCTCTGGCTGGGGCTGGGGCTGGGGCTGGGGCTGGGGCTAGGGCTGGGGCTGGGGCTGGGGCTGGGGCTGGGGCTGGGGCTGGGGCTGGGGCTGGGGCTGGGGCTGGGGCTGGGGCTGGGGCTGGGGCTGGGGCTGGGGCTGGGGCTGGGGCTGGGGCTGGGGCCGTGCCTTCTCCGATGGTTTTGGATCGCCCTCGCCTTACCCGACCCGTGCTCCCTACCCTCTTCCCTACGCCCACCATCTTCCAGCCCAGCGCCCAGGGGGCTTTTGTGTCCCGAGCGCATGCGCCTTGCTCTGTCCCGCCCCGAGGGGTGCATCTCCCCCACATCCCTCTTCCCCCCCAGCAGCTCTCTGCCCCCCTGAACCCCCCTTGGGCCGCCCCTTCCCCCCTTGGTTATCCTCCCGCTGTCCATCCCGTGCCTCTTGAGGGGTCTGTTGCCACTGGCTCCCTTGCCGGTAATCCCCCATCAGCCTCTCCGCGCTCCCCGGGGCACTTGGGGTTGCTGGGCAAGGCCCTTTTTAAGGGCGCGGTGCTGGCCTCCAAGGGCAAGCTCGCTGCCCGTAAGCTGAGAGCTGCCACAGCTAGGGGCCTAGCCGCAGCCGGGCAGTGGGTGGGTGGGGAACCTTCCGCCAGCTCTCCCTCCCTTGACCCCATGGACGCCGAGGCAGCGGCCCACACCGCTCCTTGCCGCACGGAGGTCACGGGGCCTGGCGCAGTTGCCCCTCTCCCAGCCCAGGAGCTTGGTCCCTCCACCGGGCTGGGCACCCGGCTCGGCACGGTGCGGGTTGGGCCCGGTGAGCTGCAGGGTAGTCAGCCTCCCCGCTGGCTTGACACCGCCGCGAGGGCACCTCCGCGCCCCTCCCCGGATGACAGGAGGGCTAGGCGGGAGGAGCGGCAGCGGGTGGCTCAGTGTAGGTCGAGGCGAGGCATCACGCAGCCAGCTACCCAGCCAGCCAGAGGGGGGCCTAGCCGGCGCCGGTATGGCATTCCCTCTTCCGGTTCCAGCTCTGAGGAGTGGGAGGCACGGCGTGCTGGGCACCAGCAAGCTGGCAGGCAGCGTGCTGCGCAGCTGGGCCATGGGTCCCCACACGTGCGCCGCTACGGGTTGCTCAGCCCCTCTGCTAGCCTGGCCAGCTCGCTGGGGGCCTCCTCTGACAGCCCTGTAGTTGAGTCAGCAGGGCCCCGGGAGGGGAGGTTGAGGGTGCCTAAGCGGCAGCAGCCCGAGCAGGCAGCTCAGCTTGGGGAGGAGGTCGAGCAGCTCGGTCCCCTGCCCCTGCGGCCCCCGCTGGCCATCTATTCGCGTGAGCCTCGGATCCGCCTGCGCCGCCCGGGGGCCAAGTTGGCGTGCATTGAGGCCCCCCCGCCCCCCCCCCCCCGGCCCTCCTCCTTTGCCAGGCCCGCCTCCCCTTCCCAGCCCACCCGCCCTCCTCCACACACGCGTAGCCCGCGCGGGGGCAAGCCAGGACTAGCCATGCAGCGCCCAGGTGTGGCCGCCAGGTTCTTGGCAGTCACCCTCAACGTGCAGGGCCTTGCCCAGCCGCACAAACTGCAGGCCCTGCTTGACTGGGCCGCTGACAGCCCGGCGCAAGTGGTGTTCCTTCAAGAGTGCCATAGGGCGGAGAGCGTGTGGCAGTGGGCAGAAGCCCAATCGGGGGCCAAGCCCGCCTGGCGGGGGCAGTGGTTTTACACCCCCGGCACCGGCAGCTCCCAAGGCTGCCTGGTTTTGGTCAAGCCCTCCACCATCCTCCAGGGGTGCACCCAGGTGCAGCTGCAGGCAGAGGGAGCCCAGGGGCGGGTGCTGCGGGTAGACGGGGAGCTCGCAGGCAGGCCGGTGTCCCTAGTGTGCGTGTACGCCCCGGCGCAGCAGGCAGAGCGGCCAGCGTTCTACGCAGAGTGCCTCCCCGCTTGCCTCCCGCCAGCCGCCGACCGCCGCCTCCTCCTCATGGGGGGCGACTTCAACTGCATCCTAGCCCCCGTGGACAGAGTGGGCATTCCGCAGGGCTCGCAGCATGGGGAGGCCTGGGTGGGCAGCCGGGGCCAGGGGGCGGAGCAGCTGCGGCAGCTGGTGGCTGAGCGGGGTCTGGTGGACCCGTGGCGCCATCTGCACCCCTCCAAGAGAGACCTCACCCACTTCAGCGAGCGTTGGCAGACGGGTGCGCGCCTCGACCGGTGGTACATCTCGGAGGAGCTGGTGCAGTGGCAGATGGACAGCGCCATCCAGGGGGTGCTGCCTGTGCCCACCGACCACCGGCCCGTGTCAGTGGCAGTGTGCCCCCCCGATCTGCCTCTCACCGTCCCCGCTCCCTGGCAGCTGCACCCCGCCCACCTCGACAACCCTGACCTGCTGGACTGCCTCAAGGTCTTCCTACAGGCGGAGGCACATCACCACGAGGCTGCGAGTCAGCTGGGGCTGCCTAGGGATGGGCACAGGGCCAGGTGGGCCCGCATCAAGCAGGGCATGGCCATGCGTGCCCAGCACTTTCTGCGGGCCCAGCGCCGCGCGCAGCGTGACCTGCAGCAGCGCAGGGAGAAGGCGGCAGCAGTGGCCAGGGCTCACCTCGTGCGGCAGCTGGTGCGGGTGGAGCGAGAGGGGGAGGCTGAGGTGCAGGCTGCGCAGCACCTGGGAGAGGCCGCAGCCCTGGCGGGTGTGGGGGCGAGGGAGCAGGGGGCCCAGCAGTCTCTGCTGGCCAGCGCAGTCCTCGACCAGTACTACGGCGACCGCTCCTCCTTCTACTTCTACCATCGCGACCAGCCCGCGCACACCCCCACCCTCATCTCCTCTCTCCAGCTCCCCGGCCAGCCAGGTCAGCCAGCAGACCTCACCACACCGGCCGGGGTGAAGGCAGCGTGCAGGGCTTTCCAGCAGCACTACTCAGCCGAAGAGCCTACCGGAGTCTACGCAGCCAAGCCGGTGGACACAGCTGCGCGCGCCACGCTGCTCGGCAGCCTCACCTCCCACCTCACCCCCACCCAGGCCAGGGCTGCTGAGGGCCCCAATGGCAGGCCCTCCACAGCCCCGAACTTGAGGGGGAGGCCCGCTGGGCTGCGGACCTGGTCAGGGCTTGCCTCCCCGAGCCCTGGCAGGGCATGGTAGACCGCCTGCAGCCGCCACAGCCGGAGTGGGAGTGCCTGAGGGTTGGGCCAGGGGTGGGGTTTGTGATGCGGCGCATCCCCCTGCTCCAGCCCTCCACTGGGTGGGCCGCAACGGCCACCTCTACCCTCCAGACCCCACAGGGCACTTTTCGCAGCCTGCCGTTTCGCGTGGGTCGCGAGATAGCGCCTCCCGTTAGCACAGCTAGCGTTTTCGCAGCAGGAGCAGCTGGAGGAGCGTTGTTTCGCAGTTTTTGTTGCTAAGGCAGCAAGTCGCGAGTTTCAGCCTGCGGAGCAGCTAAACAGCAAGGAGCAGGAGCTGCGTTAAGGTGGTGTGGTCGTCTTTGTCTGTCTGCTCTCAGCCGCAGCCAGCCGCAGCCAGCCGCCACCAGCCGCCACCCAGCCGCCAGCAGCCGCCAGCAGCGCTTTTGCTCTTTTCGGCTTTCCGCTACCTAACGTCTGTCAGGTTGCGCCAGCCGCAGCCATTTCTCTCAGGCGCCGCCACCTGAGCGCCTCATCCCAGCCGCCGCTACCTCGCAGCTGCCGCAGGTGTAACCGCTCCAACCGCCTCTAGCAGCCTTTCCAGCCGCAGGTCCTTTCCTGCTATCGCTGTGTGCAGCTGCTGTTGCTTCTTGTGCGGACCACAGCCAGCAGTTCGCGGGAGCCTACAACGCTATCGGTTTCCTGAGGCAACCGCCTCAACCGCTGCAGCTTCCGCCCAGCTGCCCTTCCCCCACCCTCTTCTCCTTCTCCCCCCCTTCCTCCTCCCCCCGCGTGCCTCGCCTTCTGCCGCCGCCTGTCGCGTCACTGCAAAGTAGACGACTACGGTCGGAGGCCCACCGCCGGGGTGTGCTCCACTGAATTCAGTGCGAGCCGGCGTACCTGAGAACCAAGCCTAGCCCCCGGGTCAATGGGGGAAGGCTGAGTTAAGTGCTCAACCAGTGCGCTTGACCCATAGTTTGTGCCCGTCTCAAGCTCGCGTGTTGCCTGCGCCTGTGGCCCTCCAGGTTGCTTCGGCTTATCGCGTCATGGAGGCCAGCTGCAGATCGCAGCAGCTTGTGCCTGTCTTTCGGCACTTGGCGTGGTCCCGGGCCCCTCTCTTGTCCCGGGAGCCATGCCCTCCCCTTTTAGAGCCCCTGGTCGGCGGGCCCATGGCGTGGCTCATGCCAATCGGGCGCGTCGCCAGCAAGGAGCTGCAGCGGCTCCAGCAGCTTAGCCCCCTGCTGCCTGCCCCTTATGAAGATGCCTGGGCTCTCGCAGAGGCTTGCAGCACAGCTCTGCTGGCTCACAAACAGTTGCATGGCAGCGCTGTTGCCTCCCTCTCCACCCTCCACACTGCAGGCCACCCCCACTACAGTTTGGTGGTCGTGCATGATGCTGCCAGCATGGAGGGCAGGGCCTTGGACTCCCAGTTCATCTCCCAGCCGTGGTTGGAGGTGCCTCTCTTTGGCCGGAGCGTGCGTGTGCCCGTGGAGCCCATGGACCATGGCCCCCCCCCAGGTGCAGTCAAGCTGGTCTTCCACCACCACTACCCCCTGGCGTCTAGGGAGGGTCTGGTAGAGGGGGTGCTCAAGGCAGTGGGGTACAAGGTCAGCCCGGCCCCAACAGCAGGCTTGCCGGAGGCCCTGGACCTGCACACAGCAGTCGTGCTCAGCGAGCGGCTGGGTGCCCATTCCCGCACCAGCAGTTTCTGGGGGTCGCCAGGGGGTAACGGGGCCATAGTGGAGGCTGTCGTGGTGCCCCCTCTAGGGGACCCGAAGCTAGCCCTGCTGCCTGAGGTGTATGTCACCCCTACTGGCTGGGGCAAGCTGCAGATCCTGCAGCTGTGGGGGGACACACTGCCTCTGCTCGACCAAGGACCCCCCCCTGCCCAGGCTCCTGCCCAGCCACCAGGTGACCCCCCTGCTCAACCTCCCCCGCCTCCCCCTGCCCATCCTCCTCCCCAACCCCCTGCCCAGCCTTCTGGTGGACCCCCCGTTCATCCTCCCCCGCCTCCCACTGCTCAACCTCCCCCACCATCCCCTGCCCAGCCCCATGCCCAGTCACCAGGTGACCCCCCTGCTCGATCTCCCCCTCCACCCCCTGCCCAGCCCCATACCCAGCCACCAGGTGACACCCTTGCTCAACCTCCCCCTCCTCCCCCTTCCCATCCTCATCCTCAGCCCCCTGCCCAACTCCCTTCCCAGCCTCCTGGTGACCCCCTTGCTCTACCTCCCCCGCCCCCCCCTGCTCAACCTACCCCACCACACCCTGCTCAGCCCCCGACCCAGTCACCAGGTGACCCCCCAGCTCTACCTCCCCTTCCACCCCCAGCCCATCCTCCTCCCCACCCCCCGGTCCAGCCCCCTGCCCAGCCTGCTGGTCACTCCCCGGCTCTACCTCCACCGCCTCCCCCTGCTCAACTTCCCCCACCTCCCTCTGCCCAGCCCCATGCCCAGCCACCATGTGCTTCCCCTGCGCAAGCTCCCCCACCACCCTCTGCTCAGCCCCTCGCCCAACCTCCAGGTGTTCCCCTTGCCCTACAAGTCGCAGAGGGGCAGGTAACAGGCAAGGGCACGACAGGTGAAGGGTCTCTTCGGGAGGTGCTCGGAGTTCAGTGGCAACAACATCTACACATCTCACCTCTTAAGGGTAGCACCCTTGGAGATGGGGGGGCCCGGGTGGCGCAGAGGGCCGAAGTGGCTGAGCAGCAGCAGCAGCACAGCCCTACCTCCCGGGACCCTGACCCTGCCTCAGCTGCTGCCGCCCCCCTCCAGCGCACCTCAGATGGGGGTGGCACAGATGGGGATGAGGGGGCCCGGGTGGCGCAGGCCGCCCAGGGTGATCAGCAGCAGCAGACGCTGCATAGCCCTACCTCTCGGGGCCCTCACCCTGCCTCAGCTGCTGCCGCCCCCCTCCAGCGCACCTCAGTTGGGGGTGGCACGGCTGGGGATGAGGGGGCCCGGGTGGTGCAGGGCGCCCAGGTGGTCCAGCAGCGGCAGCAGCACAGCCCTACCTCCCGGGACCCCAACCCTGCCTCAGCTGCTGCCGCCCCCCTCCAGCGCACCTCAGATGGGGGTGGCACGGCTGGGGATGAGGGGGCCCGGGTGGTGCAGGGCGCCCAGGTGGTCCAGCAGCGGCAGCAGCACAGCCCTACCTCCCGGGACCCTAATCCTGCCTCAGCTGCTGCCGCCCCCCTCCAGCGCACCTCAGTTGGGGGTGGCACGGCTGGGGATGAGGGGGCCCGGGTGGTGCAGGGCGCCCGGGTGGTCCAGCAGCGGCAGCAGCACAGCCCTACCTCCCGGGACCCTAACCCTGCCTCAGCTGCTGCCGCCCCCCTCCAGCGCACCTCAGATGGGGGTGGCACCGCTGGGGATGAGGGGGCCCGGGTGGCGCAGGGCGCCCAGGTGACCCAGCAGCAGCAGCAGCAGCACAGCCCTGGGGTGGGAGCGGGGGCGGGGACAGAGGCTGTTACGGGGGCGGGGGATGAGTCAGGGGCTAGAGGGCCAGGGCTCAAGGGTCTCGGGATCCACCCGTCTGCTCCGCCCCGTGGAAGGCCTTCCCGGTTCGATAGCTCCTGGGGCCCAGCTACAACAGAGCTTTCTGGGGGGACTCCGTGGCTGGGCCCGTCCTGGGCTGCCCGGGTGTGCTCAAGGGGTGAGTCAGCGCAGCCGGGGGAGAAGGAGGCGCAGGGTCTGTCGCCGAGCAGCCCAGCCGCCCCCTCCTCTGGTCAGGGGCCCGCGAGTCGACCTTTCCAGCTTGGCGGTGCAGCAGCTCCTACACGAGGCAGGAGGTCCCTTCTTCCCCGCTTGGACATGACCAGCTCCACCGGAGGTAAGTCGGGGGATGTGGGGGCCAAGGCTCTAGCCGTCGTGTTCTCCGCCGCTAGCAGGGCCCTCCGAGCCGGTAGGAGCACCCTAGACCCTCAGCCGGAGCTGCTATCAGCTCTCCTCTCCTCCCCCTCCGCCTCGCCCGCTGCTACCCAAGACGAGGCCACTCGGCCCGATTGCGGAGGGGCAGAGTCGCTGGACGGCAGGGCTATCACAGCTAGTCAGCCGCAGGCTTCCGCCACTCCTCACCAGCGCACCTCAGCAGGGGGTGGCACTGCTGGCACAGAGGGGGCGAGGATGGTGCCTGTAGCGCAGCAGCAACAGCAACAGCAGCAGCCGCAGCGGCAACAGCACCGGCAACAGCAGCACCAGCAGCAGCAGCAGCAGCAGCGGGCTGGGGCTGGGGCGCGGGCTGGGGCTGGGGCTGGGGCTGGGTCTGGGGCTGGGGCTGGGGCTGGGGCTGGGGCTGGGGCTGGGGCTGGGGCTGGGGCTGGGGCTGGGTCTGGGTCTGGGGCTGGGGCTGGGGCTGGGGCTGGGGCTGGGGCTGGGGCTGGGGCTGGGGCTGGGGCTGGGGCTGGGGCTGGGGCTGGGGCTGGGGCTGGGGCTGGGGCTGGGGCTGGGGCTGGGGCTGGGGCTGGGGCTGGGGCTGGGGCTGGGGCTGGGGCTGGGGCTGGGGCTGGGGCTGGGGCTGGGGCTGGGGCTCTGGCTGGGGCTGGGGCTGGGGCTGGGGCTGGGGCTAGGGCTGGGGCTGGGGCTGGGGCTGGGGCTGGGGCTGGGGCTGGGGCTGGGGCTGGGGCTGGGGCTGGGGCTGGGGCTGGGGCTGGGGCTGGGGCTGGGGCTGGGGCTGGGGCTGGGGCTGGGGCTGGGGCCGTGCCTTCTCCGATGGTTTTGGATCGCCCTCGCCTTACCCGACCCGTGCTCCCTACCCTCTTCCCTACGCCCACCATCTTCCAGCCCAGCGCCCAGGGGGCTTTTGTGTCCCGAGCGCATGCGCCTTGCTCTGTCCCGCCCCGAGGGGTGCATCTCCCCCACATCCCTCTTCCCCCCCAGCAGCTCTCTGCCCCCCTGAACCCCCCTTGGGCCGCCCCTTCCCCCCTTGGTTATCCTCCCGCTGTCCATCCCGTGCCTCTTGAGGGGTCTGTTGCCACTGGCTCCCTTGCCGGTAATCCCCCATCAGCCTCTCCGCGCTCCCCGGGGCACTTGGGGTTGCTGGGCAAGGCCCTTTTTAAGGGCGCGGTGCTGGCCTCCAAGGGCAAGCTCGCTGCCCGTAAGCTGAGAGCTGCCACAGCTAGGGGCCTAGCCGCAGCCGGGCAGTGGGTGGGTGGGGAACCTTCCGCCAGCTCTCCCTCCCTTGACCCCATGGACGCCGAGGCAGCGGCCCACACCGCTCCTTGCCGCACGGAGGTCACGGGGCCTGGCGCAGTTGCCCCTCTCCCAGCCCAGGAGCTTGGTCCCTCCACCGGGCTGGGCACCCGGCTCGGCACGGTGCGGGTTGGGCCCGGTGAGCTGCAGGGTAGTCAGCCTCCCCGCTGGCTTGACACCGCCGCGAGGGCACCTCCGCGCCCCTCCCCGGATGACAGGAGGGCTAGGCGGGAGGAGCGGCAGCGGGTGGCTCAGTGTAGGTCGAGGCGAGGCATCACGCAGCCAGCTACCCAGCCAGCCAGAGGGGGGCCTAGCCGGCGCCGGTATGGCATTCCCTCTTCCGGTTCCAGCTCTGAGGAGTGGGAGGCACGGCGTGCTGGGCACCAGCAAGCTGGCAGGCAGCGTGCTGCGCAGCTGGGCCATGGGTCCCCACACGTGCGCCGCTACGGGTTGCTCAGCCCCTCTGCTAGCCTGGCCAGCTCGCTGGGGGCCTCCTCTGACAGCCCTGTAGTTGAGTCAGCAGGGCCCCGGGAGGGGAGGTTGAGGGTGCCTAAGCGGCAGCAGCCCGAGCAGGCAGCTCAGCTTGGGGAGGAGGTCGAGCAGCTCGGTCCCCTGCCCCTGCGGCCCCCGCTGGCCATCTATTCGCGTGAGCCTCGGATCCGCCTGCGCCGCCCGGGGGCCAAGTTGGCGTGCATTGAGGCCCCCCCGCCCCCCCCCCCCCGGCCCTCCTCCTTTGCCAGGCCCGCCTCCCCTTCCCAGCCCACCCGCCCTCCTCCACACACGCGTAGCCCGCGCGGGGGCAAGCCAGGACTAGCCATGCAGCGCCCAGGTGTGGCCGCCAGGTTCTTGGCAGTCACCCTCAACGTGCAGGGCCTTGCCCAGCCGCACAAACTGCAGGCCCTGCTTGACTGGGCCGCTGACAGCCCGGCGCAAGTGGTGTTCCTTCAAGAGTGCCATAGGGCGGAGAGCGTGTGGCAGTGGGCAGAAGCCCAATCGGGGGCCAAGCCCGCCTGGCGGGGGCAGTGGTTTTACACCCCCGGCACCGGCAGCTCCCAAGGCTGCCTGGTTTTGGTCAAGCCCTCCACCATCCTCCAGGGGTGCACCCAGGTGCAGCTGCAGGCAGAGGGAGCCCAGGGGCGGGTGCTGCGGGTAGACGGGGAGCTCGCAGGCAGGCCGGTGTCCCTAGTGTGCGTGTACGCCCCGGCGCAGCAGGCAGAGCGGCCAGCGTTCTACGCAGAGTGCCTCCCCGCTTGCCTCCCGCCAGCCGCCGACCGCCGCCTCCTCCTCATGGGGGGCGACTTCAACTGCATCCTAGCCCCCGTGGACAGAGTGGGCATTCCGCAGGGCTCGCAGCATGGGGAGGCCTGGGTGGGCAGCCGGGGCCAGGGGGCGGAGCAGCTGCGGCAGCTGGTGGCTGAGCGGGGTCTGGTGGACCCGTGGCGCCATCTGCACCCCTCCAAGAGAGACCTCACCCACTTCAGCGAGCGTTGGCAGACGGGTGCGCGCCTCGACCGGTGGTACATCTCGGAGGAGCTGGTGCAGTGGCAGATGGACAGCGCCATCCAGGGGGTGCTGCCTGTGCCCACCGACCACCGGCCCGTGTCAGTGGCAGTGTGCCCCCCCGATCTGCCTCTCACCGTCCCCGCTCCCTGGCAGCTGCACCCCGCCCACCTCGACAACCCTGACCTGCTGGACTGCCTCAAGGTCTTCCTACAGGCGGAGGCACATCACCACGAGGCTGCGAGTCAGCTGGGGCTGCCTAGGGATGGGCACAGGGCCAGGTGGGCCCGCATCAAGCAGGGCATGGCCATGCGTGCCCAGCACTTTCTGCGGGCCCAGCGCCGCGCGCAGCGTGACCTGCAGCAGCGCAGGGAGAAGGCGGCAGCAGTGGCCAGGGCTCACCTCGTGCGGCAGCTGGTGCGGGTGGAGCGAGAGGGGGAGGCTGAGGTGCAGGCTGCGCAGCACCTGGGAGAGGCCGCAGCCCTGGCGGGTGTGGGGGCGAGGGAGCAGGGGGCCCAGCAGTCTCTGCTGGCCAGCGCAGTCCTCGACCAGTACTACGGCGACCGCTCCTCCTTCTACTTCTACCATCGCGACCAGCCCGCGCACACCCCCACCCTCATCTCCTCTCTCCAGCTCCCCGGCCAGCCAGGTCAGCCAGCAGACCTCACCACACCGGCCGGGGTGAAGGCAGCGTGCAGGGCTTTCCAGCAGCACTACTCAGCCGAAGAGCCTACCGGAGTCTACGCAGCCAAGCCGGTGGACACAGCTGCGCGCGCCACGCTGCTCGGCAGCCTCACCTCCCACCTCACCCCCACCCAGGCCAGGGCTGCTGAGGGCCCCAATGGCAGCCCTATGCTGTCAGAGGAGGAGCTGGGCCGGGCTCTGCAGGGCTGCGCGCACAGCAAGGCCCCGGGGCTAGATGGGCTGCCCATGGAGGTCTACGACCGGCTGTGGGTGGAGCTAGGGCGGCCGCTGCGGGCCATGTTGCAAGAGGCCCTGGCAGACACCACTGACCCTGCCCCGCTGGCTGAGTTCCTGACCGGCATCATCACCCTCGTGCCCAAGGCTGGCAAGCCGAGGGACCAGGTGGCCGGCTACCGCCCCATCACGCTCCTCAACTGCGACGTGCGCCTGGTGGCCAGGGCAGTGGAGGACCGGCTGCAGCTGCCCTTGGACCTGCTGGTGTCCCCCTCTCAATCGGCCTTCATCCTGGGCAGGGACATCAGCGACAGCGTGCAGTTCCACCTGGGCCTGCTGGAATACCTGCACCAGCGGGGCAGCCCAGCCTGGCTGTTGTTGCTGGACCTGGCGGGGGCCTATGACAACGTGTCCTGGGGCTTGCTCCAGGACACGATGGAGGCCATGGGGTTTTGCCGGGAGGGGCATGTGCGCTGGGCTCAGCTGCTGCACCGGGGTGCCACGAGCCAGGTGCTGGTCAATGGCCACCTCACCGACAGCTTCCCCCTTGCGTCGGGGCTGCTGCAGGGCAGCGGGGCCTCCCCGCTCTACTGGTGCATCGTGCTCCAGCCGCTGGTCAGCTACCTCAGCTCGCTCCAGCTGACAGGCCGCATCAGCACCCCCACCATCCCCTCCAGCCCTCTGGCCATGCACAGGGCTGCCCTCACCCCAGCGCTCCCCTCCAAGGAGTATGCGGACGACCTCACCATCGTGGTGCTCGATCGGGTCAGAGACGGGAAGGTGGTAGTGGAGGCCCTGGGCCTGTTCCGCGCTGCTGGGGGCCCTGCGCTTAGCGTGAGCAAGAGCTCAGCCCTGCCGTGCGCCCAGCCAGAGCCTGGGCCGGGTAACCAGGAGGGCTCGGGCCCCGAGGGCGCGGGGCGGGGAGGGAGGGGGGGTGACGGGTGGGAAGGGGGCGGGCAGGGGCAGGTGGGCGAGCAGGGGCTAGGGGGTGGGCCGGGGGAAGGTGGCGGGCAAGGGCAGCAGGCGGGCGGGCGGGAGCAGGGTGGGGAGCAGGAGCCGGAGGTGGTCATCCCAGCTGTCCGAGTGGGGGTGCCCGTGCGCCACCTGGGGGTCCCTCTTGGGGCGGCCTCCTACACTGCCACCAGCGAGGCCGCCTTCGGTGAGGCGGCCGCGGCCATGATGGCAGCCTCCCTGCCTTGGCGGCCCCAAGGCCTCAACCTCCTGGGGCGGGTGCAGGTGGCACAGCAGTGCCTGGCCTCCAAGTCCATCTACCAGATGGCCTTCGTGCAACCCTCCGCTCCTCTGGCGCAAGCCATGGCCTTGGCTGTCAACCGCTTTGTGGCAGCCTCAGACCTGCCCCAGGAGCGCAGCCCCAACAGCAGCCGCCTCTACCCTAGCAAGGCCATCTGCGTGATGCCCCGGGGGGAGGGAGGGGTGGGGCTTCCCGACCTGGGGGTCACCAGCACGGCCATGCTGGCGAAGATGCTGGCCCAGCTCTGGTCGCCCAGGGTTCGACCCTGGCAGCCTCTGACCCACAGCCTGCTGGCAGACCCCTCCCACGGCCTCAGCACGTGGGTCATCACCGACCCCACCGCCCCCCCCTCGCGAGGCATCAGCCCGCGGCTGCAAGCTCACGTGGCGGCCCTGGCTGAGCTCAAGCTGTTCCGTGCGGTGCCCCCCGCTAGCCAGTCCTTCTTCTCGGTGCTGGCGGAGCCGCTGTGGTACAACGCGCAAGTCCGCATGAACCCAGCAGCAAGGGAGGCAGCAGCTGAGCAGGGATGGACCCACGTCCGCCACGTTAGGGAGGCCCTCCACAGCCCCCAGCTGGAGGGGGAGGCCCGCTGGGCTGCGGATCTGGTCAGGGCTTGCCTCCCCGAGCCCTGGCAGGGCATGGTGGACCGCTTGCAGCCTCCACGGCCGGAGTGGGAGTGCCTGAGGGTTGGGCCAGGGGTGGGGTTTGTGATGCGACGCACCCCCCTGCTCCAGCCCTCCCACTGGGTGGGCCCCAACGGCCGCCTCTACCCCCTAGACCCCACAGGGCAGGGTCCCCTAGGGGCTTTCTGGGCGGAGGAGGGGGCGGCCTGGGAGCCAGCAGCGGTGGCCCGGCTCAACAAGCCCAGCTACAGGCTGACCCCGGAGGAGCGAGCCATCCACCTCCGACCTCTACCCGCCCAGCGTCACATGGCGCAGGAGCAGGCTCAAGGGCAGGAGCTAGGAGGGGCCAGGGGGGCGGGCAGGGGAGGGGGGCGGGCAAGGGGGCGGGGCGGGGGCAGGGGGCGAGGGCGTGGAGGAGGTGGAGGGCGTAGGGGCGCAGGGGGCGGGGCGGGAGGGCAGGCTGTCGGCCCAGCTGACGAGGGGCCTGGCACCTGGCCTAAGGAGGAGTGGCTCTTGGGCCCCTGGGCTCACCTGCAGCTGGACCCTCAGGTGTGGGGCGTGGGCACCACCACCCTGCTGGACTTCTCGGTCAAGCATGCCAGGGTGCGCCTCCACCAGCTTCAGCGCGTCAGTGCCGACCCCCTCTACCCACCCAGTGGGGGCCTGTGGCCTGCGCTGTGGGGTGTGCGCCCCCCCCGGGCAGCGGGTGAACCGGAGGTGGCAGCGGTGGCTGATGGAGCCCTGAGGGAGCTGGAGCTCAAGTGGGAGGCTAGCGCGCAGCAGGTGGCAGACCAGGGGGCAGCGGGGGAGCGGGAACAGCAGGGCAGGGATGCGGAGGAGCGGCTCCCCGAGGAGGTGCAGGGCAGCCAACCGCCTCGCTGGCTGGACACCTCCGCCAGGGCGCACCAGCGACCCTCGCCGCAGATGAGGGCGGCCCAGCGGGCTGAGCGGCAGCTGGAGGCCCACCAGCGGCGTGGGGGCAGGCAGCCAGTTGGTCAGCCCGCCCCGCGGGCCGACACGGTGGACCAGCTGGCTGTGGGTGTTCAGGCGGGCCAGCCGTGTGCGAAGGTGTGGAAGGAGCTGCTAGACCCCACCCTCCGTCGGGAGCACGTCATCGTGGCCTGGCGGGTGCTTCACGCCAGCCTCATGGTGAGGGCCTTGTGGGGCCACATCCTCAAGGGTGCGGCTGCCCCAGGCTCGTCCGCCTGCCGCTTCTGCCAGCCGGGGCCCCTGGAGACTCTAACCCACGCCTTCATGACCTGCCCCGCCGTGGTCCCAGCCTGGGAGTGGGTGCTGGACGTGTACGGGCGCCTCACAGGCACCCGCCCCCCCTCGGGCGACGCCATGCTGCTCCTCAGTGGGCGCCCCACCCGCGGCGAAGCCCCCCCCTTTCAGCCCCCTGACAGCCTGCTGTGGCTGCGGCTGCGCGTTGCCTACCTGGGCGCAGTGTGGCGCCTCCGCAGCTCAGGAGCCGCTACAGCCCTGCAGCCACAGCAGGTGGCGAGGCGGGTCGTGGAGGAGGTCATCTCCACCCTCGCCACGGCCGTCAAGCGTGACTGGCATCGGGTGGGGAGGGACATCCGCGTGGGCCTCTGCGGCGCTGTGCCCTCCACCTGGTTCAAGGGCAAGGACCCGGAGCTGGACGCTGCCCTCTTCGACCAGTTGTGGCCCGAGGCGTCGGGGGGCTGGTTTGCCACGCAGCCTAGGAGGGAGCGGAGGGGAGGGCAGGAGGGGGCAGAGGGGAGGGTTGGGGCAGGAGGAGTGGAGGAGGAGAGGGCAGCAGGGAGGCCTAGGCAGGGGGAGGGCAGGGCGCAGGGGGCGGGAGAGCTGTTTGTTCGCCTTTCCTTGCAGTGGCCCGTCCCCTTCCCCGTCGTTCCAGCCTGAGCTCCAGGGTTGCTGGTGGTGGCTTAGTGCGTTCCGTGGGTGGGGTGGGCTAGCCTTGGGGGGGTTGTCTGGGTGTCAGGGACCGGGGGCTTAGGTGGTCTTGGCTTGGGCGTTGGGGTCAGGGTTCTAGGTTTCAGGTCGAGGGGAGGGGCTTGGGCTCGTGTGGGTAGTTTTCTGTGGGGAGGGCCTGGGGAGGTGTGCAGAGTTAGGGGGGAGGGCGGTGGTGTGGGGGAGTGTCTTGACGTTGTCCTTGGGAGGGGGTTGCTTGTGGGGTGTGGACCTTCGCTTGGGGTGTGTGGACCTTTGCTTGGGGTGTGTGGACCTTTGCTTGGGGTGTGTGGACCGCTGTGTTTGGGTGGGGTGCTTGGGGTTCGTGTATGGGGAAACCTTGTTTGTTGTAGTCTTTCTCTTCTTCTTTTCTTTAGTCTTTCTCACTCTCCTGTAATGCTCTTCCTTTAAAAAAAAAAATATATATAATCGTGGCCTTGCGGGTGCTTCACGCCAGCCTCATGGTGGGGGCCTTGTGGGGCCACATCCTCAAGGGTACGGCTGCCCCGGGCTCGTCCGCTTGCCGCTTCTGCCAGCCGGGGCGCCTGGAAACTCTAACCCACGCCTTCATGACCTGCCCCGCCGTGGCCCCAGCCTGGGAGTGGGTGCTGGACGTGTACGGGGAGGGCAGGGCGCAGGGGGGGGAGAGCTGTTTGTTCGCCTCTCCTTGCAGTGGCCCGTCCCCTTTCCCGTCGAGCCAGCCTGAGCTGCAGGGTTGCTGCTGGGGGCTTCGTGCGTTCTTTGGGTGGGGTGGGCTAGGCCTCGGGGGTTTGACTGGGTGTCAGGGGACCGGGGGCTTAGGTGGTCTTGGTTCGAGTGCTGGGGGTAGGGTTTAAGGCTTCAGGTCGAGGGGCTGGGCTCCAGCTGGCAGGCCGCATCAGCACCCCCATCATCCCCTCCAGCCCTCTGGCCATGCACAGGGCCGCCCTAACCCCAGCGCTCCCTTTTAAGGAGTATGCGGACGACCTCACCATCGCGGTGCTCGATCGGGTCAGAGACGGGAAGGTGGTAGTGGAGGCCTTGGGCCTGTTCCGCGCCGCTGGGGGCCCTGCGCTTAGCGCGAGCAAGAGCTCAGCCCTGCCGTGCGCCCAGCCAGAGCCTGGGCCGGGTAACCAGGAGGGCTCGGGCCCCGAGGGGGCGGGGAGGGGAGGAAGGGGGGGTGACGGGGGGGAAGGGGGCGGGCAGGGGCAGGTGGGCGAGCAGGGGCTAGGGGGTGGGCCGGGGGAAGGTGGCGGGGAAGGGCAGCAGGCGGGCGGGCGGGAGCAGGGTGGGGAGCAGGAGCCGGAGGTGGTCATCCCAGCTGTCCGAGTGGGGGTGCCCGTGCGCCACCTGGGGGTCCCTCTTGGGGCGGCCTCCTACACTGCCACCAGCGAGGCCGCCTTCGGTGGGGCGGCCGCGGCCATGTTGGCAGCCTCCCTCCCTTGGCGGCCCCAAGGCCTCAACCTCCTGGGGCGGGTGCAGGTGGCACAACAGTGCCTGGCCTCCAAGTCCATCTACCAGATGGCCTTCGTGCAACCCTCCGCTCCTCTGGCGCAAGCCATGGCCTTGGCTGTCAACCGCTTTGTGGCAGCCTCAGACCTGCCCCAGGAGCGCAGCCCCAACAGCAGCCGCCTCTACCCTAGCAAGGCCATCTGCGTGATGCCCCGGGGGGAGGGAGGGGTGGGGCTTCCCGACCTGGGGGTCACCAGCACGGCCATGCTGGCGAAGATGCTGGCCCAGCTCTGGTCGCCCAGGGTTCGACCCTGGCAGCCTCTGACCCACAGCCTGCTGGCAGACCCCTCCCACGGCCTCAGCACGTGGGTCATCACCGACCCCACCGCCCCCCCCTCGCGAGGCATCAGCCCGCGGCTGCAAGCTCACGTGGCGGCCCTGGCTGAGCTCAAGCTGTTCCGTGCGGTGCCCCCCGCCAGCCAGTCCTTCTTCTCGGTGCTGGCGGAGCCGCTGTGGTACAGCGCGCAAGTCCGCATGAACCCAGCAGCTAGGGAGGCAGCAGCTGAGCAGGGATGGACCCACGTCCGCCACGTGAGGGAGGCCCTCCACAGCCCCCAGCTGGAGGGGGAGGCCCGCTGGGCTGCGGACTTGGTCAGGGCTTGCCTCCCCGAGCCCTGGCAGGGCATGGTGGACCGCCTGCAGCCTCCACAGCCGGAGTGGGAGTGCCTGAGGGTTGGGCCAGGGGTGGGTTTTGTGATGAGGCGCACCCCCCTGCTCCAGCCCTCCCACTGGGTGGGACCCAACGGCCGCCTCTACCCCCTAGACCCCACAGGGCAGGGTCCCCTAGGGGCTTTCTGGGCGGAGGAGGGGGCAGCCTGGGAGCCAGCAGCGGTGGCCCGGCTGAACAAGCCCAGCTACAGGCTGACCCCGGAGGAGCGAGCCACCAACCTCCGACCTCTACCCGCCCAGCGTCACATGGCGCAGGAGCAGGCTCAGGGGCAAGAGCTAGGAGGGGACAGGGGGGCGGGCAGGGGAGGGGGGCGGGCAAGGGGGCGGGGCGGGGGCAGGGGGCGAGGGCGCGGAGAAGGTGGACGGCGTAGCGGAGCAGGGGGCGGGGCGGGAGGCATTGCTGTCGGCCCAGCTGACGAGGGGCCTGGCACCTGGCCTAAGGAGGAGTGGCTCTTGGGCCCTTGGGCTCACCTGCAGCTGGACCCTCAGGTGTGGGGCATGGGCACCACCACCCTGCTGGACTTTTCGGTCAAGCATGCCAGGGTGCGCCTCCACCAGCTTCAGCGCGTCAGCGCCGACCCCCTCTACCCACCCAGTGGGGGCCTGTGGCCTGCGCTGTGGGGTGTGCGCCCCCCCCGGGCAGCGGGTGAACCGGAGGTGGCAGCGGTGGCTGATGGAGCCCTGAGGGAGCTGGAGCTCAAGTGGGAGGCTAGCGCGCAGCAGGTGGCAGACCAGGGGGCAGCGGGGGAGCGGGAACAGCAGGGCAGGGATGCGGAGGAGCGGCTCCCCGAGGAGGTGCAGGGCAGCCAACCGCCTCGCTGGCTGGACACCTCCGCCAGGGCGCACCAGCGTCCCTCGCCGCAGATGAGGGCGGCCCAGCGGGCTGAGCGGCAGCTGGAGGCCCACCAGCGGCGTGGGGGCAGGCAGCCAGTTGGTCAGCCCGCCCCACGGGCCGACACGGTGGACCAGCTGGATGTGGGTGTTCAAATGGGCCAGCCGTGTGCGAAGGTGTGGAAGGAGCTGCTAGACCCCACCCTCCGCCGGGAGCATGTCATCGTGGCCTTGCGGGTGCTTCACGCCAGCCTCATGGTGGGGGCCTTGTGGGGCCACATCCTCAAGGGTACGGCTGCCCCGGGCTCGTCCGCCTGCCGCTTCTGCCAGCCGGGGCCCCTGGAGACTCTAACCCACGCCTTCATGACCTGCCCCGCCGTGGTCCCAGCCTGGGAGTGGGTGCTGGACGTGTACGGCCGCCTCACAGGCACCCGCCCCCCCTCGAACGACGCCATGCTGCTCCTCAGTGGGCGCCCCACCCGCGGCGAGGCCCCCCCCTTCCAGCCCCCTGACAGCCTGCTGTGGCTGCGGCTGCGCGTTGCCTACCTGGGCGCAGTGTGGCGCCTCCGCAGCTCAGGAGCCGCTACAGCCCTGCAGCCACAGCAGGTGGCGAGGCGGGTCGTGGAGGAGGTCATCTCCACCCTTACCACGGCCGTCAAGCGTGACTGGCATCGGGTGGGGAGGGACATCCGCGTGGGCCTCTGCGGCGCTGTGCCCTCCACCTGGTTCAAGGGCAAGGACCCGGAGCTGGACGCTGCCCACTTCGACCAGCTGTGGCCCGAGGCGTCGGGGGGCTGGTTTGCCACGCAGCCTAGGAGGGAGCGGAGGGGAGGGCAGGAGGGGGCAGAGGGGAGGGTTGGGGCAGGAGGAGTGGAGGAGGAGAGGGCAGCAGGGAGGCCTAGGCAGGGGGAGGGCAGGGCGCAGGGGGCGGGAGAGCTGTTTGTTCGCCTCTCCTTGCAGTGGCCCATCCCCTTCCCCGTCGTTCCAGCCTGAGCTCCAGGGTTGCTGGTGGTGGCTTAGTGCGTTCTGTGGGTGGGATGGGCTAGGCTTCGGGGGGCTGTCTGGGTGTCAGGGACCGGGGGCTTAGGTGGTCTTGGCTTGGGCGTTGGGGATAGGGTTTTAGGTTTCAGGTCGTAGGGAGGGACTTGGGCTCGTGTGGGTAGTTTTCTGTGGGGAGGGCCTGGGGAGGTGTGCAGAGTTAGGGGGGAGGGCGGTGGTGTGGGGGAGTGTCTTGACGTTGTCCTTGGGAGGGGGTTGCTTGTGGGGTGTGGACCTTCGCTTGGGGTGTGTGGACCTTTGCTTGGGGTGTGTGGACCTTTGCTTGGGGTGTGTGGACCTTTGCTTGGGGTGTGTGGACCGCTGTGTTTGGGTGGGGTGCTTGGGGTTCGTGTATGGGGAAACCTTGTTTGTTGTAGTCTTTCTTTTCTTCTACTAGGGCAGTGGGCCCGTCCCACATCGGACGGCCAGCAGGCAACATATGTATGTGCGGCCTCCGGCCGTACCACATTTGTTTGACAATTAGCCCGATAGACCGCCGGTCAAGCAAGCCCGCATGAAGCCAAACAAAACTATGCACGTCCAAGTCCACTTGCAATATGTGTATGAATGATGTTCGCATGCTTGCATGATGTTCGCTTTGCATCCCTTGGCATCTGAAAAATGTGTGTGAGCATGCTGTCCAGTTATCACTTCTGCACTGTGCGGTGTGTGTGTGGCAAGAGCAATTGCAGCTGCAGTCACAGTGGCAACAGCAGTGGTGCCAGCTCAGTGCCAGGTCAATGCAAGTTGGCATGGCCTGTCACCAGCCCTCATCGTCGTCGGGGCCAGGTGGCAAGGCATAAAACACCCTGGTGTACACCACATTCTCAGTGTACACTGCGGCAGCACGGAGAGGCAGCACAGACACCACATGCGAATGATGCAACCCACTTGATGCAGCCCGTCAAGTAAGCCTACACGACCTGGTTCCTTACGGTATCCTGCTGCTTCAGTTCTTCCTTGAGCTTCTCCCCTTGTGGCAATACAGGAGCCTTTCAACCCACTTTGTCACCAAACGCTCTTTAGGGAGCTTTCCTTGCCGGGGTTCAACCGTACACTCCTTGCGCTTCGTTGCCTTTTGTACTAAACTGTCGTTCTGCACGTTTCCACGTTCTTGTTTAAATGGATGGCATAGGCCTTGTTCACATGGCACCACACCTGTTGGACAGACTTTTCAGCATTCCCAACTGTCCATGGCTGCATGGCAGTGTCTTAGCACAGATGCAACACACGATCTGTCTTTCATCTGTAGCTTTTGCTCGTAGACCTGTTGTGTACCCGTAGCTTCATGCTGCCGCAATTTCCAGATCGGCTGCCGCAATTTCCAGAGCTGCTGCCGCTGCTGCCGCTGCTGCCCCTGCTGCAGCTGCTGCCGCTGCTGCCCCTGCTGTTGCCGTCGCCGCTTCCGCTGCTGCCGCTGCTGCAGCTGCTGCCGCTGCTGCACCTGCTGCCCCTGCTGCTGCTGCTGCTGCCCCTGCTGCTGCTGCCGCCCCTGCTGCTGCTGCCACTGCTGCTGCTGCCCCTACTGTTGCTGCCCCTACTGTTGCTGCCCCTGCTGCCCTTGCTGCTGCTGCCCCTGCTGCTGCTGCCCCTACTGCTGCTGCTGCCCCTGCTGCTGCTGCTGCCCCTGCTGCCCCTGCTGCTATTGCTGCTGCTGCCATTGTTGCCGCTGCTGCCCCTGCTGCTGCCGTCGCCGCTGCTGCCGCTGCTGCCGCTGCTGTTGCTGCTGCCCCTGCTGCCCCTGCCGCCACTACTGCCCCTGCTACCGCTGCTGCCACTGCTGCCGATGCTGCCCCTGCTGCCCCTGCTGCCCTTGCTGCTGCTGCCCCTGCTGCTGCTGCCCCTACTGCTTCTGCTGCCCCTGCTGCTGCTGCTGCCCCTGCTGCTTCTGCCCCTGCTGCTATTGCTGCTGCTGCCATTGTTGCCGCTGCTGCCCCTGCTGCTGCCGTCGCCGCTGCTGCCGCTGCTGCCGCTGCTGTTGCTGCTGCCCCTGCTGCCCCTGCCGCCCCTGCCGCCTCTACTGCCCCTGCTACCGCTGCTGCCGCTGCTGCTGCTGAAGCCGCTGCTACTGCCGCTGCTGCTGCTGCTGCTGCTGCTCTGCCCCTGCTACTGCTGCCCCTGCTGCCCCTGCTGCCCCTGCTGCTGCTGCCCCTGCTGCTAGCCTGGCTGCTTTTCGAGGCTAGACACCTGCCATCAGGTGCATTGGGGACATGAGGCTCCGTCGCGCTGAAGCAGAGGCTGAATATGTTTTACCGTATAGGCAGTGCGCAAGGTGTACGTGCACGCCACGCACGCCACGGCCAAGCGCGGCCCAGTGGACTGCGGCTGTCAGTTCAAAATGATGGACAAACCTGTGTCTTGTTCATCTAGGGCCGGGGCTGTACTCCGCATGGGTTGAGGGTCTTAGTTTGACTGGGCTGTCGGTTGACGGGCCGGCCAGACCATTCAAAACGAAACATCGCGAGTGGACGCGCTGGCGTCTACAATGACAGACCCACAACTCATCTCTATTTTTAAGGCCTCCAATTTTCAGAACGACTTTCGATCTTACCGCACAGTGAGTCGCGCTCAATTTCCTCGATGTACTATGCGGTGTTGAAGTTAGGAGACGTCGCACGTTGAATCGCAGGCCATTCCGAGCACATTTTTCATCTTGCCCCCTTATATTTTTTATATGTAGATTCTTTAGTCATTCTCGCTCTCCTGTAATGCTCTTCCCCCCCCCCCAAAAAAGGGGTTTAAGGCTTCAGGTCGAGGGGCTGGGCTTAGGCTCGTGTGGGTAGTTTGTGGGGAGGGTCTGGTACTTTTCGCCTCCCGCACTTTTCGCAGCCTGCCGTTTCGCCTCCCGCACTTTTCGCCTCCCGCACTTTTCGCAGCCTGCCGTTTCGCGTGGGTCGCGAGATAGCGCCTCCCGTTAGCACAGCTAGCGTTTTCGCAGCAGGAGCAGCTGGAGGAGCGTTGTTTCGCAGTTTTTGTTGCTAAGGCAGCAAGTCGCGAGTTTCAGCCTGCGGAGCAGCTAAACAGCAAGGAGCAGGAGCTGCGTTAAGGTGGTGTGGTCGTCTTTGTCTGTCTGCTCTCAGCCGCAGCCAGCCGCAGCCAGCCGCCACCAGCCGCCACCCAGCCGCCAGCAGCCGCCAGCAGCGCTTTTGCTCTTTTCGGCTTTCCGCTACCTAACGTCTGTCAGGTTGCGCCAGCCGCAGCCATTTCTCTCAGGCGCCGCCACCTGAGCGCCTCATCCCAGCCGCCGCTACCTCGCAGCTGCCGCAGGTGTAACCGCTCCAACCGCCTCTAGCAGCCTTTCCAGCCGCAGGTCCTTTCCTGCTATCGCTGTGTGCAGCTGCTGTTGCTTCTTGTGCGGACCACAGCCAGCAGTTCGCGGGAGCCTACAACGCTATCGGTTTCCTGAGGCAACCGCCTCAACCGCTGCAGCTTCCGCCCAGCTGCCCTTCCCCCACCCTCTTCTCCTTCTCCCCCCCTTCCTCCTCCCCCCGCGTGCCTCGCCTTCTGCCGCCGCCTGTCGCGTCACTGCAAAGTAGACGACTACGGTCGGAGGCCCACCGCCGGGGTGTGCTCCACTGAATTCAGTGCGAGCCGGCGTACCTGAGAACCAAGCCTAGCCCCCGGGTCAATGGGGGAAGGCTGAGTTAAGTGCTCAACCAGTGCGCTTGACCCATAGTTTGTGCCCGTCTCAAGCTCGCGTGTTGCCTGCGCCTGTGGCCCTCCAGGTTGCTTCGGCTTATCGCGTCATGGAGGCCAGCTGCAGATCGCAGCAGCTTGTGCCTGTCTTTCGGCACTTGGCGTGGTCCCGGGCCCCTCTCTTGTCCCGGGAGCCATGCCCTCCCCTTTTAGAGCCCCTGGTCGGCGGGCCCATGGCGTGGCTCATGCCAATCGGGCGCGTCGCCAGCAAGGAGCTGCAGCGGCTCCAGCAGCTTAGCCCCCTGCTGCCTGCCCCTTATGAAGATGCCTGGGCTCTCGCAGAGGCTTGCAGCACAGCTCTGCTGGCTCACAAACAGTTGCATGGCAGCGCTGTTGCCTCCCTCTCCACCCTCCACACTGCAGGCCACCCCCACTACAGTTTGGTGGTCGTGCATGATGCTGCCAGCATGGAGGGCAGGGCCTTGGACTCCCAGTTCATCTCCCAGCCGTGGTTGGAGGTGCCTCTCTTTGGCCGGAGCGTGCGTGTGCCCGTGGAGCCCATGGACCATGGCCCCCCCCCAGGTGCAGTCAAGCTGGTCTTCCACCACCACTACCCCCTGGCGTCTAGGGAGGGTCTGGTAGAGGGGGTGCTCAAGGCAGTGGGGTACAAGGTCAGCCCGGCCCCAACAGCAGGCTTGCCGGAGGCCCTGGACCTGCACACAGCAGTCGTGCTCAGCGAGCGGCTGGGTGCCCATTCCCGCACCAGCAGTTTCTGGGGGTCGCCAGGGGGTAACGGGGCCATAGTGGAGGCTGTCGTGGTGCCCCCTCTAGGGGACCCGAAGCTAGCCCTGCTGCCTGAGGTGTATGTCACCCCTACTGGCTGGGGCAAGCTGCAGATCCTGCAGCTGTGGGGGGACACACTGCCTCTGCTCGACCAAGGACCCCCCCCTGCCCAGGCTCCTGCCCAGCCACCAGGTGACCCCCCTGCTCAACCTCCCCCGCCTCCCCCTGCCCATCCTCCTCCCCAACCCCCTGCCCAGCCTTCTGGTGGACCCCCCGTTCATCCTCCCCCGCCTCCCACTGCTCAACCTCCCCCACCATCCCCTGCCCAGCCCCATGCCCAGTCACCAGGTGACCCCCCTGCTCGATCTCCCCCTCCACCCCCTGCCCAGCCCCATACCCAGCCACCAGGTGACACCCTTGCTCAACCTCCCCCTCCTCCCCCTTCCCATCCTCATCCTCAGCCCCCTGCCCAACTCCCTTCCCAGCCTCCTGGTGACCCCCTTGCTCTACCTCCCCCGCCCCCCCCTGCTCAACCTACCCCACCACACCCTGCTCAGCCCCCGACCCAGTCACCAGGTGACCCCCCAGCTCTACCTCCCCTTCCACCCCCAGCCCATCCTCCTCCCCACCCCCCGGTCCAGCCCCCTGCCCAGCCTGCTGGTCACTCCCCGGCTCTACCTCCACCGCCTCCCCCTGCTCAACTTCCCCCACCTCCCTCTGCCCAGCCCCATGCCCAGCCACCATGTGCTTCCCCTGCGCAAGCTCCCCCACCACCCTCTGCTCAGCCCCTCGCCCAACCTCCAGGTGTTCCCCTTGCCCTACAAGTCGCAGAGGGGCAGGTAACAGGCAAGGGCACGACAGGTGAAGGGTCTCTTCGGGAGGTGCTCGGAGTTCAGTGGCAACAACATCTACACATCTCACCTCTTAAGGGTAGCACCCTTGGAGATGGGGGGGCCCGGGTGGCGCAGAGGGCCGAAGTGGCTGAGCAGCAGCAGCAGCACAGCCCTACCTCCCGGGACCCTGACCCTGCCTCAGCTGCTGCCGCCCCCCTCCAGCGCACCTCAGATGGGGGTGGCACAGATGGGGATGAGGGGGCCCGGGTGGCGCAGGCCGCCCAGGGTGATCAGCAGCAGCAGACGCTGCATAGCCCTACCTCTCGGGGCCCTCACCCTGCCTCAGCTGCTGCCGCCCCCCTCCAGCGCACCTCAGTTGGGGGTGGCACGGCTGGGGATGAGGGGGCCCGGGTGGTGCAGGGCGCCCAGGTGGTCCAGCAGCGGCAGCAGCACAGCCCTACCTCCCGGGACCCCAACCCTGCCTCAGCTGCTGCCGCCCCCCTCCAGCGCACCTCAGATGGGGGTGGCACGGCTGGGGATGAGGGGGCCCGGGTGGTGCAGGGCGCCCAGGTGGTCCAGCAGCGGCAGCAGCACAGCCCTACCTCCCGGGACCCTAATCCTGCCTCAGCTGCTGCCGCCCCCCTCCAGCGCACCTCAGTTGGGGGTGGCACGGCTGGGGATGAGGGGGCCCGGGTGGTGCAGGGCGCCCGGGTGGTCCAGCAGCGGCAGCAGCACAGCCCTACCTCCCGGGACCCTAACCCTGCCTCAGCTGCTGCCGCCCCCCTCCAGCGCACCTCAGATGGGGGTGGCACCGCTGGGGATGAGGGGGCCCGGGTGGCGCAGGGCGCCCAGGTGACCCAGCAGCAGCAGCAGCAGCACAGCCCTGGGGTGGGAGCGGGGGCGGGGACAGAGGCTGTTACGGGGGCGGGGGATGAGTCAGGGGCTAGAGGGCCAGGGCTCAAGGGTCTCGGGATCCACCCGTCTGCTCCGCCCCGTGGAAGGCCTTCCCGGTTCGATAGCTCCTGGGGCCCAGCTACAACAGAGCTTTCTGGGGGGACTCCGTGGCTGGGCCCGTCCTGGGCTGCCCGGGTGTGCTCAAGGGGTGAGTCAGCGCAGCCGGGGGAGAAGGAGGCGCAGGGTCTGTCGCCGAGCAGCCCAGCCGCCCCCTCCTCTGGTCAGGGGCCCGCGAGTCGACCTTTCCAGCTTGGCGGTGCAGCAGCTCCTACACGAGGCAGGAGGTCCCTTCTTCCCCGCTTGGACATGACCAGCTCCACCGGAGGTAAGTCGGGGGATGTGGGGGCCAAGGCTCTAGCCGTCGTGTTCTCCGCCGCTAGCAGGGCCCTCCGAGCCGGTAGGAGCACCCTAGACCCTCAGCCGGAGCTGCTATCAGCTCTCCTCTCCTCCCCCTCCGCCTCGCCCGCTGCTACCCAAGACGAGGCCACTCGGCCCGATTGCGGAGGGGCAGAGTCGCTGGACGGCAGGGCTATCACAGCTAGTCAGCCGCAGGCTTCCGCCACTCCTCACCAGCGCACCTCAGCAGGGGGTGGCACTGCTGGCACAGAGGGGGCGAGGATGGTGCCTGTAGCGCAGCAGCAACAGCAACAGCAGCAGCCGCAGCGGCAACAGCACCGGCAACAGCAGCACCAGCAGCAGCAGCAGCAGCAGCGGGCTGGGGCTGGGGCGCGGGCTGGGGCTGGGGCTGGGGCTGGGTCTGGGGCTGGGGCTGGGGCTGGGGCTGGGGCTGGGGCTGGGGCTGGGTCTGGGTCTGGGTCTGGGGCTGGGGCTGGGGCTGGGGCTGGGGCTGGGGCTGGGGCTGGGGCTGGGGCTGGGGCTGGGGCTGGGGCTGGGGCTGGGGCTGGGGCTGGGGCTGGGGCTGGGGCTGGGGCTGGGGCTGGGGCTGGGGCTGGGGCTGGGGCTGGGGCTGGGGCTGGGGCTGGGGCTGGGGCTGGGGCTGGGGCTGGGGCTGGGGCTCTGGCTGGGGCTGGGGCTGGGGCTGGGGCTGGGGCTAGGGCTGGGGCTGGGGCTGGGGCTGGGGCTGGGGCTGGGGCTGGGGCTGGGGCTGGGGCTGGGGCTGGGGCTGGGGCTGGGGCTGGGGCTGGGGCTGGGGCTGGGGCTGGGGCTGGGGCTGGGGCTGGGGCTGGGGCCGTGCCTTCTCCGATGGTTTTGGATCGCCCTCGCCTTACCCGACCCGTGCTCCCTACCCTCTTCCCTACGCCCACCATCTTCCAGCCCAGCGCCCAGGGGGCTTTTGTGTCCCGAGCGCATGCGCCTTGCTCTGTCCCGCCCCGAGGGGTGCATCTCCCCCACATCCCTCTTCCCCCCCAGCAGCTCTCTGCCCCCCTGAACCCCCCTTGGGCCGCCCCTTCCCCCCTTGGTTATCCTCCCGCTGTCCATCCCGTGCCTCTTGAGGGGTCTGTTGCCACTGGCTCCCTTGCCGGTAATCCCCCATCAGCCTCTCCGCGCTCCCCGGGGCACTTGGGGTTGCTGGGCAAGGCCCTTTTTAAGGGCGCGGTGCTGGCCTCCAAGGGCAAGCTCGCTGCCCGTAAGCTGAGAGCTGCCACAGCTAGGGGCCTAGCCGCAGCCGGGCAGTGGGTGGGTGGGGAACCTTCCGCCAGCTCTCCCTCCCTTGACCCCATGGACGCCGAGGCAGCGGCCCACACCGCTCCTTGCCGCACGGAGGTCACGGGGCCTGGCGCAGTTGCCCCTCTCCCAGCCCAGGAGCTTGGTCCCTCCACCGGGCTGGGCACCCGGCTCGGCACGGTGCGGGTTGGGCCCGGTGAGCTGCAGGGTAGTCAGCCTCCCCGCTGGCTTGACACCGCCGCGAGGGCACCTCCGCGCCCCTCCCCGGATGACAGGAGGGCTAGGCGGGAGGAGCGGCAGCGGGTGGCTCAGTGTAGGTCGAGGCGAGGCATCACGCAGCCAGCTACCCAGCCAGCCAGAGGGGGGCCTAGCCGGCGCCGGTATGGCATTCCCTCTTCCGGTTCCAGCTCTGAGGAGTGGGAGGCACGGCGTGCTGGGCACCAGCAAGCTGGCAGGCAGCGTGCTGCGCAGCTGGGCCATGGGTCCCCACACGTGCGCCGCTACGGGTTGCTCAGCCCCTCTGCTAGCCTGGCCAGCTCGCTGGGGGCCTCCTCTGACAGCCCTGTAGTTGAGTCAGCAGGGCCCCGGGAGGGGAGGTTGAGGGTGCCTAAGCGGCAGCAGCCCGAGCAGGCAGCTCAGCTTGGGGAGGAGGTCGAGCAGCTCGGTCCCCTGCCCCTGCGGCCCCCGCTGGCCATCTATTCGCGTGAGCCTCGGATCCGCCTGCGCCGCCCGGGGGCCAAGTTGGCGTGCATTGAGGCCCCCCCGCCCCCCCCCCCCCGGCCCTCCTCCTTTGCCAGGCCCGCCTCCCCTTCCCAGCCCACCCGCCCTCCTCCACACACGCGTAGCCCGCGCGGGGGCAAGCCAGGACTAGCCATGCAGCGCCCAGGTGTGGCCGCCAGGTTCTTGGCAGTCACCCTCAACGTGCAGGGCCTTGCCCAGCCGCACAAACTGCAGGCCCTGCTTGACTGGGCCGCTGACAGCCCGGCGCAAGTGGTGTTCCTTCAAGAGTGCCATAGGGCGGAGAGCGTGTGGCAGTGGGCAGAAGCCCAATCGGGGGCCAAGCCCGCCTGGCGGGGGCAGTGGTTTTACACCCCCGGCACCGGCAGCTCCCAAGGCTGCCTGGTTTTGGTCAAGCCCTCCACCATCCTCCAGGGGTGCACCCAGGTGCAGCTGCAGGCAGAGGGAGCCCAGGGGCGGGTGCTGCGGGTAGACGGGGAGCTCGCAGGCAGGCCGGTGTCCCTAGTGTGCGTGTACGCCCCGGCGCAGCAGGCAGAGCGGCCAGCGTTCTACGCAGAGTGCCTCCCCGCTTGCCTCCCGCCAGCCGCCGACCGCCGCCTCCTCCTCATGGGGGGCGACTTCAACTGCATCCTAGCCCCCGTGGACAGAGTGGGCATTCCGCAGGGCTCGCAGCATGGGGAGGCCTGGGTGGGCAGCCGGGGCCAGGGGGCGGAGCAGCTGCGGCAGCTGGTGGCTGAGCGGGGTCTGGTGGACCCGTGGCGCCATCTGCACCCCTCCAAGAGAGACCTCACCCACTTCAGCGAGCGTTGGCAGACGGGTGCGCGCCTCGACCGGTGGTACATCTCGGAGGAGCTGGTGCAGTGGCAGATGGACAGCGCCATCCAGGGGGTGCTGCCTGTGCCCACCGACCACCGGCCCGTGTCAGTGGCAGTGTGCCCCCCCGATCTGCCTCTCACCGTCCCCGCTCCCTGGCAGCTGCACCCCGCCCACCTCGACAACCCTGACCTGCTGGACTGCCTCAAGGTCTTCCTACAGGCGGAGGCACATCACCACGAGGCTGCGAGTCAGCTGGGGCTGCCTAGGGATGGGCACAGGGCCAGGTGGGCCCGCATCAAGCAGGGCATGGCCATGCGTGCCCAGCACTTTCTGCGGGCCCAGCGCCGCGCGCAGCGTGACCTGCAGCAGCGCAGGGAGAAGGCGGCAGCAGTGGCCAGGGCTCACCTCGTGCGGCAGCTGGTGCGGGTGGAGCGAGAGGGGGAGGCTGAGGTGCAGGCTGCGCAGCACCTGGGAGAGGCCGCAGCCCTGGCGGGTGTGGGGGCGAGGGAGCAGGGGGCCCAGCAGTCTCTGCTGGCCAGCGCAGTCCTCGACCAGTACTACGGCGACCGCTCCTCCTTCTACTTCTACCATCGCGACCAGCCCGCGCACACCCCCACCCTCATCTCCTCTCTCCAGCTCCCCGGCCAGCCAGGTCAGCCAGCAGACCTCACCACACCGGCCGGGGTGAAGGCAGCGTGCAGGGCTTTCCAGCAGCACTACTCAGCCGAAGAGCCTACCGGAGTCTACGCAGCCAAGCCGGTGGACACAGCTGCGCGCGCCACGCTGCTCGGCAGCCTCACCTCCCACCTCACCCCCACCCAGGCCAGGGCTGCTGAGGGCCCCAATGGCAGCCCTATGCTGTCAGAGGAGGAGCTGGGCCGGGCTCTGCAGGGCTGCGCGCACAGCAAGGCCCCGGGGCTAGATGGGCTGCCCATGGAGGTCTACGACCGGCTGTGGGTGGAGCTAGGGCGGCCGCTGCGGGCCATGTTGCAAGAGGCCCTGGCAGACACCACTGACCCTGCCCCGCTGGCTGAGTTCCTGACCGGCATCATCACCCTCGTGCCCAAGGCTGGCAAGCCGAGGGACCAGGTGGCCGGCTACCGCCCCATCACGCTCCTCAACTGCGACGTGCGCCTGGTGGCCAGGGCAGTGGAGGACCGGCTGCAGCTGCCCTTGGACCTGCTGGTGTCCCCCTCTCAATCGGCCTTCATCCTGGGCAGGGACATCAGCGACAGCGTGCAGTTCCACCTGGGCCTGCTGGAATACCTGCACCAGCGGGGCAGCCCAGCCTGGCTGTTGTTGCTGGACCTGGCGGGGGCCTATGACAACGTGTCCTGGGGCTTGCTCCAGGACACGATGGAGGCCATGGGGTTTTGCCGGGAGGGGCATGTGCGCTGGGCTCAGCTGCTGCACCGGGGTGCCACGAGCCAGGTGCTGGTCAATGGCCACCTCACCGACAGCTTCCCCCTTGCGTCGGGGCTGCTGCAGGGCAGCGGGGCCTCCCCGCTCTACTGGTGCATCGTGCTCCAGCCGCTGGTCAGCTACCTCAGCTCGCTCCAGCTGACAGGCCGCATCAGCACCCCCACCATCCCCTCCAGCCCTCTGGCCATGCACAGGGCTGCCCTCACCCCAGCGCTCCCCTCCAAGGAGTATGCGGACGACCTCACCATCGTGGTGCTCGATCGGGTCAGAGACGGGAAGGTGGTAGTGGAGGCCCTGGGCCTGTTCCGCGCTGCTGGGGGCCCTGCGCTTAGCGTGAGCAAGAGCTCAGCCCTGCCGTGCGCCCAGCCAGAGCCTGGGCCGGGTAACCAGGAGGGCTCGGGCCCCGAGGGCGCGGGGCGGGGAGGGAGGGGGGGTGACGGGTGGGAAGGGGGCGGGCAGGGGCAGGTGGGCGAGCAGGGGCTAGGGGGTGGGCCGGGGGAAGGTGGCGGGCAAGGGCAGCAGGCGGGCGGGCGGGAGCAGGGTGGGGAGCAGGAGCCGGAGGTGGTCATCCCAGCTGTCCGAGTGGGGGTGCCCGTGCGCCACCTGGGGGTCCCTCTTGGGGCGGCCTCCTACACTGCCACCAGCGAGGCCGCCTTCGGTGAGGCGGCCGCGGCCATGATGGCAGCCTCCCTGCCTTGGCGGCCCCAAGGCCTCAACCTCCTGGGGCGGGTGCAGGTGGCACAGCAGTGCCTGGCCTCCAAGTCCATCTACCAGATGGCCTTCGTGCAACCCTCCGCTCCTCTGGCGCAAGCCATGGCCTTGGCTGTCAACCGCTTTGTGGCAGCCTCAGACCTGCCCCAGGAGCGCAGCCCCAACAGCAGCCGCCTCTACCCTAGCAAGGCCATCTGCGTGATGCCCCGGGGGGAGGGAGGGGTGGGGCTTCCCGACCTGGGGGTCACCAGCACGGCCATGCTGGCGAAGATGCTGGCCCAGCTCTGGTCGCCCAGGGTTCGACCCTGGCAGCCTCTGACCCACAGCCTGCTGGCAGACCCCTCCCACGGCCTCAGCACGTGGGTCATCACCGACCCCACCGCCCCCCCCTCGCGAGGCATCAGCCCGCGGCTGCAAGCTCACGTGGCGGCCCTGGCTGAGCTCAAGCTGTTCCGTGCGGTGCCCCCCGCTAGCCAGTCCTTCTTCTCGGTGCTGGCGGAGCCGCTGTGGTACAACGCGCAAGTCCGCATGAACCCAGCAGCAAGGGAGGCAGCAGCTGAGCAGGGATGGACCCACGTCCGCCACGTTAGGGAGGCCCTCCACAGCCCCCAGCTGGAGGGGGAGGCCCGCTGGGCTGCGGATCTGGTCAGGGCTTGCCTCCCCGAGCCCTGGCAGGGCATGGTGGACCGCTTGCAGCCTCCACGGCCGGAGTGGGAGTGCCTGAGGGTTGGGCCAGGGGTGGGGTTTGTGATGCGACGCACCCCCCTGCTCCAGCCCTCCCACTGGGTGGGCCCCAACGGCCGCCTCTACCCCCTAGACCCCACAGGGCAGGGTCCCCTAGGGGCTTTCTGGGCGGAGGAGGGGGCGGCCTGGGAGCCAGCAGCGGTGGCCCGGCTCAACAAGCCCAGCTACAGGCTGACCCCGGAGGAGCGAGCCATCCACCTCCGACCTCTACCCGCCCAGCGTCACATGGCGCAGGAGCAGGCTCAAGGGCAGGAGCTAGGAGGGGCCAGGGGGGCGGGCAGGGGAGGGGGGCGGGCAAGGGGGCGGGGCGGGGGCAGGGGGCGAGGGCGTGGAGGAGGTGGAGGGCGTAGGGGCGCAGGGGGCGGGGCGGGAGGGCAGGCTGTCGGCCCAGCTGACGAGGGGCCTGGCACCTGGCCTAAGGAGGAGTGGCTCTTGGGCCCCTGGGCTCACCTGCAGCTGGACCCTCAGGTGTGGGGCGTGGGCACCACCACCCTGCTGGACTTCTCGGTCAAGCATGCCAGGGTGCGCCTCCACCAGCTTCAGCGCGTCAGTGCCGACCCCCTCTACCCACCCAGTGGGGGCCTGTGGCCTGCGCTGTGGGGTGTGCGCCCCCCCCGGGCAGCGGGTGAACCGGAGGTGGCAGCGGTGGCTGATGGAGCCCTGAGGGAGCTGGAGCTCAAGTGGGAGGCTAGCGCGCAGCAGGTGGCAGACCAGGGGGCAGCGGGGGAGCGGGAACAGCAGGGCAGGGATGCGGAGGAGCGGCTCCCCGAGGAGGTGCAGGGCAGCCAACCGCCTCGCTGGCTGGACACCTCCGCCAGGGCGCACCAGCGACCCTCGCCGCAGATGAGGGCGGCCCAGCGGGCTGAGCGGCAGCTGGAGGCCCACCAGCGGCGTGGGGGCAGGCAGCCAGTTGGTCAGCCCGCCCCGCGGGCCGACACGGTGGACCAGCTGGCTGTGGGTGTTCAGGCGGGCCAGCCGTGTGCGAAGGTGTGGAAGGAGCTGCTAGACCCCACCCTCCGTCGGGAGCACGTCATCGTGGCCTGGCGGGTGCTTCACGCCAGCCTCATGGTGAGGGCCTTGTGGGGCCACATCCTCAAGGGTGCGGCTGCCCCAGGCTCGTCCGCCTGCCGCTTCTGCCAGCCGGGGCCCCTGGAGACTCTAACCCACGCCTTCATGACCTGCCCCGCCGTGGTCCCAGCCTGGGAGTGGGTGCTGGACGTGTACGGGCGCCTCACAGGCACCCGCCCCCCCTCGGGCGACGCCATGCTGCTCCTCAGTGGGCGCCCCACCCGCGGCGAAGCCCCCCCCTTTCAGCCCCCTGACAGCCTGCTGTGGCTGCGGCTGCGCGTTGCCTACCTGGGCGCAGTGTGGCGCCTCCGCAGCTCAGGAGCCGCTACAGCCCTGCAGCCACAGCAGGTGGCGAGGCGGGTCGTGGAGGAGGTCATCTCCACCCTCGCCACGGCCGTCAAGCGTGACTGGCATCGGGTGGGGAGGGACATCCGCGTGGGCCTCTGCGGCGCTGTGCCCTCCACCTGGTTCAAGGGCAAGGACCCGGAGCTGGACGCTGCCCTCTTCGACCAGTTGTGGCCCGAGGCGTCGGGGGGCTGGTTTGCCACGCAGCCTAGGAGGGAGCGGAGGGGAGGGCAGGAGGGGGCAGAGGGGAGGGTTGGGGCAGGAGGAGTGGAGGAGGAGAGGGCAGCAGGGAGGCCTAGGCAGGGGGAGGGCAGGGCGCAGGGGGCGGGAGAGCTGTTTGTTCGCCTTTCCTTGCAGTGGCCCGTCCCCTTCCCCGTCGTTCCAGCCTGAGCTCCAGGGTTGCTGGTGGTGGCTTAGTGCGTTCCGTGGGTGGGGTGGGCTAGCCTTGGGGGGGTTGTCTGGGTGTCAGGGACCGGGGGCTTAGGTGGTCTTGGCTTGGGCGTTGGGGTCAGGGTTCTAGGTTTCAGGTCGAGGGGAGGGGCTTGGGCTCGTGTGGGTAGTTTTCTGTGGGGAGGGCCTGGGGAGGTGTGCAGAGTTAGGGGGGAGGGCGGTGGTGTGGGGGAGTGTCTTGACGTTGTCCTTGGGAGGGGGTTGCTTGTGGGGTGTGGACCTTCGCTTGGGGTGTGTGGACCTTTGCTTGGGGTGTGTGGACCTTTGCTTGGGGTGTGTGGACCGCTGTGTTTGGGTGGGGTGCTTGGGGTTCGTGTATGGGGAAACCTTGTTTGTTGTAGTCTTTCTCTTCTTCTTTTCTTTAGTCTTTCTCACTCTCCTGTAATGCTCTTCCTTAAAAAAAAAAAAAAAAGGCTCGTGTGGGTAGTTTATGGGGAGGGTCTGGGGAGGTGAGTAGAGCTAGGGTGGAGGGCGTTGGTGTGGGGGAGTGTCTTGACGTTGTCCAAGGGAGGGGGTTGCTTGGGCTGTGTGGACCTTTGCTTGGGGTGTGTGGACCGCTGTGTTTGGGTGGGGTGCTTGGGGATCGTGTGTGGGGGAACCTTGTTTGTTATAGTCTTCTCTTTTCTTCTTTTCTTTAGTCACTCTCACTCTCTTGTAATGCTCCTCCATAAACAAAGAAAAGGGGGCATGTGCGGTGGGCTCAGCTGCTGCACCGGGGGGCCACGAGCCAGGTGCTGGTCAATGGCCACCTCACCGAACAGCTTTCCACTTGCGTTGGGGCTGCTGCAGGGCAGCGGGGCCTCCCCGCTCTACTGCTGCATCGTGCTCCAGCCGCTGATCAGCTACCTCAGCTCGCTCCAGCTGGCAGGCCGCATCAGCACCCCCACCATCCCCTCCAACCCTCTGGCCATGCACACGGCCGCCCTGGCCCCCGCGCTCCCATCCAAGGAGTATGCGGACGACCTCGCCATCGTGGTGCTCGATCGGGTCAGGATGGAAAGGTGGTGATGGAGGCCCCGGGCCTGTTTCGCGCCACTGGGGGCCCTGCGCTGAGTGTGAGCAAGAGCTCAGCCCTGCCGTGCACCCAGCCAGAGCCCGGGCTGGGTAATCAGGGAAGCTCTGGCCCCGAGGGGGCAGGGAGGGGAGGTCGGGGGTTTCACGGGGGGAAAGGGGGTGGTGAGGGGCAGGCGTGCGAGCAGGAGCACGGGGGCGGGCAGGGGCAGGAGGGCGATCAGCGGCTCAGGGGTGGGGTGGGGGAGGGCGCCGTGCAAGGACAAGAGCAGAACGGGCGGGAGCAGGGTGGGGAGCAGGAGCCGGGAGTGGTCATCCCAGCTGTCCGAGCGGGGGTGCCAGTGCGCCACTTGGAAGTCCCTCTTGGGGCGGCCTCCTACGCTGCCACCAGCTCTGGTCGCCCCGGGTTCGTCCCTGGCAGCCTCTGACCCACAGCCTGCTGGCAGACCCGTCCCACAACCTCAGCACGTAGATCATTACCGACCCCACCGCCCCCCCCTCGCGAGGCATCAGCTCGCGGCTGCAAGCTCACGTGGCGGCCCTGGCTGAGCTCAAGCTATTCCGTGCGGTGCCCCCGGCTAGCCAGTCCTTCTTCTCGGTGCTAGCGGAGCCGCTGTGGTACAACGGGCAAGTCCGCATGAACCCAGCAGCGAGGGAGGCAGCAGCTGAGCAGGGTTGGACCCACGTCCGCCACTTGAGGGAGGCCCTCCACAGCCCCGAACTTGAGGGGGAGGCCCGCTGGGCTGCGGACCTGGTCAGGGCTTGCCTCCCCGAGCCCGTGCAGGGCATGGTAGACCGCCTGCAGCCGCCACAGCCGGAGTGGGAGTGCCTGAGGGTTGGGCCAGGGGTGGGGTTTGTGATGCGGCGCATCCCCCTGCTCCAGCCCTCCACTGGGTGGGCCGCAACGGCCACCTCTACCCTCCAGACCCCACAGGGCAAGGGCCCCTCGGGGCTTTCTGGGCGAAGGAGGGGGCGACCTGGGAGCCAGCAGCGGTGGCCCGGCTCAACAAGCCCAGCTACAGGCTGACCCCGGAGGAGCGAGCCACCCACCTCCGCCCTCTACCCGCCCAGCGTCACGTGGCGCTGGAGCAGGCTCAGGGGCAGGATCAAGGAGTAGCCAGGGGGGGGGCAGGGGAGGGGGGCGGGCAAGGAAGCGGGGCGGTGGCAGGGGGGGAGGGCGTGGAGGAGGTGGAGGGCGTAGAGGAGCAGGGGGCGGGGCAGGAGGGCAGGCTGCCGACCCAGCTGACGAGGGGCCTGGCACCTGGCCTAAGGAGGAGTGGCGCTTGGGCCCCTGGGCTCACCTGCAGTTGGACCCTCAGGTGTGGGGCATGGGCACCACCACCCTGCTGGACTTCTCTGTCAAGCATGCCAGGGTGCGCCTCCACCAGCTCCAGCGCGTCAGTGCCGACCCCCTCTACCCGCCCAGTGGGGGCCTGTGGCCTGCGCTGAGGGGTGTGCGCCCCCCCTGGGCAGCGGGTGGACCGGAGGTGGCAGCGGTGGCTGATGGAGCCCTAAGGGAGCTGGAGCTCAAGTGGGAGGCCAGCGCGCAGCAGGTGGCAGGCCAGGGGGCAGCGGGGGAGCGGGACAGCAGGGCAGGGATGTGGAGGAGCGGCTCCCCGAGGAGGTGCAGGGCAGCCAACCACCTCGTTGGCTTGACACCTCCGCCAGGGCGCACCAGTGACCCTCGCCGCAGATGAGGGCGGCCGAGCAGGCTGAGCGGCAGCTAGAGGGCCAGCAGCGGCGTGGGGGCAGGCGGGCAATTGCTCCGCCCGCCCCCCGGGCCGACACCGTGGACCAGCTGGCTGTGGGTGTTCAGGCCGGTCAGCGTGTGTTGAGGTGTGGAAGGAGCTGCTAGACCCCACCCTTCGCCGGGAGCATGTCATCGTGGCCTTGCGGGTGCTTCACGCCAGCCTCATGGTGGGGGCCTTGTGGGGCCACATCCTCAAGGGTACGGCTGCCCCGGGCTCGTCCGCTTGCCGCTTCTGCCAGCCGGGGCGCCTGGAGACTCTAACCCACGCCTTCCTGACCTGCACCGCCGTGGCCCCAGCCTGGGAGTGGGTGCTGGACGTGTACGGGGAGGGCAGGGCGCAGGGGGGGGAGAGCTGTTTGTTCGCCTCTCCTTGCAGTGGCCCGTCCCCTTTCCCGTCGAGCCAGCCTGAGCTGCAGGGTTGCTGCTGGGGGCTTCGTGCGTTCTTTGGGTGGGCTGGGCTAGGCCTCGGGGGTTTGACTGGGTGTCAGGGGACCGGGGGCTTAGGTGGTCTTGGTTCGAGTGCTGGGGGTAGGGTTTAAGGCTTCAGGTCGAGGGGCTGGGCTTAGGCTCGTGTGGGTAGTTTGTGGGGAGGGTCTGGGGAGGTGAGTAGAGCTAGGGTGGAGGGCGTTGGTGTGGGGGAGTGTCTTGACGTTGTCCAAGGGAGGGGGTTGCATGGGCTGTGTGGACCTTTGCTTGGGGTGTGTGGACCGCTGTGTTTGGGTGGGGTGCTTGGGGATCGTGTGTGGGGGAACCTTGTTTGTTATAGTCTTCTCTTTTCTTCTTTTCTTTAGTCACTCTCACTCTCTTGTAATGCTCCTCCATAAACAAAGAAAAGGGGGCATGTGCGGTGGGCTCAGCTGCTGCACCGGGGGGCCACGAGCCAGGTGCTGGTCAATGGCCACCTCACCGAACAGCTTTCCACTTGCGTTGGGGCTGCTGCAGGGCAGCGGGGCCTCCCCGCTCTACTGCTGCATCGTGCTCCAGCCGCTGATCAGCTACCTCAGCTCGCTCCAGCTGGCAGGCCGCATCAGCACCCCCACCATCCCCTCCAACCCTCTGGCCATGCACACGGCCGCCCTGGCCCCCGCGCTCCCATCCAAGGAGTATGCGGACGACCTCGCCATCGTGGTGCTCGATCGGGTCAGGATGGAAAGGTGGTGATGGAGGCCCCGGGCCTGTTTCGCGCCACTGGGGGCCCTGCGCTAAGTGTGAGCAAGAGCTCAGCCCTGCCGTGCACCCAGCCAGAGCCCGGGCTGGGTAATCAGGGAAGCTCTGGCCCCGAGGGGGCAGGGAGGGGAGGTCGGGGGTTTCACGGGGGGAAAGGGGGTGGTGAGGGGCAGGCGTGCGAGCAGGAGCACGGGGGCGGGCAGGGGCAGGAGGGCGATCAGCGGCTCAGGGGTGGGGTGGGGGAGGGCGCCGTGCAAGGACAAGAGCAGAACGGGCGGGAGCAGGGTGGGGAGCAGGAGCCGGGAGTGGTCATCCCAGCTGTCCGAGCGGGGGTGCCAGTGCGCCACTTGGAAGTCCCTCTTGGGGCGGCCTCCTACGCTGCCACCAGCTCTGGTCGCCCCGGGTTCGTCCCTGGCAGCCTCTGACCCACAGCCTGCTGGCAGACCCGTCCCACAACCTCAGCACGTAGATCATTACCGACCCCACCGCCCCCCCCTCGCGAGGCATCAGCTCGCGGCTGCAAGCTCACGTGGCGGCCCTGGCTGAGCTCAAGCTATTCCGTGCGGTGCCCCCGGCTAGCCAGTCCTTCTTCTCGGTGCTAGCGGAGCCGCTGTGGTACAACGGGCAAGTCCGCATGAACCCAGCAGCGAGGGAGGCAGCAGCTGAGCAGGGTTGGACCCACGTCCGCCACTTGAGGGAGGCCCTCCACAGCCCCGAACTTGAGGGGGAGGCCCGCTGGGCTGCGGACCTGGTCAGGGCTTGCCTCCCCGAGCCCGTGCAGGGCATGGTAGACCGCCTGCAGCCGCCACAGCCGGAGTGGGAGTGCCTGAGGGTTGGGCCAGGGGTGGGGTTTGTGATGCGGCGCATCCCCCTGCTCCAGCCCTCCACTGGGTGGGCCGCAACGGCCACCTCTACCCTCCAGACCCCACAGGGCAAGGGCCCCTCGGGGCTTTCTGGGCGAAGGAGGGGGCGACCTGGGAGCCAGCAGCGGTGGCCCGGCTCAACAAGCCCAGCTACAGGCTGACCCCGGAGGAGCGAGCCACCCACCTCCGCCCTCTACCCGCCCAGCGTCACGTGGCGCTGGAGCAGGCTCAGGGGCAGGATCAAGGAGTAGCCAGGGGGGGGGCAGGGGAGGGGGGCGGGCAAGGAAGCGGGGCGGTGGCAGGGGGGGAGGGCGTGGAGGAGGTGGAGGGCGTAGAGGAGCAGGGGGCGGGGCAGGAGGGCAGGCTGCCGACCCAGCTGACGAGGGGCCTGGCACCTGGCCTAAGGAGGAGTGGCGCTTGGGCCCCTGGGCTCACCTGCAGTTGGACCCTCAGGTGTGGGGCATGGGCACCACCACCCTGCTGGACTTCTCTGTCAAGCATGCCAGGGTGCGCCTCCACCAGCTCCAGCGCGTCAGTGCCGACCCCCTCTACCCACCCAGTGGGGGCCTGTGGCCTGCGCTGAGGGGTGTGCGCCCGCCACTTTTCGCACAGGCACTTTTCGCCAGGCACTTTTCGCAGCCTGCCGTTTCGCGTGGGTCGCGAGATAGCGCCTCCCGTTAGCACAGCTAGCGTTTTCGCAGCAGGAGCAGCTGGAGGAGCGTTGTTTCGCAGTTTTTGTTGCTAAGGCAGCAAGTCGCGAGTTTCAGCCTGCGGAGCAGCTAAACAGCAAGGAGCAGGAGCTGCGTTAAGGTGGTGTGGTCGTCTTTGTCTGTCTGCTCTCAGCCGCAGCCAGCCGCAGCCAGCCGCCACCAGCCGCCACCCAGCCGCCAGCAGCCGCCAGCAGCGCTTTTGCTCTTTTCGGCTTTCCGCTACCTAACGTCTGTCAGGTTGCGCCAGCCGCAGCCATTTCTCTCAGGCGCCGCCACCTGAGCGCCTCATCCCAGCCGCCGCTACCTCGCAGCTGCCGCAGGTGTAACCGCTCCAACCGCCTCTAGCAGCCTTTCCAGCCGCAGGTCCTTTCCTGCTATCGCTGTGTGCAGCTGCTGTTGCTTCTTGTGCGGACCACAGCCAGCAGTTCGCGGGAGCCTACAACGCTATCGGTTTCCTGAGGCAACCGCCTCAACCGCTGCAGCTTCCGCCCAGCTGCCCTTCCCCCACCCTCTTCTCCTTCTCCCCCCCTTCCTCCTCCCCCCGCGTGCCTCGCCTTCTGCCGCCGCCTGTCGCGTCACTGCAAAGTAGACGACTACGGTCGGAGGCCCACCGCCGGGGTGTGCTCCACTGAATTCAGTGCGAGCCGGCGTACCTGAGAACCAAGCCTAGCCCCCGGGTCAATGGGGGAAGGCTGAGTTAAGTGCTCAACCAGTGCGCTTGACCCATAGTTTGTGCCCGTCTCAAGCTCGCGTGTTGCCTGCGCCTGTGGCCCTCCAGGTTGCTTCGGCTTATCGCGTCATGGAGGCCAGCTGCAGATCGCAGCAGCTTGTGCCTGTCTTTCGGCACTTGGCGTGGTCCCGGGCCCCTCTCTTGTCCCGGGAGCCATGCCCTCCCCTTTTAGAGCCCCTGGTCGGCGGGCCCATGGCGTGGCTCATGCCAATCGGGCGCGTCGCCAGCAAGGAGCTGCAGCGGCTCCAGCAGCTTAGCCCCCTGCTGCCTGCCCCTTATGAAGATGCCTGGGCTCTCGCAGAGGCTTGCAGCACAGCTCTGCTGGCTCACAAACAGTTGCATGGCAGCGCTGTTGCCTCCCTCTCCACCCTCCACACTGCAGGCCACCCCCACTACAGTTTGGTGGTCGTGCATGATGCTGCCAGCATGGAGGGCAGGGCCTTGGACTCCCAGTTCATCTCCCAGCCGTGGTTGGAGGTGCCTCTCTTTGGCCGGAGCGTGCGTGTGCCCGTGGAGCCCATGGACCATGGCCCCCCCCCAGGTGCAGTCAAGCTGGTCTTCCACCACCACTACCCCCTGGCGTCTAGGGAGGGTCTGGTAGAGGGGGTGCTCAAGGCAGTGGGGTACAAGGTCAGCCCGGCCCCAACAGCAGGCTTGCCGGAGGCCCTGGACCTGCACACAGCAGTCGTGCTCAGCGAGCGGCTGGGTGCCCATTCCCGCACCAGCAGTTTCTGGGAGTCGCCAGGGGGTAACGGGGCCATAGTGGAGGCTGTCGTGGTGCCCCCTCTAGGGGACCCGAAGCTAGCCCTGCTGCCTGAGGTGTATGTCACCCCTACTGGCTGGGGCAAGCTGCAGATCCTGCAGCTGTGGGGGGACACACTGCCTCTGCTCGACCAAGGACCCCCCCCTGCCCAGGCTCCTGCCCAGCCACCAGGTGACCCCCCTGCTCAACCTCCCCCGCCTCCCCCTGCCCATCCTCCTCCCCAACCCCCTGCCCAGCCTTCTGGTGGACCCCCCGTTCATCCTCCCCCGCCTCCCACTGCTCAACCTCCCCCACCATCCCCTGCCCAGCCCCATGCCCAGTCACCAGGTGACCCCCCTGCTCGATCTCCCCCTCCACCCCCTGCCCAGCCCCATACCCAGCCACCAGGTGACACCCTTGCTCAACCTCCCCCTCCTCCCCCTTCCCATCCTCATCCTCAGCCCCCTGCCCAACTCCCTTCCCAGCCTCCTGGTGACCCCCTTGCTCTACCTCCCCCGCCCCCCCCTGCTCAACCTACCCCACCACACCCTGCTCAGCCCCCGACCCAGTCACCAGGTGACCCCCCAGCTCTACCTCCCCTTCCACCCCCAGCCCATCCTCCTCCCCACCCCCCGGTCCAGCCCCCTGCCCAGCCTGCTGGTCACTCCCCGGCTCTACCTCCACCGCCTCCCCCTGCTCAACTTCCCCCACCTCCCTCTGCCCAGCCCCATGCCCAGCCACCATGTGCTTCCCCTGCGCAAGCTCCCCCACCACCCTCTGCTCAGCCCCTCGCCCAACCTCCAGGTGTTCCCCTTGCCCTACAAGTCGCAGAGGGGCAGGTAACAGGCAAGGGCACGACAGGTGAAGGGTCTCTTCGGGAGGTGCTCGGAGTTCAGTGGCAACAACATCTACACATCTCACCTCTTAAGGGTAGCACCCTTGGAGATGGGGGGGCCCGGGTGGCGCAGAGGGCCGAAGTGGCTGAGCAGCAGCAGCAGCACAGCCCTACCTCCCGGGACCCTGACCCTGCCTCAGCTGCTGCCGCCCCCCTCCAGCGCACCTCAGTTGGGGGTGGCACGGCTGGGGATGAGGGGGCCCGGGTGGTGCAGGGCGCCCAGGTGGTCCAGCAGCGGCAGCAGCACAGCCCTACCTCCCGGGACCCCAACCCTGCCTCAGCTGCTGCCGCCCCCCTCCAGCGCACCTCAGATGGGGGTGGCACGGCTGGGGATGAGGGGGCCCGGGTGGTGCAGGGCGCCCAGGTGGTCCAGCAGCGGCAGCAGCACAGCCCTACCTCCCGGGACCCTAATCCTGCCTCAGCTGCTGCCGCCCCCCTCCAGCGCACCTCAGTTGGGGGTGGCACGGCTGGGGATGAGGGGGCCCGGGTGGTGCAGGGCGCCCGGGTGGTCCAGCAGCGGCAGCAGCACAGCCCTACCTCCCGGGACCCTAACCCTGCCTCAGCTGCTGCCGCCCCCCTCCAGCGCACCTCAGATGGGGGTGGCACCGCTGGGGATGAGGGGGCCCGGGTGGCGCAGGGCGCCCAGGTGACCCAGCAGCAGCAGCAGCAGCACAGCCCTGGGGTGGGAGCGGGGGCGGGGACAGAGGCTGTTACGGGGGCGGGGGATGAGTCAGGGGCTAGAGGGCCAGGGCTCAAGGGTCTCGGGATCCACCCGTCTGCTCCGCCCCGTGGAAGGCCTTCCCGGTTCGATAGCTCCTGGGGCCCAGCTACAACAGAGCTTTCTGGGGGGACTCCGTGGCTGGGCCCGTCCTGGGCTGCCCGGGTGTGCTCAAGGGGTGAGTCAGCGCAGCCGGGGGAGAAGGAGGCGCAGGGTCTGTCGCCGAGCAGCCCAGCCGCCCCCTCCTCTGGTCAGGGGCCCGCGAGTCGACCTTTCCAGCTTGGCGGTGCAGCAGCTCCTACACGAGGCAGGAGGTCCCTTCTTCCCCGCTTGGACATGACCAGCTCCACCGGAGGTAAGTCGGGGGATGTGGGGGCCAAGGCTCTAGCCGTCGTGTTCTCCGCCGCTAGCAGGGCCCTCCGAGCCGGTAGGAGCACCCTAGACCCTCAGCCGGAGCTGCTATCAGCTCTCCTCTCCTCCCCCTCCGCCTCGCCCGCTGCTACCCAAGACGAGGCCACTCGGCCCGATTGCGGAGGGGCAGAGTCGCTGGACGGCAGGGCTATCACAGCTAGTCAGCCGCAGGCTTCCGCCACTCCTCACCAGCGCACCTCAGCAGGGGGTGGCACTGCTGGCACAGAGGGGGCGAGGATGGTGCCTGTAGCGCAGCAGCAACAGCAACAGCAGCAGCCGCAGCGGCAACAGCACCGGCAACAGCAGCACCAGCAGCAGCAGCAGCAGCAGCGGGCTGGGGCTGGGGCGCGGGCTGGGGCTGGGGCTGGGGCTGGGTCTGGGGCTGGGGCTGGGGCTGGGGCTGGGGCTGGGGCTGGGGCTGGGGCTGGGGCTGGGGCTGGGTCTGGGGCTGGGTCTGGGGCTGGGGCTGGGGCTGGGGCTGGGGCTGGGGCTGGGGCTGGGGCTGGGGCTGGGGCTGGGGCTGGGGCTGGGGCTGGGGCTGGGGCTGGGGCTGGGGCTGGGGCTGGGGCTGGGGCTGGGGCTGGGGCTGGGGCTGGGGCTGGGGCTGGGGCTGGGGCTGGGGCTGGGGCTCTGGCTGGGGCTGGGGCTGGGGCTGGGGCTGGGGCTAGGGCTGGGGCTGGGGCTGGGGCTGGGGCTGGGGCTGGGGCTGGGGCTGGGGCTGGGGCTGGGGCTGGGGCTGGGGCTGGGGCTGGGGCTGGGGCTGGGGCTGGGGCTGGGGCTGGGGCTGGGGCTGGGGCCGTGCCTTCTCCGATGGTTTTGGATCGCCCTCGCCTTACCCGACCCGTGCTCCCTACCCTCTTCCCTACGCCCACCATCTTCCAGCCCAGCGCCCAGGGGGCTTTTGTGTCCCGAGCGCATGCGCCTTGCTCTGTCCCGCCCCGAGGGGTGCATCTCCCCCACATCCCTCTTCCCCCCCAGCAGCTCTCTGCCCCCCTGAACCCCCCTTGGGCCGCCCCTTCCCCCCTTGGTTATCCTCCCGCTGTCCATCCCGTGCCTCTTGAGGGGTCTGTTGCCACTGGCTCCCTTGCCGGTAATCCCCCATCAGCCTCTCCGCGCTCCCCGGGGCACTTGGGGTTGCTGGGCAAGGCCCTTTTTAAGGGCGCGGTGCTGGCCTCCAAGGGCAAGCTCGCTGCCCGTAAGCTGAGAGCTGCCACAGCTAGGGGCCTAGCCGCAGCCGGGCAGTGGGTGGGTGGGGAACCTTCCGCCAGCTCTCCCTCCCTTGACCCCATGGACGCCGAGGCAGCGGCCCACACCGCTCCTTGCCGCACGGAGGTCACGGGGCCTGGCGCAGTTGCCCCTCTCCCAGCCCAGGAGCTTGGTCCCTCCACCGGGCTGGGCACCCGGCTCGGCACGGTGCGGGTTGGGCCCGGTGAGCTGCAGGGTAGTCAGCCTCCCCGCTGGCTTGACACCGCCGCGAGGGCACCTCCGCGCCCCTCCCCGGATGACAGGAGGGCTAGGCGGGAGGAGCGGCAGCGGGTGGCTCAGTGTAGGTCGAGGCGAGGCATCACGCAGCCAGCTACCCAGCCAGCCAGAGGGGGGCCTAGCCGGCGCCGGTATGGCATTCCCTCTTCCGGTTCCAGCTCTGAGGAGTGGGAGGCACGGCGTGCTGGGCACCAGCAAGCTGGCAGGCAGCGTGCTGCGCAGCTGGGCCATGGGTCCCCACACGTGCGCCGCTACGGGTTGCTCAGCCCCTCTGCTAGCCTGGCCAGCTCGCTGGGGGCCTCCTCTGACAGCCCTGTAGTTGAGTCAGCAGGGCCCCGGGAGGGGAGGTTGAGGGTGCCTAAGCGGCAGCAGCCCGAGCAGGCAGCTCAGCTTGGGGAGGAGGTCGAGCAGCTCGGTCCCCTGCCCCTGCGGCCCCCGCTGGCCATCTATTCGCGTGAGCCTCGGATCCGCCTGCGCCGCCCGGGGGCCAAGTTGGCGTGCATTGAGGCCCCCCCGCCCCCCCCCCCCCGGCCCTCCTCCTTTGCCAGGCCCGCCTCCCCTTCCCAGCCCACCCGCCCTCCTCCACACACGCGTAGCCCGCGCGGGGGCAAGCCAGGACTAGCCATGCAGCGCCCAGGTGTGGCCGCCAGGTTCTTGGCAGTCACCCTCAACGTGCAGGGCCTTGCCCAGCCGCACAAACTGCAGGCCCTGCTTGACTGGGCCGCTGACAGCCCGGCGCAAGTGGTGTTCCTTCAAGAGTGCCATAGGGCGGAGAGCGTGTGGCAGTGGGCAGAAGCCCAATCGGGGGCCAAGCCCGCCTGGCGGGGGCAGTGGTTTTACACCCCCGGCACCGGCAGCTCCCAAGGCTGCCTGGTTTTGGTCAAGCCCTCCACCATCCTCCAGGGGTGCACCCAGGTGCAGCTGCAGGCAGAGGGAGCCCAGGGGCGGGTGCTGCGGGTAGACGGGGAGCTCGCAGGCAGGCCGGTGTCCCTAGTGTGCGTGTACGCCCCGGCGCAGCAGGCAGAGCGGCCAGCGTTCTACGCAGAGTGCCTCCCCGCTTGCCTCCCGCCAGCCGCCGACCGCCGCCTCCTCCTCATGGGGGGCGACTTCAACTGCATCCTAGCCCCCGTGGACAGAGTGGGCATTCCGCAGGGCTCGCAGCATGGGGAGGCCTGGGTGGGCAGCCGGGGCCAGGGGGCGGAGCAGCTGCGGCAGCTGGTGGCTGAGCGGGGTCTGGTGGACCCGTGGCGCCATCTGCACCCCTCCAAGAGAGACCTCACCCACTTCAGCGAGCGTTGGCAGACGGGTGCGCGCCTCGACCGGTGGTACATCTCGGAGGAGCTGGTGCAGTGGCAGATGGACAGCGCCATCCAGGGGGTGCTGCCTGTGCCCACCGACCACCGGCCCGTGTCAGTGGCAGTGTGCCCCCCCGATCTGCCTCTCACCGTCCCCGCTCCCTGGCAGCTGCACCCCGCCCACCTCGACAACCCTGACCTGCTGGACTGCCTCAAGGTCTTCCTACAGGCGGAGGCACATCACCACGAGGCTGCGAGTCAGCTGGGGCTGCCTAGGGATGGGCACAGGGCCAGGTGGGCCCGCATCAAGCAGGGCATGGCCATGCGTGCCCAGCACTTTCTGCGGGCCCAGCGCCGCGCGCAGCGTGACCTGCAGCAGCGCAGGGAGAAGGCGGCAGCAGTGGCCAGGGCTCACCTCGTGCGGCAGCTGGTGCGGGTGGAGCGAGAGGGGGAGGCTGAGGTGCAGGCTGCGCAGCACCTGGGAGAGGCCGCAGCCCTGGCGGGTGTGGGGGCGAGGGAGCAGGGGGCCCAGCAGTCTCTGCTGGCCAGCGCAGTCCTCGACCAGTACTACGGCGACCGCTCCTCCTTCTACTTCTACCATCGCGACCAGCCCGCGCACACCCCCACCCTCATCTCCTCTCTCCAGCTCCCCGGCCAGCCAGGTCAGCCAGCAGACCTCACCACACCGGCCGGGGTGAAGGCAGCGTGCAGGGCTTTCCAGCAGCACTACTCAGCCGAAGAGCCTACCGGAGTCTACGCAGCCAAGCCGGTGGACACAGCTGCGCGCGCCACGCTGCTCGGCAGCCTCACCTCCCACCTCACCCCCACCCAGGCCAGGGCTGCTGAGGGCCCCAATGGCAGCCCTATGCTGTCAGAGGAGGAGCTGGGCCGGGCTCTGCAGGGCTGCGCGCACAGCAAGGCCCCGGGGCTAGATGGGCTGCCCATGGAGGTCTACGACCGGCTGTGGGTGGAGCTAGGGCGGCCGCTGCGGGCCATGTTGCAAGAGGCCCTGGCAGACACCACTGACCCTGCCCCGCTGGCTGAGTTCCTGACCGGCATCATCACCCTCGTGCCCAAGGCTGGCAAGCCGAGGGACCAGGTGGCCGGCTACCGCCCCATCACGCTCCTCAACTGCGACGTGCGCCTGGTGGCCAGGGCAGTGGAGGACCGGCTGCAGCTGCCCTTGGACCTGCTGGTGTCCCCCTCTCAATCGGCCTTCATCCTGGGCAGGGACATCAGCGACAGCGTGCAGTTCCACCTGGGCCTGCTGGAATACCTGCACCAGCGGGGCAGCCCAGCCTGGCTGTTGTTGCTGGACCTGGCGGGGGCCTATGACAACGTGTCCTGGGGCTTGCTCCAGGACACGATGGAGGCCATGGGGTTTTGCCGGGAGGGGCATGTGCGCTGGGCTCAGCTGCTGCACCGGGGTGCCACGAGCCAGGTGCTGGTCAATGGCCACCTCACCGACAGCTTCCCCCTTGCGTCGGGGCTGCTGCAGGGCAGCGGGGCCTCCCCGCTCTACTGGTGCATCGTGCTCCAGCCGCTGGTCAGCTACCTCAGCTCGCTCCAGCTGGCAGGCCGCATCAGCACCCCCACCATCCCCTCCAGCCCTCTGGCCATGCACAGGGCTGCCCTCACCCCAGCGCTCCCCTCCAAGGAGTATGCGGACGACCTCACCATCGTGGTGCTCGATCGGGTCAGAGACGGGAAGGTGGTAGTGGAGGCCCTGGGCCTGTTCCGCGCTGCTGGGGGCCCTGCGCTTAGCGTGAGCAAGAGCTCAGCCCTGCCGTGCGCCCAGCCAGAGCCTGGGCCGGGTAACCAGGAGGGCTCGGGCCCCGAGGGCGCGGGGCGGGGAGGGAGGGGGGGTGACGGGTGGGAAGGGGGCGGGCAGGGGCAGGTGGGCGAGCAGGGGCTAGGGGGTGGGCCGGGGGAAGGTGGCGGGCAAGGGCAGCAGGCGGGCGGGCGGGAGCAGGGTGGGGAGCAGGAGCCGGAGGTGGTCATCCCAGCTGTCCGAGTGGGGGTGCCCGTGCGCCACCTGGGGGTCCCTCTTGGGGCGGCCTCCTACACTGCCACCAGCGAGGCCGCCTTCGGTGGGGCGGCCGCGGCCATGATGGCAGCCTCCCTGCCTTGGCGGCCCCAAGGCCTCAACCTCCTGGGGCGGGTGCAGGTGGCACAGCAGTGCCTGGCCTCCAAGTCCATCTACCAGATGGCCTTCGTGCAACCCTCCGCTCCTCTGGCGCAAGCCATGGCCTTGGCTGTCAACCGCTTTGTGGCAGCCTCAGACCTGCCCCAGGAGCGCAGCCCCAACAGCAGCCGCCTCTACCCTAGCAAGGCCATCTGCGTGATGCCCCGGGGGGAGGGAGGGGTGGGGCTTCCCGACCTGGGGGTCACCAGCACGGCCATGCTGGCGAAGATGCTGGCCCAGCTCTGGTCGCCCAGGGTTCGACCCTGGCAGCCTCTGACCCACAGCCTGCTGGCAGACCCCTCCCACGGCCTCAGCACGTGGGTCATCACCGACCCCACCGCCCCCCCCTCGCGAGGCATCAGCCCGCGGCTGCAAGCTCACGTGGCGGCCCTGGCTGAGCTCAAGCTGTTCCGTGCGGTGCCCCCCGCTAGCCAGTCCTTCTTCTCGGTGCTGGCGGAGCCGCTGTGGTACAACGCGCAAGTCCGCATGAACCCAGCAGCAAGGGAGGCAGCAGCTGAGCAGGGATGGACCCACGTCCGCCACGTTAGGGAGGCCCTCCACAGCCCCCAGCTGGAGGGGGAGGCCCGCTGGGCTGCGGATCTGGTCAGGGCTTGCCTCCCCGAGCCCTGGCAGGGCATGGTGGACCGCTTGCAGCCTCCACGGCCGGAGTGGGAGTGCCTGAGGGTTGGGCCAGGGGTGGGGTTTGTGATGCGACGCACCCCCCTGCTCCAGCCCTCCCACTGGGTGGGCCCCAACGGCCGCCTCTACCCCCTAGACCCCACAGGGCAGGGTCCCCTCGGGGCTTTCTGGGCGGAGGAGGGGGCGGCCTGGGAGCCAGCAGCGGTGGCCCGGCTCAACAAGCCCAGCTACAGGCTGACCCCGGAGGAGCGAGCCATCCACCTCCGACCTCTACCCGCCCAGCGTCACATGGCGCAGGAGCAGGCTCAAGGGCAGGAGCTAGGAGGGGCCAGGGGGGCGGGCAGGGGAGGGGGGCGGGCAAGGGGGCGGGGCGGGGGCAGGGGGCGAGGGCGTGGAGGAGGTGGAGGGCGTAGGGGCGCAGGGGGCGGGGCGGGAGGGCAGGCTGTCGGCCCAGCTGACGAGGGGCCTGGCACCTGGCCTAAGGAGGAGTGGCTCTTGGGCCCCTGGGCTCACCTGCAGCTGGACCCTCAGGTGTGGGGCGTGGGCACCACCACCCTGCTGGACTTCTCGGTCAAGCATGCCAGGGTGCGCCTCCACCAGCTTCAGCGCGTCAGTGCCGACCCCCTCTACCCACCCAGTGGGGGCCTGTGGCCTGCGCTGTGGGGTGTGCGCCCCCCCCGGGCAGCGGGTGAACCGGAGGTGGCAGCGGTGGCTGATGGAGCCCTGAGGGAGCTGGAGCTCAAGTGGGAGGCTAGCGCGCAGCAGGTGGCAGACCAGGGGGCAGCGGGGGAGCGGGAACAGCAGGGCAGGGATGCGGAGGAGCGGCTCCCCGAGGAGGTGCAGGGCAGCCAACCGCCTCGCTGGCTGGACACCTCCGCCAGGGCGCACCAGCGACCCTCGCCGCAGATGAGGGCGGCCCAGCGGGCTGAGCGGCAGCTGGAGGCCCACCAGCGGCGTGGGGGCAGGCAGCCAGTTGGTCAGCCCGCCCCGCGGGCCGACACGGTGGACCAGCTGGCTGTGGGTGTTCAGGCGGGCCAGCCGTGTGCGAAGGTGTGGAAGGAGCTGCTAGACCCCACCCTCCGTCGGGAGCACGTCATCGTGGCCTGGCGGGTGCTTCACGCCAGCCTCATGGTGAGGGCCTTGTGGGGCCACATCCTCAAGGGTGCGGCTGCCCCAGGCTCGTCCGCCTGCCGCTTCTGCCAGCCGGGGCCCCTGGAGACTCTAACCCACGCCTTCATGACCTGCCCCGCCGTGGTCCCAGCCTGGGAGTGGGTGCTGGACGTGTACGGGCGCCTCACAGGCACCCGCCCCCCCTCGGGCGACGCCATGCTGCTCCTCAGTGGGCGCCCCACCCGCGGCGAAGCCCCCCCCTTTCAGCCCCCTGACAGCCTGCTGTGGCTGCGGCTGCGCGTTGCCTACCTGGGCGCAGTGTGGCGCCTCCGCAGCTCAGGAGCCGCTACAGCCCTGCAGCCACAGCAGGTGGCGAGGCGGGTCGTGGAGGAGGTCATCTCCACCCTCGCCACGGCCGTCAAGCGTGACTGGCATCGGGTGGGGAGGGACATCCGCGTGGGCCTCTGCGGCGCTGTGCCCTCCACCTGGTTCAAGGGCAAGGACCCGGAGCTGGACGCTGCCCTCTTCGACCAGTTGTGGCCCGAGGCGTCGGGGGGCTGGTTTGCCACGCAGCCTAGGAGGGAGCGGAGGGGAGGGCAGGAGGGGGCAGAGGGGAGGGTTGGGGCAGGAGGAGTGGAGGAGGAGAGGGCAGCAGGGAGGCCTAGGCAGGGGGAGGGCAGGGCGCAGGGGGCGGGAGAGCTGTTTGTTCGCCTTTCCTTGCAGTGGCCCGTCCCCTTCCCCGTCGTTCCAGCCTGAGCTCCAGGGTTGCTGGTGGTGGCTTAGTGCGTTCCGTGGGTGGGGTGGGCTAGCCTTGGGGGGGTTGTCTGGGTGTCAGGGACCGGGGGCTTAGGTGGTCTTGGCTTGGGCGTTGGGGTCAGGGTTCTAGGTTTCAGGTCGAGGGGAGGGGCTTGGGCTCGTGTGGGTAGTTTTCTGTGGGGAGGGCCTGGGGAGGTGTGCAGAGTTAGGGGGGAGGGCGGTGGTGTGGGGGAGTGTCTTGACGTTGTCCTTGGGAGGGGGTTGCTTGTGGGGTGTGGACCTTCGCTTGGGGTGTGTGGACCTTTGCTTGGGGTGTGTGGACCTTTGCTTGGGGTGTGTGGACCGCTGTGTTTGGGTGGGGTGCTTGGGGTTCGTGTATGGGGAAACCTTGTTTGTTGTAGTCTTTCTCTTCTTCTTTTCTTTAGTCTTTCTCACTCTCCTGTAATGCTCTTCCTTAAAAAAAAAAAAAAAAGGCTCGTGTGGGTAGTTTATGGGGAGGGTCTGGGGAGGTGAGTAGAGCTAGGGTGGAGGGCGTTGGTGTGGGGGAGTGTCTTGACGTTGTCCAAGGGAGGGGGTTGCTTGGGCTGTGTGGACCTTTGCTTGGGGTGTGTGGACCGCTGTGTTTGGGTGGGGTGCTTGGGGATCGTGTGTGGGGGAACCTTGTTTGTTATAGTCTTCTCTTTTCTTCTTTTCTTTAGTCACTCTCACTCTCTTGTAATGCTCCTCCATAAAAAAAAAGCAAAAAAAAAAGCCTGCTGGCAGACCCGTCCCACAACCTCAGCACGTAGATCATTACCGACCCCACCGCCCCCCCCTCGCGAGGCATCAGCTCGCGGCTGCAAGCTCACGTGGCGGCCCTGGCTGAGCTCAAGCTATTCCGTGCGGTGCCCCCGGCTAGCCAGTCCTTCTTCTCGGTGCTAGCGGAGCCGCTGTGGTACAACGGGCAAGTCCGCATGAACCCAGCAGCGAGGGAGGCAGCAGCTGAGCAGGGTTGGACCCACGTCCGCCACTTGAGGGAGGCCCTCCACAGCCCCGAACTTGAGGGGGAGGCCCGCTGGGCTGCGGACCTGGTCAGGGCTTGCCTCCCCGAGCCCGTGCAGGGCATGGTAGACCGCCTGCAGCCGCCACAGCCGGAGTGGGAGTGCCTGAGGGTTGGGCCAGGGGTGGGGTTTGTGATGCGGCGCATCCCCCTGCTCCAGCCCTCCACTGGGTGGGCCGCAACGGCCACCTCTACCCTCCAGACCCCACAGGGCAAGGGCCCCTCGGGGCTTTCTGGGCGAAGGAGGGGGCGACCTGGGAGCCAGCAGCGGTGGCCCGGCTCAACAAGCCCAGCTACAGGCTGACCCCGGAGGAGCGAGCCACCCACCTCCGCCCTCTACCCGCCCAGCGTCACGTGGCGCTGGAGCAGGCTCAGGGGCAGGATCAAGGAGTAGCCAGGGGGGGGGCAGGGGAGGGGGGCGGGCAAGGAAGCGGGGCGGTGGCAGGGGGGGAGGGCGTGGAGGAGGTGGAGGGCGTAGAGGAGCAGGGGGCGGGGCAGGAGGGCAGGCTGTCGGCCCAGCTGACGAGGGGCCTGGCACCTGGCCTAAGGAGGAGTGGCTCTTGGGCCCCTGGGCTCACCTGCAGCTGGACCCTCAGGTGTGGGGCGTGGGCACCACCACCCTGCTGGACTTCTCGGTCAAGCATGCCAGGGTGCGCCTCCACCAGCTTCAGCGCGTCAGTGCCGACCCCCTCTACCCACCCAGTGGGGGCCTGTGGCCTGCGCTGTGGGGTGTGCGCCCCCCCCGGGCAGCGGGTGAACCGGAGGTGGCAGCGGTGGCTGATGGAGCCCTGAGGGAGCTGGAGCTCAAGTGGGAGGCTAGCGCGCAGCAGGTGGCAGACCAGGGGGCAGCGGGGGAGCGGGAACAGCAGGGCAGGGATGCGGAGGAGCGGCTCCCCGAGGAGGTGCAGGGCAGCCAACCGCCTCGCTGGCTGGACACCTCCGCCAGGGCGCACCAGCGACCCTCGCCGCAGATGAGGGCGGCCCAGCGGGCTGAGCGGCAGCTGGAGGCCCACCAGCGGCGTGGGGGCAGGCAGCCAGTTGGTCAGCCCGCCCCGCGGGCCGACACGGTGGACCAGCTGGCTGTGGGTGTTCAGGCGGGCCAGCCGTGTGCGAAGGTGTGGAAGGAGCTGCTAGACCCCACCCTCCGTCGGGAGCACGTCATCGTGGCCTGGCGGGTGCTTCACGCCAGCCTCATGGTGAGGGCCTTGTGGGGCCACATCCTCAAGGGTGCGGCTGCCCCAGGCTCGTCCGCCTGCCGCTTCTGCCAGCCGGGGCCCCTGGAGACTCTAACCCACGCCTTCATGACCTGCCCCGCCGTGGTCCCAGCCTGGGAGTGGGTGCTGGACGTGTACGGGCGCCTCACAGGCACCCGCCCCCCCTCGGGCGACGCCATGCTGCTCCTCAGTGGGCGCCCCACCCGCGGCGAAGCCCCCCCCTTTCAGCCCCCTGACAGCCTGCTGTGGCTGCGGCTGCGCGTTGCCTACCTGGGCGCAGTGTGGCGCCTCCGCAGCTCAGGAGCCGCTACAGCCCTGCAGCCACAGCAGGTGGCGAGGCGGGTCGTGGAGGAGGTCATCTCCACCCTCGCCACGGCCGTCAAGCGTGACTGGCATCGGGTGGGGAGGGACATCCGCGTGGGCCTCTGCGGCGCTGTGCCCTCCACCTGGTTCAAGGGCAAGGACCCGGAGCTGGACGCTGCCCTCTTCGACCAGTTGTGGCCCGAGGCGTCGGGGGGCTGGTTTGCCACGCAGCCTAGGAGGGAGCGGAGGGGAGGGCAGGAGGGGGCAGAGGGGAGGGTTGGGGCAGGAGGAGTGGAGGAGGAGAGGGCAGCAGGGAGGCCTAGGCAGGGGGAGGGCAGGGCGCAGGGGGCGGGAGAGCTGTTTGTTCGCCTTTCCTTGCAGTGGCCCGTCCCCTTCCCCGTCGTTCCAGCCTGAGCTCCAGGGTTGCTGGTGGTGGCTTAGTGCGTTCCGTGGGTGGGGTGGGCTAGCCTTGGGGGGGTTGTCTGGGTGTCAGGGACCGGGGGCTTAGGTGGTCTTGGCTTGGGCGTTGGGGTCAGGGTTCTAGGTTTCAGGTCGAGGGGAGGGGCTTGGGCTCGTGTGGGTAGTTTTCTGTGGGGAGGGCCTGGGGAGGTGTGCAGAGTTAGGGGGGAGGGCGGTGGTGTGGGGGAGTGTCTTGACGTTGTCCTTGGGAGGGGGTTGCTTGTGGGGTGTGGACCTTCGCTTGGGGTGTGTGGACCTTTGCTTGGGGTGTGTGGACCTTTGCTTGGGGTGTGTGGACCGCTGTGTTTGGGTGGGGTGCTTGGGGTTCGTGTGTGGGGGAACCTTGTTTGTTATAGTCTTCTCTTTTCTTCTTTTCTTTAGTCACTCTCACTCTCTTGTAATGCTCCTCCATAAACAAAGAAAAGGGGGCATGTGCGGTGGGCTCAGCTGCTGCACCGGGGGGCCACGAGCCAGGTGCTGGTCAATGGCCACCTCACCGAACAGCTTTCCCCTTGCGTTGGGGCTGCTGCAGGGCAGCGGGGCCTCCCCGCTCTACTGCTGCATCGTGCTCCAGCCGCTGATCAGCTACCTCAGCTCGCTCCAGCTGGCAGGCCGCATCAGCACCCCCACCATCCCCTCCAACCCTCTGGCCATGCACACGGCCGCCCTGGCCCCCGCGCTCCCATCCCATTCGGGCGGGAGCAGGGTGGGGAGCAGGAGCCGGGAGTGGTCATCCCAGCTGTCCGAGCGGGGGTGCCAGTGCGCCACTTGGAAGTCCCTCTTGGGGCGGCCTCCTACGCTGCCACCAGCTCTGGTCGCCCCGGGTTCGTCCCTGGCAGCCTCTGACCCACAGCCTGCTGGCAGACCCGTCCCACAACCTCAGCACGTAGATCATTACCGACCCCACCGCCCCCCCCTCGCGAGGCATCAGCTCGCGGCTGCAAGCTCACGTGGCGGCCCTGGCTGAGCTCAAGCTATTCCGTGCGGTGCCCCCGGCTAGCCAGTCCTTCTTCTCGGTGCTAGCGGAGCCGCTGTGGTACAACGGGCAAGTCCGCATGAACCCAGCAGCGAGGGAGGCAGCAGCTGAGCAGGGTTGGACCCACGTCCGCCACTTGAGGGAGGCCCTCCACAGCCCCGAACTTGAGGGGGAGGCCCGCTGGGCTGCGGACCTGGTCAGGGCTTGCCTCCCCGAGCCCGTGCAGGGCATGGTAGACCGCCTGCAGCCGCCACAGCCGGAGTGGGAGTGCCTGAGGGTTGGGCCAGGGGTGGGGTTTGTGATGCGGCGCATCCCCCTGCTCCAGCCCTCCACTGGGTGGGCCGCAACGGCCACCTCTACCCTCCAGACCCCACAGGGCAAGGGCCCCTCGGGGCTTTCTGGGCGAAGGAGGGGGCGACCTGGGAGCCAGCAGCGGTGGCCCGGCTCAACAAGCCCAGCTACAGGCTGACCCCGGAGGAGCGAGCCACCCACCTCCGCCCTCTACCCGCCCAGCGTCACGTGGCGCTGGAGCAGGCTCAGGGGCAGGATCAAGGAGTAGCCAGGGGGGGGGCAGGGGAGGGGGGCGGGCAAGGAAGCGGGGCGGTGGCAGGGGGGGAGGGCGTGGAGGAGGTGGAGGGCGTAGAGGAGCAGGGGGCGGGGCAGGAGGGCAGGCTGCCGACCCAGCTGACGAGGGGCCTGGCACCTGGCCTAAGGAGGAGTGGCGCTTGGGCCCCTGGGCTCACCTGCAGTTGGACCCTCAGGTGTGGGGCATGGGCACCACCACCCTGCTGGACTTCTCTGTCAAGCATGCCAGGGTGCGCCTCCACCAGCTCCAGCGCGTCAGTGCCGACCCCCTCTACCCACCCAGTGGGGGCCTGTGGCCTGCGCTGAGGGGTGTGCGCCCCCCCTGGGCAGCGGGTGGACCGGAGGTGGCAGCGGTGGCTGATGGAGCCCTAAGGGAGCTGGAGCTCAAGTGGGAGGCCAGCGCGCAGCAGGTGGCAGGCCAGGGGGCAGCGGGGGAGCGGGACAGCAGGGCAGGGATGTGGAGGAGCGGCTCCCCGAGGAGGTGCAGGGCAGCCAACCACCTCGTTGGCTTGACACCTCCGCCAGGGCGCACCAGTGACCCTCGCCGCAGATGAGGGCGGCCGAGCAGGCTGAGCGGCAGCTAGAGGGCCAGCAGCGGCGTGGGGGCAGGCGGGCAATTGCTCCGCCCGCCCCCCGGGCCGACACCGTGGACCAGCTGGCTGTGGGTGTTCAGGCCGGTCAGCGTGTGTTGAGGTGTGGAAGGAGCTGCTAGACCCCACCCTTCGCCGGGAGCATGTCATCGTGGCCTTGCGGGTGCTTCACGCCAGCCTCATGGTGGGGGCCTTGTGGGGCCACATCCTCAAGGGTACGGCTGCCCCGGGCTCGTCCGCTTGCCGCTTCTGCCAGCCGGGGCGCCTGGAGACTCTAACCCACGCCTTCCTGACCTGCACCGCCGTGGCCCCAGCCTGGGAGTGGGTGCTGGACGTGTACGGGGAGGGCAGGGCGCAGGGGGGGGAGAGCTGTTTGTTCGCCTCTCCTTGCAGTGGCCCGTCCCCTTTCCCGTCGAGCCAGCCTGAGCTGCAGGGTTGCTGCTGGGGGCTTCGTGCGTTCTTTGGGTGGGCTGGGCTAGGCCTCGGGGGTTTGACTGGGTGTCAGGGGACCGGGGGCTTAGGTGGTCTTGGTTCGAGTGCTGGGGGTAGGGTTTAAGGCTTCAGGTCGAGGGGCTGGGCTTAGGCTCGTGTGGGTAGTTTGTGGGGAGGGTCTGGGGAGGTGAGTAGAGCTAGGGTGGAGGGCGTTGGTGTGGGGGAGTGTCTTGACGTTGTCCAAGGGAGGGGGTTGCATGGGCTGTGTGGACCTTTGCTTGGGGTGTGTGGACCGCTGTGTTTGGGTGGGGTGCTTGGGGATCGTGTGTGGGGGAACCTTGTTTGTTATAGTCTTCTCTTTTCTTCTTTTCTTTAGTCACTCTCACTCTCTTGTAATGCTCCTCCATAAACAAAGAAAAGGGGGCATGTGCGGTGGGCTCAGCTGCTGCACCGGGGGGCCACGAGCCAGGTGCTGGTCAATGGCCACCTCACCGAACAGCTTTCCACTTGCGTTGGGGCTGCTGCAGGGCAGCGGGGCCTCCCCGCTCTACTGCTGCATCGTGCTCCAGCCGCTGATCAGCTACCTCAGCTCGCTCCAGCTGGCAGGCCGCATCAGCACCCCCACCATCCCCTCCAACCCTCTGGCCATGCACACGGCCGCCCTGGCCCCCGCGCTCCCATCCAAGGAGTATGCGGACGACCTCGCCATCGTGGTGCTCGATCGGGTCAGGATGGAAAGGTGGTGATGGAGGCCCCGGGCCTGTTTCGCGCCACTGGGGGCCCTGCGCTGAGTGTGAGCAAGAGCTCAGCCCTGCCGTGCACCCAGCCAGAGCCCGGGCTGGGTAATCAGGGAAGCTCTGGCCCCGAGGGGGCAGGGAGGGGAGGTCGGGGGTTTCACGGGGGGAAAGGGGGTGGTGAGGGGCAGGCGTGCGAGCAGGAGCACGGGGGCGGGCAGGGGCAGGAGGGCGATCAGCGGCTCAGGGGTGGGGTGGGGGAGGGCGCCGTGCAAGGACAAGAGCAGAACGGGCGGGAGCAGGGTGGGGAGCAGGAGCCGGGAGTGGTCATCCCAGCTGTCCGAGCGGGGGTGCCAGTGCGCCACTTGGAAGTCCCTCTTGGGGCGGCCTCCTACGCTGCCACCAGCTCTGGTCGCCCCGGGTTCGTCCCTGGCAGCCTCTGACCCACAGCCTGCTGGCAGACCCGTCCCACAACCTCAGCACGTAGATCATTACCGACCCCACCGCCCCCCCCTCGCGAGGCATCAGCTCGCGGCTGCAAGCTCACGTGGCGGCCCTGGCTGAGCTCAAGCTATTCCGTGCGGTGCCCCCGGCTAGCCAGTCCTTCTTCTCGGTGCTAGCGGAGCCGCTGTGGTACAACGGGCAAGTCCGCCTGAACCCAGCAGCGAGGGAGGCAGCAGCTGAGCAGGGTTGGACCCACGTCCGCCACGTGAGGGAGGCCCTCCACAGCCCCGAACTTGAGGGGGAGGCCCGCTGGGCTGCGGACCTGGTCAGGGCTTGCCTCCCCGAGCCCTGGCAGGGCATGGTAGACCGCCTGCAGCCGCCACAGCCGGAGTGGGAGTGCCTGAGGGTTGGGCCAGGGGTGGGGTTTGTGATGCGGCGCATCCCCCTGCTCCAGCCCTCCACTGGGTGGGCCGCAACGGCCACCTCTACCCTCCAGACCCCACAGGGCAAGGGCCCCTCGGGGCTTTCTGGGCGAAGGAGGGGGCGACCTGGGAGCCAGCAGCGGTGGCCCGGCTCAACAAGCCCAGCTACAGGCTGACCCCGGAGGAGCGAGCCACCCACCTCCGCCCTCTACCCGCCCAGCGTCACGTGGCGCTGGAGCAGGCTCAGGGGCAGGATCAAGGAGTAGCCAGGGGGGGGGCAGGGGAGGGGGGCGGGCAAGGAAGCGGGGCGGTGGCAGGGGGGGAGGGCGTGGAGGAGGTGGAGGGCGTAGAGGAGCAGGGGGCGGGGCAGGAGGGCAGGCTGCCGACCCAGCTGACGAGGGGCCTGGCACCTGGCCTAAGGAGGAGTGGCGCTTGGGCCCCTGGGCTCACCTGCAGTTGGACCCTCAGGTGTGGGGCATGGGCACCACCACCCTGCTGGACTTCTCTGTCAAGCATGCCAGGGTGCGCCTCCACCAGCTCCAGCGCGTCAGTGCCGACCCCCTCTACCCACCCAGTGGGGGCCTGTGGCCTGCGCTGAGGGGTGTGCGCCCCCCCTGGGCAGCGGGTGGACCGGAGGTGGCAGCGGTGGCTGATGGAGCCCTAAGGGAGCTGGAGCTCAAGTGGGAGGCCAGCGCGCAGCAGGTGGCAGGCCAGGGGGCAGCGGGGGAGCGGGACAGCAGGGCAGGGATGTGGAGGAGCGGCTCCCCGAGGAGGTGCAGGGCAGCCAACCACCTCGTTGGCTTGACACCTCCGCCAGGGCGCACCAGTGACCCTCGCCGCAGATGAGGGCGGCCGAGCAGGCTGAGCGGCAGCTAGAGGGCCAGCAGCGGCGTGGGGGCAGGCGGGCAATTGCTCCGCCCGCCCCCCGGGCCGACACCGTGGACCAGCTGGCTGTGGGTGTTCAGGCCGGTCAGCGTGTGTTGAGGTGTGGAAGGAGCTGCTAGACCCCACCCTTCGCCGGGAGCATGTCATCGTGGCCTTGCGGGTGCTTCACGCCAGCCTCATGGTGGGGGCCTTGTGGGGCCACATCCTCAAGGGTACGGCTGCCCCGGGCTCGTCCGCTTGCCGCTTCTGCCAGCCGGGGCGCCTGGAGACTCTAACCCACGCCTTCCTGACCTGCACCGCCGTGGCCCCAGCCTGGGAGTGGGTGCTGGACGTGTACGGGGAGGGCAGGGCGCAGGGGGGGGAGAGCTGTTTGTTCGCCTCTCCTTGCAGTGGCCCGTCCCCTTTCCCGTCGAGCCAGCCTGAGCTGCAGGGTTGCTGCTGGGGGCTTCGTGCGTTCTTTGGGTGGGCTGGGCTAGGCCTCGGGGGTTTGACTGGGTGTCAGGGGACCGGGGGCTTAGGTGGTCTTGGTTCGAGTGCTGGGGGTAGGGTTTAAGGCTTCAGGTCGAGGGGCTGGGCTTAGGCTCGTGTGGGTAGTTTGTGGGGAGGGTCTGGGGAGGTGAGTAGAGCTAGGGTGGAGGGCGTTGGTGTGGGGGAGTGTCTTGACGTTGTCCAAGGGAGGGGGTTGCATGGGCTGTGTGGACCTTTGCTTGGGGTGTGTGGACCGCTGTGTTTGGGTGGGGTGCTTGGGGATCGTGTGTGGGGGAACCTTGTTTGTTATAGTCTTCTCTTTTCTTCTTTTCTTTAGTCACTCTCACTCTCTTGTAATGCTCCTCCATAAACAAAGAAAAGGGGGCATGTGCGGTGGGCTCAGCTGCTGCACCGGGGGGCCACGAGCCAGGTGCTGGTCAATGGCCACCTCACCGAACAGCTTTCCACTTGCGTTGGGGCTGCTGCAGGGCAGCGGGGCCTCCCCGCTCTACTGCTGCATCGTGCTCCAGCCGCTGATCAGCTACCTCAGCTCGCTCCAGCTGGCAGGCCGCATCAGCACCCCCACCATCCCCTCCAACCCTCTGGCCATGCACACGGCCGCCCTGGCCCCCGCGCTCCCATCCAAGGAGTATGCGGACGACCTCGCCATCGTGGTGCTCGATCGGGTCAGGATGGAAAGGTGGTGATGGAGGCCCCGGGCCTGTTTCGCGCCACTGGGGGCCCTGCGCTGAGTGTGAGCAAGAGCTCAGCCCTGCCGTGCACCCAGCCAGAGCCCGGGCTGGGTAATCAGGGAAGCTCTGGCCCCGAGGGGGCAGGGAGGGGAGGTCGGGGGTTTCACGGGGGGAAAGGGGGTGGTGAGGGGCAGGCGTGCGAGCAGGAGCACGGGGGCGGGCAGGGGCAGGAGGGCGATCAGCGGCTCAGGGGTGGGGTGGGGGAGGGCGCCGTGCAAGGACAAGAGCAGAACGGGCGGGAGCAGGGTGGGGAGCAGGAGCCGGGAGTGGTCATCCCAGCTGTCCGAGCGGGGGTGCCAGTGCGCCACTTGGAAGTCCCTCTTGGGGCGGCCTCCTACGCTGCCACCAGCTCTGGTCGCCCCGGGTTCGTCCCTGGCAGCCTCTGACCCACAGCCTGCTGGCAGACCCGTCCCACAACCTCAGCACGTAGATCATTACCGACCCCACCGCCCCCCCCTCGCGAGGCATCAGCTCGCGGCTGCAAGCTCACGTGGCGGCCCTGGCTGAGCTCAAGCTATTCCGTGCGGTGCCCCCGGCTAGCCAGTCCTTCTTCTCGGTGCTAGCGGAGCCGCTGTGGTACAACGGGCAAGTCCGCATGAACCCAGCAGCGAGGGAGGCAGCAGCTGAGCAGGGTTGGACCCACGTCCGCCACTTGAGGGAGGCCCTCCACAGCCCCGAACTTGAGGGGGAGGCCCGCTGGGCTGCGGACCTGGTCAGGGCTTGCCTCCCCGAGCCCGTGCAGGGCATGGTAGACCGCCTGCAGCCGCCACAGCCGGAGTGGGAGTGCCTGAGGGTTGGGCCAGGGGTGGGGTTTGTGATGCGGCGCATCCCCCTGCTCCAGCCCTCCACTGGGTGGGCCGCAACGGCCACCTCTACCCTCCAGACCCCACAGGGCAAGGGCCCCTCGGGGCTTTCTGGGCGAAGGAGGGGGCGACCTGGGAGCCAGCAGCGGTGGCCCGGCTCAACAAGCCCAGCTACAGGCTGACCCCGGAGGAGCGAGCCACCCACCTCCGCCCTCTACCCGCCCAGCGTCACGTGGCGCTGGAGCAGGCTCAGGGGCAGGATCAAGGAGTAGCCAGGGGGGGGGCAGGGGAGGGGGGCGGGCAAGGAAGCGGGGCGGTGGCAGGGGGGGAGGGCGTGGAGGAGGTGGAGGGCGTAGAGGAGCAGGGGGCGGGGCAGGAGGGCAGGCTGCCGACCCAGCTGACGAGGGGCCTGGCACCTGGCCTAAGGAGGAGTGGCGCTTGGGCCCCTGGGCTCACCTGCAGTTGGACCCTCAGGTGTGGGGCATGGGCACCACCACCCTGCTGGACTTCTCTGTCAAGCATGCCAGGGTGCGCCTCCACCAGCTCCAGCGCGTCAGTGCCGACCCCCTCTACCCACCCAGTGGGGGCCTGTGGCCTGCGCTGAGGGGTGTGCGCCCCCCCTGGGCAGCGGGTGGACCGGAGGTGGCAGCGGTGGCTGATGGAGCCCTAAGGGAGCTGGAGCTCAAGTGGGAGGCCAGCGCGCAGCAGGTGGCAGGCCAGGGGGCAGCGGGGGAGCGGGACCAGCAGGGCAGGGATGTGGAGGAGCGGCTCCCCGAGGAGGTGCAGGGCAGCCAGCCGCCTCGCTGGCTGGACACCTCCGCCAGGGCGCACCAGCGACCCTCGCCGCAGATGAGGGCGGCCCAGCGGGCTGAGCGGCAGCTGGAGGCCCACCAGCGGCGTGGGGGCAGGCATCCAGTTGCTCAGCCCGCCCCGCGGGCCGACACGGTGGACCAGCTGGCTGTGGGTGTTCAGGCGGGCCAGCCGTGTGCGAAGGTGTGGAAGGAGCTGCTAGACCCCACCCTCCGCCGGGAGCATGTCATCGTGGCCTGGCGGGTGCTTCACGCCAGCCTCATGGTGGGGGCTTTGTGGGGCCACATCCTCAAGGGTACGGCTGCCCCGGGCTCGTCCGCCTGCCGCTTCTGCCAGCCGGGGCCCCTGGAGACGCTAACCCACGCCTTCATGACCTGCCCCGCCGTGGCCCCAGCCTGGGAGTGGGTGCTGGACGTGTACGGCCGCCTCACAGGCACCCGCCCCCCCTCAGGCGACGCCATGCTGCTCCTCAGTGGGCGCCCCACACGCGGCGAGGGCCCACCCTTCCAGCCCCCCGACAGCCTTCTGTGGCTGCGGCTGCGCGTGGCCTACCTGGGCGCAGTGTGGCGCCTCCGCAGCTCAGGAGCCGCTACAGCCCTGCAGCCACAGCAGGTGGGGAGGCGGGTCGTGGAGGAGGTCATCTCCACCCTCGCCACGGCCGTCAAGCGTGACTGGCATCGGGTGGGGAGGGACATCCGCGTGGGCCTCTGCGGCGCTGTGCCATCCACCTGGTTCAAGGGCAAGGACCCGGAGCTGGACGCTGCCCACTTCGACCAGCTTTGGCCCGAGGCGTCGGGGGGCTGGTTTGCCATGCAGCCTAGGAGGGAGCGGAGGGGAGGGCAGGAGGGGTCAGAGGGGAGGGTTGGGGCAGGAGGAGTGGAAGAGGAGAGGGCAGCAGGGAGGCCTAGGCAGGGGGAGGGCAGGGCGCAGGGGGGGGGAGAGCTTGTGGTTCGCCTCTCCTTGCAGTGGCCCGCCCCCTTCCCCGTCGAGCCAGCCTGAGCTGCAGGGTTGCTGGTGGGGGCGTAGGGCGTTCCGTGGGTGGGGTGGGCTCGGCTTCGGGGGGTTGTCTGGGTGTCAGGGGGTCGGGGGCTTAGGTGGTCTTGGTTTCAGCGTCGGGGGTAGGGTTCTAGGCTTCAGGGCGAGGGGCGGGGCTTAGGCTCGTGTGGGTAGTTCTGTGGGGAGGGTTTAGGGAAGTGTGCAGAGCTAGGGGGGAGGGCGCTGGGGTGGGGGAGTGTCTTGACGTTGTCCTTGGGAGGGGGTTGCTTGTGGGGTGTGGACCTTTGCTTGGGGTGTGTGGACCTTTGCTTGGGGTGTGTGGACCGCTGTGTTTGGGTGGGGTTTGTGTTTGGGTGTGGACCGCTGTGTTTGGGTGGGGTGCTTGGGGATCGTGTATGGGGAACCTTGTTTGTTGTAGTCTTTCTTTTCTACTTTTCTTTAGTCATTCTCACTCTCTTGTAATGTTCCTCCTCCAAAAAAAAAAAAGAAAAAAAGCCTGGCACCTGGCCTAAGGAGGAGTGGCGCTTGGGCCCCTGGGCTCACCTGCAGTTGGACCCTCAGGTGTGGGGCATGGGCACCACCACCCTGCTGGACTTCTCTGTCAAGCATGCCAGGGTGCGCCTCCACCAGCTCCAGCGCGTCAGTGCCGACCCCCTCTACCCACCCAGTGGGGGCCTGTGGCCTGCGCTGAGGGGTGTGCGCCCCCCCTGGGCAGCGGGTGGACCGGAGGTGGCAGCGGTGGCTGATGGAGCCCTAAGGGAGCTGGAGCTCAAGTGGGAGGCCAGCGCGCAGCAGGTGGCAGGCCAGGGGGCAGCGGGGGAGCGGGACAGCAGGGCAGGGATGTGGAGGAGCGGCTCCCCGAGGAGGTGCAGGGCAGCCAACCACCTCGTTGGCTTGACACCTCCGCCAGGGCGCACCAGTGACCCTCGCCGCAGATGAGGGCGGCCGAGCAGGCTGAGCGGCAGCTAGAGGGCCAGCAGCGGCGTGGGGGCAGGCGGGCAATTGCTCCGCCCGCCCCCCGGGCCGACACCGTGGACCAGCTGGCTGTGGGTGTTCAGGCCGGTCAGCGTGTGTTGAGGTGTGGAAGGAGCTGCTAGACCCCACCCTTCGCCGGGAGCATGTCATCGTGGCCTTGCGGGTGCTTCACGCCAGCCTCATGGTGGGGGCCTTGTGGGGCCACATCCTCAAGGGTACGGCTGCCCCGGGCTCGTCCGCTTGCCGCTTCTGCCAGCCGGGGCGCCTGGAGACTCTAACCCACGCCTTCCTGACCTGCACCGCCGTGGCCCCAGCCTGGGAGTGGGTGCTGGACGTGTACGGGGAGGGCAGGGCGCAGGGGGGGGAGAGCTGTTTGTTCGCCTCTCCTTGCAGTGGCCCGTCCCCTTTCCCGTCGAGCCAGCCTGAGCTGCAGGGTTGCTGCTGGGGGCTTCGTGCGTTCTTTGGGTGGGGTGGGCTAGGCCTCGGGGGTTTGACTGGGTGTCAGGGGACCGGGGGCTTAGGTGGTCTTGGTTCGAGTGCTGGGGGTAGGGTTTAAGGCTTCAGGTCGAGGGGCTGGGCTTAGGCTCGTGTGGGTAGTTTGTGGGGAGGGTCTGGGGAGGTGAGTAGAGCTAGGGTGGAGGGCGTTGGTGTGGGGGAGTGTCTTGACGTTGTCCAAGGGAGGGGGTTGCATGGGCTGTGTGGACCTTTGCTTGGGGTGTGTGGACCGCTGTGTTTGGGTGGGGTGCTTGGGGATCGTGTGTGGGGGAACCTTGTTTGTTATAGTCTTCTCTTTTCTTCTTTTCTTTAGTCACTCTCACTCTCTTGTAATGCTCCTCCATAAACAAAGAAAAGGGGGCATGTGCGGTGGGCTCAGCTGCTGCACCGGGGGGCCACGAGCCAGGTGCTGGTCAATGGCCACCTCACCGAACAGCTTTCCCCTTGCGTTGGGGCTGCTGCAGGGCAGCGGGGCCTCCCCGCTCTACTGCTGCATCGTGCTCCAGCCGCTGATCAGCTACCTCAGCTCGCTCCAGCTGGCAGGCCGCATCAGCACCCCCACCATCCCCTCCAACCCTCTGGCCATGCACACGGCCGCCCTGGCCCCCGCGCTCCCATCCAAGGAGTATGCGGACGACCTCGCCATCGTGGTGCTCGATCGGGTCAGGATGGAAAGGTGGTGATGGAGGCCCCGGGCCTGTTTCGCGCCACTGGGGGCCCTGCGCTGAGTGTGAGCAAGAGCTCAGCCCTGCCGTGCACCCAGCCAGAGCCCGGGCTGGGTAATCAGGGAAGCTCTGGCCCCGAGGGGGCAGGGAGGGGAGGTCGGGGGTTTCACGGGGGGAAAGGGGGTGGTGAGGGGCAGGCGTGCGAGCAGGAGCACGGGGGCGGGCAGGGGCAGGAGGGCGATCAGCGGCTCAGGGGTGGGGTGGGGGAGGGCGCCGTGCAAGGACAAGAGCAGAACGGGCGGGAGCAGGGTGGGGAGCAGGAGCCGGGAGTGGTCATCCCAGCTGTCCGAGCGGGGGTGCCAGTGCGCCACTTGGAAGTCCCTCTTAAAGGCGGCCTCCTACGCTGCCACCAGCTCTGGTCGCCCCGGGTTCGTCCCTGGCAGCCTCTGACCCACAGCCTGCTGGCAGACCCGTCCCACAACCTCAGCACGTAAATCATTACCGACCCCACCGCCCCCCCCTCTCACTGGAGCAGGCTCAGGGGCAGGATCAAGGAGTAGCCAGGGGGGGGGCAGGGGAGGGGGGCGGGCAAGGAAGCGGGGCGGTGGCAGGGGGGGAGGGCGTGGAGGAGGTGGAGGGCGTAGAGGAGCAGGGGGCGGGGCAGGAGGGCAGGCTGCCGACCCAGCTGACGAGGGGCCTGGCACCTGGCCTAAGGAGGAGTGGCGCTTGGGCCCCTGGGCTCACCTGCAGTTGGACCCTCAGGTGTGGGGCATGGGCACCACCACCCTGCTGGACTTCTCTGTCAAGCATGCCAGGGTGCGCCTCCACCAGCTCCAGCGCGTCAGTGCCGACCCCCTCTACCCACCCAGTGGGGGCCTGTGGCCTGCGCTGAGGGGTGTGCGCCCCCCCTGGGCAGCGGGTGGACCGGAGGTGGCAGCGGTGGCTGATGGAGCCCTAAGGGAGCTGGAGCTCAAGTGGGAGGCCAGCGCGCAGCAGGTGGCAGGCCAGGGGGCAGCGGGGGAGCGGGACAGCAGGGCAGGGATGTGGAGGAGCGGCTCCCCGAGGAGGTGCAGGGCAGCCAACCACCTCGTTGGCTTGACACCTCCGCCAGGGCGCACCAGTGACCCTCGCCGCAGATGAGGGCGGCCGAGCAGGCTGAGCGGCAGCTAGAGGGCCAGCAGCGGCGTGGGGGCAGGCGGGCAATTGCTCCGCCCGCCCCCCGGGCCGACACCGTGGACCAGCTGGCTGTGGGTGTTCAGGCCGGTCAGCGTGTGTTGAGGTGTGGAAGGAGCTGCTAGACCCCACCCTTCGCCGGGAGCATGTCATCGTGGCCTTGCGGGTGCTTCACGCCAGCCTCATGGTGGGGGCCTTGTGGGGCCACATCCTCAAGGGTACGGCTGCCCCGGGCTCGTCCGCTTGCCGCTTCTGCCAGCCGGGGCGCCTGGAGACTCTAACCCACGCCTTCCTGACCTGCACCGCCGTGGCCCCAGCCTGGGAGTGGGTGCTGGACGTGTACGGGGAGGGCAGGGCGCAGGGGGGGGAGAGCTGTTTGTTCGCCTCTCCTTGCAGTGGCCCGTCCCCTTTCCCGTCGAGCCAGCCTGAGCTGCAGGGTTGCTGCTGGGGGCTTCGTGCGTTCTTTGGGTGGGGTGGGCTAGGCCTCGGGGGTTTGACTGGGTGTCAGGGGACCGGGGGCTTAGGTGGTCTTGGTTCGAGTGCTGGGGGTAGGGTTTAAGGCTTCAGGTCGAGGGGCTGGGCTTAGGCTCGTGTGGGTAGTTTGTGGGGAGGGTCTGGGGAGGTGAGTAGAGCTAGGGTGGAGGGCGTTGGTGTGGGGGAGTGTCTTGACGTTGTCCAAGGGAGGGGGTTGCATGGGCTGTGTGGACCTTTGCTTGGGGTGTGTGGACCGCTGTGTTTGGGTGGGGTGCTTGGGGATCGTGTGTGGGGGAACCTTGTTTGTTATAGTCTTCTCTTTTCTTCTTTTCTTTAGTCACTCTCACTCTCTTGTAATGCTCCTCCATAAACAAAGAAAAGGGGGCATGTGCGGTGGGCTCAGCTGCTGCACCGGGGGGCCACGAGCCAGGTGCTGGTCAATGGCCACCTCACCGAACAGCTTTCCCCTTGCGTTGGGGCTGCTGCAGGGCAGCGGGGCCTCCCCGCTCTACTGCTGCATCGTGCTCCAGCCGCTGATCAGCTACCTCAGCTCGCTCCAGCTGGCAGGCCGCATCAGCACCCCCACCATCCCCTCCAACCCTCTGGCCATGCACACGGCTGCCCTGGCCCCCGCGCTCCCATCCAAGGAGTATGCGGACGACCTCGCCATCGTGGTGCTCGATCGGGTCAGGATGGAAAGGTGGTGATGGAGGCCCCGGGCCTGTTTCGCGCCACTGGGGGCCCTGCGCTGAGTGTGAGCAAGAGCTCAGCCCTGCCGTGCACCCAGCCAGAGCCCGGGCTGGGTAATCAGGGAAGCTCTGGCCCCGAGGGGGCAGGGAGGGGAGGTCGGGGGTTTCACGGGGGGAAAGGGGGTGGTGAGGGGCAGGCGTGCGAGCAGGAGCACGGGGGCGGGCAGGGGCAGGAGGGCGATCAGCGGCTCAGGGGTGGGGTGGGGGAGGGCGCCGTGCAAGGACAAGAGCAGAACGGGCGGGAGCAGGGTGGGGAGCAGGAGCCGGGAGTGGTCATCCCAGCTGTCCGAGCGGGGGTGCCAGTGCGCCACTTGGAAGTCCCTCTTAAGGCGGCCTCCTACGCTGCCACCAGCTCTGGTCGCCCCGGGTTCGTCCCTGGCAGCCTCTGACCCACAGCCTGCTGGCAGACCCGTCCCACAACCTCAGCACGTAAATCATTACCGACCCCACCGCCCCCCCCTCTCACTGGAGCAGGCTCAGGGGCAGGATCAAGGAGTAGCCAGGGGGGGGGCAGGGGAGGGGGGCGGGCAAGGAAGCGGGGCGGTGGCAGGGGGGGAGGGCGTGGAGGAGGTGGAGGGCGTAGAGGAGCAGGGGGCGGGGCAGGAGGGCAGGCTGCCGACCCAGCTGACGAGGGGCCTGGCACCTGGCCTAAGGAGGAGTGGCGCTTGGGCCCCTGGGCTCACCTGCAGTTGGACCCTCAGGTGTGGGGCATGGGCACCACCACCCTGCTGGACTTCTCTGTCAAGCATGCCAGGGTGCGCCTCCACCAGCTCCAGCGCGTCAGTGCCGACCCCCTCTACCCACCCAGTGGGGGCCTGTGGCCTGCGCTGAGGGGTGTGCGCCCCCCCTGGGCAGCGGGTGGACCGGAGGTGGCAGCGGTGGCTGATGGAGCCCTAAGGGAGCTGGAGCTCAAGTGGGAGGCCAGCGCGCAGCAGGTGGCAGGCCAGGGGGCAGCGGGGGAGCGGGACCAGCAGGGCAGGGATGTGGAGGAGCGGCTCCCCGAGGAGGTGCAGGGCAGCCAGCCGCCTCGCTGGCTGGACACCTCCGCCAGGGCGCACCAGCGACCCTCGCCGCAGATGAGGGCGGCCCAGCGGGCTGAGCGGCAGCTGGAGGCCCACCAGCGGCGTGGGGGCAGGCATCCAGTTGCTCAGCCCGCCCCGCGGGCCGACACGGTGGACCAGCTGGCTGTGGGTGTTCAGGCGGGCCAGCCGTGTGCGAAGGTGTGGAAGGAGCTGCTAGACCCCACCCTCCGCCGGGAGCATGTCATCGTGGCCTGGCGGGTGCTTCACGCCAGCCTCATGGTGGGGGCTTTGTGGGGCCACATCCTCAAGGGTACGGCTGCCCCGGGCTCGTCCGCTTGCCGCTTCTGCCAGCCGGGGCCCCTGGAGACTCTAACCCACGCCTTCATGACCTGCCCCGCCGTGGCCCCAGCCTGGGAGTGGGTGCTGGACGTGTACGGGGAGGGCAGGGCGCAGGGGGGGGAGAGCTGTTTGTTCGCCTCTCCTTGCAGTGGCCCGTCCCCTTTCCCGTCGAGCCAGCCTGAGCTGCAGGGTTGCTGCTGGGGGCTTCGTGCGTTCTTTGGGTGGGGTGGGCTAGGCCTCGGGGGTTTGACTGGGTGTCAGGGGACCGGGGGCTTAGGTGGTCTTGGTTCGAGTGCTGGGGGTAGGGTTTAAGGCTTCAGGTCGAGGGGCTGGGCTTAGGCTCGTGTGGGTAGTTTGTGGGGAGGGTCTGGGGAGGTGAGTAGAGCTAGGGTGGAGGGCGTTGGTGTGGGGGAGTGTCTTGACGTTGTCCAAGGGAGGGGGTTGCATGGGCTGTGTGGACCTTTGCTTGGGGTGTGTGGACCGCTGTGTTTGGGTGGGGTGCTTGGGGATCGTGTGTGGGGGAACCTTGTTTGTTATAGTCTTCTCTTTTCTTCTTTTCTTTAGTCACTCTCACTCTCTTGTAATGCTCCTCCATAAACAAAGAAAAGGGGGCATGTGCGGTGGGCTCAGCTGCTGCACCGGGGGGCCACGAGCCAGGTGCTGGTCAATGGCCACCTCACCGAACAGCTTTCCCCTTGCGTTGGGGCTGCTGCAGGGCAGCGGGGCCTCCCCGCTCTACTGCTGCATCGTGCTCCAGCCGCTGATCAGCTACCTCAGCTCGCTCCAGCTGGCAGGCCGCATCAGCACCCCCACCATCCCCTCCAACCCTCTGGCCATGCACACGGCTGCCCTGGCCCCCGCGCTCCCATCCAAGGAGTATGCGGACGACCTCGCCATCGTGGTGCTCGATCGGGTCAGGATGGAAAGGTGGTGATGGAGGCCCCGGGCCTGTTTCGCGCCACTGGGGGCCCTGCGCTGAGTGTGAGCAAGAGCTCAGCCCTGCCGTGCACCCAGCCAGAGCCCGGGCTGGGTAATCAGGGAAGCTCTGGCCCCGAGGGGGCAGGGAGGGGAGGTCGGGGGTTTCACGGGGGGAAAGGGGGTGGTGAGGGGCAGGCGTGCGAGCAGGAGCACGGGGGCGGGCAGGGGCAGGAGGGCGATCAGCGGCTCAGGGGTGGGGTGGGGGAGGGCGCCGTGCAAGGACAAGAGCAGAACGGGCGGGAGCAGGGTGGGGAGCAGGAGCCGGGAGTGGTCATCCCAGCTGTCCGAGCGGGGGTGCCAGTGCGCCACTTGGAAGTCCCTCTTAAGGCGGCCTCCTACGCTGCCACCAGCTCTGGTCGCCCCGGGTTCGTCCCTGGCAGCCTCTGACCCACAGCCTGCTGGCAGACCCGTCCCACAACCTCAGCACGTAAATCATTACCGACCCCACCGCCCCCCCCTCTCACTGGAGCAGGCTCAGGGGCAGGATCAAGGAGTAGCCAGGGGGGGGGCAGGGGAGGGGGGCGGGCAAGGAAGCGGGGCGGTGGCAGGGGGGGAGGGCGTGGAGGAGGTGGAGGGCGTAGAGGAGCAGGGGGCGGGGCAGGAGGGCAGGCTGCCGACCCAGCTGACGAGGGGCCTGGCACCTGGCCTAAGGAGGAGTGGCGCTTGGGCCCCTGGGCTCACCTGCAGTTGGACCCTCAGGTGTGGGGCATGGGCACCACCACCCTGCTGGACTTCTCTGTCAAGCATGCCAGGGTGCGCCTCCACCAGCTCCAGCGCGTCAGTGCCGACCCCCTCTACCCACCCAGTGGGGGCCTGTGGCCTGCGCTGAGGGGTGTGCGCCCCCCCTGGGCAGCGGGTGGACCGGAGGTGGCAGCGGTGGCTGATGGAGCCCTAAGGGAGCTGGAGCTCAAGTGGGAGGCCAGCGCGCAGCAGGTGGCAGGCCAGGGGGCAGCGGGGGAGCGGGACCAGCAGGGCAGGGATGTGGAGGAGCGGCTCCCCGAGGAGGTGCAGGGCAGCCAGCCGCCTCGCTGGCTGGACACCTCCGCCAGGGCGCACCAGCGACCCTCGCCGCAGATGAGGGCGGCCCAGCGGGCTGAGCGGCAGCTGGAGGCCCACCAGCGGCGTGGGGGCAGGCATCCAGTTGCTCAGCCCGCCCCGCGGGCCGACACGGTGGACCAGCTGGCTGTGGGTGTTCAGGCGGGCCAGCCGTGTGCGAAGGTGTGGAAGGAGCTGCTAGACCCCACCCTCCGCCGGGAGCATGTCATCGTGGCCTGGCGGGTGCTTCACGCCAGCCTCATGGTGGGGGCTTTGTGGGGCCACATCCTCAAGGGTACGGCTGCCCCGGGCTCGTCCGCTTGCCGCTTCTGCCAGCCGGGGCCCCTGGAGACTCTAACCCACGCCTTCATGACCTGCCCCGCCGTGGCCCCAGCCTGGGAGTGGGTGCTGGACGTGTACGGGGAGGGCAGGGCGCAGGGGGGGGAGAGCTGTTTGTTCGCCTCTCCTTGCAGTGGCCCGTCCCCTTTCCCGTCGAGCCAGCCTGAGCTGCAGGGTTGCTGCTGGGGGCTTCGTGCGTTCTTTGGGTGGGGTGGGCTAGGCCTCGGGGGTTTGACTGGGTGTCAGGGGACCGGGGGCTTAGGTGGTCTTGGTTCGAGTGCTGGGGGTAGGGTTTAAGGCTTCAGGTCGAGGGGCTGGGCTTAGGCTCGTGTGGGTAGTTTGTGGGGAGGGTCTGGGGAGGTGAGTAGAGCTAGGGTGGAGGGCGTTGGTGTGGGGGAGTGTCTTGACGTTGTCCAAGGGAGGGGGTTGCATGGGCTGTGTGGACCTTTGCTTGGGGTGTGTGGACCGCTGTGTTTGGGTGGGGTGCTTGGGGATCGTGTGTGGGGGAACCTTGTTTGTTATAGTCTTCTCTTTTCTTCTTTTCTTTAGTCACTCTCACTCTCTTGTAATGCTCCTCCATAAACAAAGAAAAGGGGGCATGTGCGGTGGGCTCAGCTGCTGCACCGGGGGGCCACGAGCCAGGTGCTGGTCAATGGCCACCTCACCGAACAGCTTTCCCCTTGCGTTGGGGCTGCTGCAGGGCAGCGGGGCCTCCCCGCTCTACTGCTGCATCGTGCTCCAGCCGCTGATCAGCTACCTCAGCTCGCTCCAGCTGGCAGGCCGCATCAGCACCCCCACCATCCCCTCCAACCCTCTGGCCATGCACACGGCCGCCCTGGCCCCCGCGCTCCCATCCAAGGAGTATGCGGACGACCTCGCCATCGTGGTGCTCGATCGGGTCAGGATGGAAAGGTGGTGATGGAGGCCCCGGGCCTGTTTCGCGCCACTGGGGGCCCTGCGCTGAGTGTGAGCAAGAGCTCAGCCCTGCCGTGCACCCAGCCAGAGCCCGGGCTGGGTAATCAGGGAAGCTCTGGCCCCGAGGGGGCAGGGAGGGGAGGTCGGGGGTTTCACGGGGGGAAAGGGGGTGGTGAGGGGCAGGCGTGCGAGCAGGAGCACGGGGGCGGGCAGGGGCAGGAGGGCGATCAGCGGCTCAGGGGTGGGGTGGGGGAGGGCGCCGTGCAAGGACAAGAGCAGAACGGGCGGGAGCAGGGTGGGGAGCAGGAGCCGGGAGTGGTCATCCCAGCTGTCCGAGCGGGGGTGCCAGTGCGCCACTTGGAAGTCCCTCTTAAGGCGGCCTCCTACGCTGCCACCAGCTCTGGTCGCCCCGGGTTCGTCCCTGGCAGCCTCTGACCCACAGCCTGCTGGCAGACCCGTCCCACAACCTCAGCACGTAAATCATTACCGACCCCACCGCCCCCCCCTCTCACTGGAGCAGGCTCAGGGGCAGGATCAAGGAGTAGCCAGGGGGGGGGCAGGGGAGGGGGGCGGGCAAGGAAGCGGGGCGGTGGCAGGGGGGGAGGGCGTGGAGGAGGTGGAGGGCGTAGAGGAGCAGGGGGCGGGGCAGGAGGGCAGGCTGCCGACCCAGCTGACGAGGGGCCTGGCACCTGGCCTAAGGAGGAGTGGCGCTTGGGCCCCTGGGCTCACCTGCAGTTGGACCCTCAGGTGTGGGGCATGGGCACCACCACCCTGCTGGACTTCTCTGTCAAGCATGCCAGGGTGCGCCTCCACCAGCTCCAGCGCGTCAGTGCCGACCCCCTCTACCCACCCAGTGGGGGCCTGTGGCCTGCGCTGAGGGGTGTGCGCCCCCCCTGGGCAGCGGGTGGACCGGAGGTGGCAGCGGTGGCTGATGGAGCCCTAAGGGAGCTGGAGCTCAAGTGGGAGGCCAGCGCGCAGCAGGTGGCAGGCCAGGGGGCAGCGGGGGAGCGGGACAGCAGGGCAGGGATGTGGAGGAGCGGCTCCCCGAGGAGGTGCAGGGCAGCCAACCACCTCGTTGGCTTGACACCTCCGCCAGGGCGCACCAGTGACCCTCGCCGCAGATGAGGGCGGCCGAGCAGGCTGAGCGGCAGCTAGAGGGCCAGCAGCGGCGTGGGGGCAGGCGGGCAATTGCTCCGCCCGCCCCCCGGGCCGACACCGTGGACCAGCTGGCTGTGGGTGTTCAGGCCGGTCAGCGTGTGTTGAGGTGTGGAAGGAGCTGCTAGACCCCACCCTTCGCCGGGAGCATGTCATCGTGGCCTTGCGGGTGCTTCACGCCAGCCTCATGGTGGGGGCCTTGTGGGGCCACATCCTCAAGGGTACGGCTGCCCCGGGCTCGTCCGCTTGCCGCTTCTGCCAGCCGGGGCGCCTGGAGACTCTAACCCACGCCTTCCTGACCTGCACCGCCGTGGCCCCAGCCTGGGAGTGGGTGCTGGACGTGTACGGGGAGGGCAGGGCGCAGGGGGGGGAGAGCTGTTTGTTCGCCTCTCCTTGCAGTGGCCCGTCCCCTTTCCCGTCGAGCCAGCCTGAGCTGCAGGGTTGCTGCTGGGGGCTTCGTGCGTTCTTTGGGTGGGGTGGGCTAGGCCTCGGGGGTTTGACTGGGTGTCAGGGGACCGGGGGCTTAGGTGGTCTTGGTTCGAGTGCTGGGGGTAGGGTTTAAGGCTTCAGGTCGAGGGGCTGGGCTTAGGCTCGTGTGGGTAGTTTGTGGGGAGGGTCTGGGGAGGTGAGTAGAGCTAGGGTGGAGGGCGTTGGTGTGGGGGAGTGTCTTGACGTTGTCCAAGGGAGGGGGTTGCATGGGCTGTGTGGACCTTTGCTTGGGGTGTGTGGACCGCTGTGTTTGGGTGGGGTGCTTGGGGATCGTGTGTGGGGGAACCTTGTTTGTTATAGTCTTCTCTTTTCTTCTTTTCTTTAGTCACTCTCACTCTCTTGTAATGCTCCTCCATAAACAAAGAAAAGGGGGCATGTGCGGTGGGCTCAGCTGCTGCACCGGGGGGCCACGAGCCAGGTGCTGGTCAATGGCCACCTCACCGAACAGCTTTCCCCTTGCGTTGGGGCTGCTGCAGGGCAGCGGGGCCTCCCCGCTCTACTGCTGCATCGTGCTCCAGCCGCTGATCAGCTACCTCAGCTCGCTCCAGCTGGCAGGCCGCATCAGCACCCCCACCATCCCCTCCAACCCTCTGGCCATGCACACGGCCGCCCTGGCCCCCGCGCTCCCATCCAAGGAGTATGCGGACGACCTCGCCATCGTGGTGCTCGATCGGGTCAGGATGGAAAGGTGGTGATGGAGGCCCCGGGCCTGTTTCGCGCCACTGGGGGCCCTGCGCTGAGTGTGAGCAAGAGCTCAGCCCTGCCGTGCACCCAGCCAGAGCCCGGGCTGGGTAATCAGGGAAGCTCTGGCCCCGAGGGGGCAGGGAGGGGAGGTCGGGGGTTTCACGGGGGGAAAGGGGGTGGTGAGGGGCAGGCGTGCGAGCAGGAGCACGGGGGCGGGCAGGGGCAGGAGGGCGATCAGCGGCTCAGGGGTGGGGTGGGGGAGGGCGCCGTGCAAGGACAAGAGCAGAACGGGCGGGAGCAGGGTGGGGAGCAGGAGCCGGGAGTGGTCATCCCAGCTGTCCGAGCGGGGGTGCCAGTGCGCCACTTGGAAGTCCCTCTTAAGGCGGCCTCCTACGCTGCCACCAGCTCTGGTCGCCCCGGGTTCGTCCCTGGCAGCCTCTGACCCACAGCCTGCTGGCAGACCCGTCCCACAACCTCAGCACGTAAATCATTACCGACCCCACCGCCCCCCCCTCTCACTGGAGCAGGCTCAGGGGCAGGATCAAGGAGTAGCCAGGGGGGGGGCAGGGGAGGGGGGCGGGCAAGGAGGCGGGGCGGTGGCAGGGGGGGAGGGCGTGGAGGAGGTGGAGGGCGTAGAGGAGCAGGGGGCGGGGCAGGAGGGCAGGCTGCCGACCCAGCTGACGAGGGGCCTGGCACCTGGCCTAAGGAGGAGTGGCGCTTGGGCCCCTGGGCTCACCTGCAGTTGGACCCTCAGGTGTGGGGCATGGGCACCACCACCCTGCTGGACTTCTCTGTCAAGCATGCCAGGGTGCGCCTCCACCAGCTCCAGCGCGTCAGTGCCGACCCCCTCTACCCACCCAGTGGGGGCCTGTGGCCTGCGCTGAGGGGTGTGCGCCCCCCCTGGGCAGCGGGTGGACCGGAGGTGGCAGCGGTGGCTGATGGAGCCCTAAGGGAGCTGGAGCTCAAGTGGGAGGCCAGCGCGCAGCAGGTGGCAGGCCAGGGGGCAGCGGGGGAGCGGGACAGCAGGGCAGGGATGTGGAGGAGCGGCTCCCCGAGGAGGTGCAGGGCAGCCAACCACCTCGTTGGCTTGACACCTCCGCCAGGGCGCACCAGTGACCCTCGCCGCAGATGAGGGCGGCCGAGCAGGCTGAGCGGCAGCTAGAGGGCCAGCAGCGGCGTGGGGGCAGGCGGGCAATTGCTCCGCCCGCCCCCCGGGCCGACACCGTGGACCAGCTGGCTGTGGGTGTTCAGGCCGGTCAGCGTGTGTTGAGGTGTGGAAGGAGCTGCTAGACCCCACCCTTCGCCGGGAGCATGTCATCGTGGCCTTGCGGGTGCTTCACGCCAGCCTCATGGTGGGGGCCTTGTGGGGCCACATCCTCAAGGGTACGGCTGCCCCGGGCTCGTCCGCTTGCCGCTTCTGCCAGCCGGGGCGCCTGGAGACTCTAACCCACGCCTTCCTGACCTGCACCGCCGTGGCCCCAGCCTGGGAGTGGGTGCTGGACGTGTACGGGGAGGGCAGGGCGCAGGGGGGGGAGAGCTGTTTGTTCGCCTCTCCTTGCAGTGGCCCGTCCCCTTTCCCGTCGAGCCAGCCTGAGCTGCAGGGTTGCTGCTGGGGGCTTCGTGCGTTCTTTGGGTGGGGTGGGCTAGGCCTCGGGGGTTTGACTGGGTGTCAGGGGACCGGGGGCTTAGGTGGTCTTGGTTCGAGTGCTGGGGGTAGGGTTTAAGGCTTCAGGTCGAGGGGCTGGGCTTAGGCTCGTGTGGGTAGTTTGTGGGGAGGGTCTGGGGAGGTGAGTAGAGCTAGGGTGGAGGGCGTTGGTGTGGGGGAGTGTCTTGACGTTGTCCAAGGGAGGGGGTTGCATGGGCTGTGTGGACCTTTGCTTGGGGTGTGTGGACCGCTGTGTTTGGGTGGGGTGCTTGGGGATCGTGTGTGGGGGAACCTTGTTTGTTATAGTCTTCTCTTTTCTTCTTTTCTTTAGTCACTCTCACTCTCTTGTAATGCTCCTCCATAAACAAAGAAAAGGGGGCATGTGCGGTGGGCTCAGCTGCTGCACCGGGGGGCCACGAGCCAGGTGCTGGTCAATGGCCACCTCACCGAACAGCTTTCCCCTTGCGTTGGGGCTGCTGCAGGGCAGCGGGGCCTCCCCGCTCTACTGCTGCATCGTGCTCCAGCCGCTGATCAGCTACCTCAGCTCGCTCCAGCTGGCAGGCCGCATCAGCACCCCCACCATCCCCTCCAACCCTCTGGCCATGCACACGGCCGCCCTGGCCCCCGCGCTCCCATCCAAGGAGTATGCGGACGACCTCGCCATCGTGGTGCTCGATCGGGTCAGGATGGAAAGGTGGTGATGGAGGCCCCGGGCCTGTTTCGCGCCACTGGGGGCCCTGCGCTGAGTGTGAGCAAGAGCTCAGCCCTGCCGTGCACCCAGCCAGAGCCCGGGCTGGGTAATCAGGGAAGCTCTGGCCCCGAGGGGGCAGGGAGGGGAGGTCGGGGGTTTCACGGGGGGAAAGGGGGTGGTGAGGGGCAGGCGTGCGAGCAGGAGCACGGGGGCGGGCAGGGGCAGGAGGGCGATCAGCGGCTCAGGGGTGGGGTGGGGGAGGGCGCCGTGCAAGGACAAGAGCAGAACGGGCGGGAGCAGGGTGGGGAGCAGGAGCCGGGAGTGGTCATCCCAGCTGTCCGAGCGGGGGTGCCAGTGCGCCACTTGGAAGTCCCTCTTAAGGCGGCCTCCTACGCTGCCACCAGCTCTGGTCGCCCCGGGTTCGTCCCTGGCAGCCTCTGACCCACAGCCTGCTGGCAGACCCGTCCCACAACCTCAGCACGTAAATCATTACCGACCCCACCGCCCCCCCCTCTCACTGGAGCAGGCTCAGGGGCAGGATCAAGGAGTAGCCAGGGGGGGGGCAGGGGAGGGGGGCGGGCAAGGAAGCGGGGCGGTGGCAGGGGGGGAGGGCGTGGAGGAGGTGGAGGGCGTAGAGGAGCAGGGGGCGGGGCAGGAGGGCAGGCTGCCGACCCAGCTGACGAGGGGCCTGGCACCTGGCCTAAGGAGGAGTGGCGCTTGGGCCCCTGGGCTCACCTGCAGTTGGACCCTCAGGTGTGGGGCATGGGCACCACCACCCTGCTGGACTTCTCTGTCAAGCATGCCAGGGTGCGCCTCCACCAGCTCCAGCGCGTCAGTGCCGACCCCCTCTACCCACCCAGTGGGGGCCTGTGGCCTGCGCTGAGGGGTGTGCGCCCCCCCTGGGCAGCGGGTGGACCGGAGGTGGCAGCGGTGGCTGATGGAGCCCTAAGGGA
>JASKMD010000019.1:835561-861391 GCA_030144725.1 Haematococcus lacustris | reverse complement strand
TGGCAGGCCGCATCAGCACCCCCATCATCCCCTCCAGCCCTCTGGCCATGCACAAGGCCGCCCTAACCCCAGCGCTCCCCTCCAAGGAGTATGCGGACGACCTCACCATCGCGGTGCTCGATCGGGTCAGAGACGGGAAGGTGGTAGTGGAGGCCTTGGGCCTGTTCCGCGCCGCTGGGGGCCCTGCGCTTAGCGCGAGCAAGAGCTCAGCCCTGCCGTGCGCCCAGCCAGAGCCTGGGCCGGGTAACCAGGAGGGCTCGGGCCCCGAGGGGGCGGGGAGGGGAGGAAGGGGGGGTGACGGGGGGGAAGGGGGCGGGCAGGGGCAGGTGGGCGAGCAGGGGCTAGGGGGTGGGCCGGGGGAAGGTGGCGGGGAAGGGCAGCAGGCGGGCGGGCGGGAGCAGGGTGGGGAGCAGGAGCCGGAGGTGGTCATCCCAGCTGTCCGAGTGGGGGTGCCCGTGCGCCACCTGGGGGTCCCTCTTGGGGCGGCCTCCTACACTGCCACCAGCGAGGCCGCCTTCGGTGGGGCGGCCGCGGCCATGTTGGCAGCCTCCCTCCCTTGGCGGCCCCAAGGCCTCAACCTCCTGGGGCGGGTGCAGGTGGCACAACAGTGCCTGGCCTCCAAGTCCATCTACCAGATGGCCTTCGTGCAACCCTCCGCTCCTCTGGCGCAAGCCATGGCCTTGGCTGTCAACCGCTTTGTGGCAGCCTCAGACCTGCCCCAGGAGCGCAGCCCCAACAGCAGCCGCCTATACCCTAGCAAGGCCATCTGCGTGATGCCCCGGGGGGAGGGAGGGGTGGGGCTTCCCGACCTGGGGGTCACCAGCACGGCCATGCTGGCGAAGATGCTGGCCCAGCTCTGGTCGCCCAGGGTTCGACCCTGGCAGCCTCTGACCCACAGCCTGCTGGCAGACCCCTCCCACGGCCTCAGCACGTGGGTCATCACCGACCCCACCGCCCCCCCCTCGCGAGGCATCAGCCCGCGGCTGCAAGCTCACGTGGCGGCCCTGGCTGAGCTCAAGCTGTTCCGTGCGGTGCCCCCCGCTAGCCAGTCCTTCTTCTCGGTGCTGGCGGAGCCGCTGTGGTACAGCGCGCAAGTCCGCATGAACCCAGCAGCTAGGGAGGCAGCAGCTGAGCAGGGATGGACCCACGTCCGCCACGTGAGGGAGGCCCTCCACAGCCCCCAGCTGGAGGGGGAGGCCCGCTGGGCTGCGGATCTGGTCAGGGCTTGCCTCCCCGAGCCCTGGCAGGGCATGGTGGACCGCCTGCAGCCTCCACAGCCGGAGTGGGAGTGCCTGAGGGTTGGGCCAGGGGTGGGTTTTGTGATGAGGCGCACCCCCCTGCTCCAGCCCTCCCACTGGGTGGGACCCAACGGCCGCCTCTACCCCCTAGACCCCACAGGGCAGGGTCCCCTAGGGGCTTTCTGGGCGGAGGAGGGGGCAGCCTGGGAGCCAGCAGCGGTGGCCCGGCTGAACAAGCCCAGCTAAAGGCTGACCCCGGAGGAGCGAGCCACCAACCTCCGACCTCTACCCGCCCAGCGTCACATGGCGCAGGAGCAGGCTCAGGGGCAGGAGCTAGGAGGGGACAGGGGGGCGGGCAGGGGAGGGGGGCGGGCAAGGGGGCGGGGCGGGGGCAGGGGGCGAGGGCGCGGAGAAGGTGGACGGCGTAGCGGAGCAGGGGGCGGGGCGGGAGGCATTGCTGTCGGCCCAGCTGACGAGGGGCCTGGCACCTGGCCTAAGGAGGAGTGGCTCTTGGGCCCTTGGGCTCACCTGCAGCTGGACCCTTAGGTGTGGGGCATGGGCACCACCACCCTGCTGGACTTTTCGGTCAAGCATGCCAGGGTGCGCCTCCACCAGCTTCAGCGCGTCAGCGCCGACCCCCTCTACCCACCCAGTGGGGGCCTGTGGCCTGCGCTGTGGGGTGTGCGCCCCCCCCGGGCAGCGGGTGAACCGGAGGTGGCAGCGGTGGCTGATGGAGCCCTGAGGGAGCTGGAGCTCAAGTGGGAGGCTAGCGCGCAGCAGGTGGCAGACCAGGGGGCAGCGGGGGAGCGGGAACAGCAGGGCAGGGATGCGGAGGAGCGGCTCCCCGAGGAGGTGCAGGGCAGCCAACCGCCTCGCTGGCTGGACACCTCCGCCAGGGCGCACCAGCGTCCCTCGCCGCAGATGAGGGCGGCCCAGCGGGCTGAGCGGCAGCTGGAGGCCCACCAGCGGCGTGGGGGCAGGCAGCCAGTTGGTCAGCCCGCCCCACGGGCCGACACGGTGGACCAGCTGGATGTGGGTGTTCAAATGGGCCAGCCGTGTGCGAAGGTGTGGAAGGAGCTGCTAGACCCCACCCTCCGCCGGGAGCATGTCATCGTGGCCTTGCGGGTGCTTCACGCCAGCCTCATGGTGGGGGCCTTGTGGGGCCACATCCTCAAGGGTACGGCTGCCCCGGGCTCGTCCGCCTGCCGCTTCTGCCAGCCGGGGCCCCTGGAGACTCTAACCCACGCCTTCATGACCTGCCCCGCCGTGGTCCCAGCCTGGGAGTGGGTGCTGGACGTGTACGGCCGCCTCACAGGCACCCGCCCCCCCTCGAACGACGCCATGCTGCTCCTCAGTGGGCGCCCCACCCGCGGCGAGGCCCCCCCCTTCCAGCCCCCTGACAGCCTGCTGTGGCTGCGGCTGCGCGTTGCCTACCTGGGCGCAGTGTGGCGCCTCCGCAGCTCAGGAGCCGCTACAGCCCTGCAGCCACAGCAGGTGGCGAGGCGGGTCGTGGAGGAGGTCATCTCCACCCTTACCACGGCCGTCAAGCGTGACTGGCATCGGGTGGGGAGGGACATCCGCGTGGGCCTCTGCGGCGCTGTGCCCTCCACCTGGTTCAAGGGCAAGGACCCGGAGCTGGACGCTGCCCACTTCGACCAGCTGTGGCCCGAGGCGTCGGGGGGCTGGTTTGCCACGCAGCCTAGGAGGGAGCGGAGGGGAGGGCAGGAGGGGGCAGAGGGGAGGGTTGGGGCAGGAGGAGTGGAGGAGGAGAGGGCAGCAGGGAGGCCTAGGCAGGGGGAGGGCAGGGCGCAGGGGGCGGGAGAGCTGTTTGTTCGCCTTTCCTTGCAGTGGCCCATCCCCTTCCCCGTCGTTCCAGCCTGAGCTCCAGGGTTGCTGGTGGTGGCTTAGTGCGTTCTGTGGGTGGGATGGGCTAGGCTTCGGGGGGCTGTCTGGGTGTCAGGGACCGGGGGCTTAGGTGGTCTTGGCTTGGGCGTTGGGGATAGGGTTTTAGGTTTCAGGTCGTAGGGAGGGACTTGGGCTCGTGTGGGTAGTTTTCTGTGGGGAGGGCCTGGGGAGGTGTGCAGAGTTAGGGGGGAGGGCGGTGGTGTGGGGGAGTGTCTTGACGTTGTCCTTGGGAGGGGGTTGCTTGTGGGGTGTGGACCTTCGCTTGGGGTGTGTGGACCTTTGCTTGGGGTGTGTGGACCTTTGCTTGGGGTGTGTGGACCTTTGCTTGGGGTGTGTGGACCGCTGTGTTTGGGTGGGGTGCTTGGGGTTCGTGTATGGGGAAACCTTGTTTGTTGTAGTCTTTCTTTTCTTCTACTAGGGCAGTGGGCCCGTCCCACATCGGACGGCTAGCAGGCAACATATGTATGTGCGGCCTCCGGCCGTACCACATTTGTTTAACAATTAGCCCGATAGACCGCCGGTCAAGCAAGCCCGCATGAAGCCAAACAAAACTATGCACGTCCAAGTCCACTTGCAATATGTGTATGAATGATGTTCGCATGCTTGCATGATGTTCGCTTTGCATCCCTTGGCATCTGAAAAATGTGTGTGAGCATGCTGTCCAGTTATCACTTCTGCACTGTGCGGTGTGTGTGGGTGCAGCAATAGTGTGTGGCAAGAGCAATTGCAGCTGCAGTCACAGTGGCAACAGCAGTGGTGCCAGCTCAGTGCCAGGTCAATGCAAGTTGGCATGGCCTGTCACCAGCCCTCATCGTCGTCGGGGCCAGGTGGCAAGGCATAAAACACCCTGGTGTACACCACATTCTCAGTGTACACTGCGGCAGCACGGAGAGGCAGCACAGACACCACATGCGAATGATGCAACCCACTTGATGCAGCCCGTCAAGTAAGCCTACACGACCTGGTTCCTTACGGTATCCTGCTGCTTCAGTTCTTCCTTGAGCTTCTCCCCTTGTGGCAATACAGGAGCCTTTCAACCCACTTTGTCACCAAACGCTCTTTAGGGAGCTTTCCTTGCCGGGGTTCAACCGTACACAGTAAGGTTTCTAATTTGAACATCTTTTAATGTTCAAGGCCCCGTGCAACTTCAATCCAGTACCATTGTGAAAGCCGAGCACATAGCCGTGCAGCTCTTTATAACACCTCTCCACTGTGCCTTTCATTGTCTCCTTATGCCTACTAGCTGCCAAGATATCACATGTTTTAGTAACCTACCCCCAAAAATCCAGTTTTGCATTGAAAGTCCTCTAATGTGAACATGCCGTCGCCCCTATCCACCTACACAAAGACTGGTACCAAAACTTTTATTGATGTTGCTACCCATCCCACTGCCCCTAGCAAGGCCAGCAGCTGGTCAAAAACATTACCCAGTAGCAGTCCATAGGCACTTGAAGTTGTGCACATGCACATGCAAGCATGCTACTTGCAAGATCCCTTCCGGGCCTTTGCTGCTTTCTTGGCTGCCTCAGCAACCACCTCATGCTTGAAATAGAACCTATCCTCTGCTGGGAAACGTAAGCTGGGCTGCGGTTGGGCTGATCGTTGAGCTGCAACACGCAACATTGCGTCATCGACGGCCAAGGGGATCCAGGGTTTGAATGCTGGTTGCTGCTTGCCACCCTCCACGCTGGCTGCTGCTGCTGCTAGCATGTTGTCCTTGTTTGGGGGGTACAGGCCAGTCTTCTCAAATGCCCGCTGTAGTGGCTGCATGGAGAAGCCCACAGAGTAGTGCATGGCGGTGTCCACCAGGCGCTGCTTGTAGGTCTGAGGCTGCACCCTCCTCCCTGCTGCATCCTTGCTCACACACACCCTGCTTAGTGCTGGCTGCCATGTCCCCTCAAACCACTCCCCCAACCCATTAATGTTGGTAGCAGCCATGCGCCTATTCTTGGTGACGGGAGTCGCCTTACGCAGTGACAGGCCCTGCCGCCGCATGAATCCTTGGCGCCATCTCTTGCCAGGAGCCTTCCCCTTGAAGGGGTCCACCTTGCCCTTGCGCCCCATGACCCGTTGTGTTGTCCTCACGGCTGCAAGCAATGCCGTCTTGGTGACCCCCACGCCCTGCTGCTGGCCCCTCACCACCAAGTCCCGCAGCTGCTCCTCTTGCACAGCTGACAAAGCAGTTGGGCGCCCACGTTTTGCAATCACCCCACCCCGCTTGATGACTCTGTAGAGGGTGGCATATGGAACGCCATGTTCCCGGGCCACAGCTGGTATGGATGGCTGTGGCTGGCCCCTCTTGACCTTCAGGTAAGCATTAGCAGCTGCCAAGAGCCTTTTGGCCCTCTCGCCTTCTCTGTCTACAGCCAAGCTGGACTGCCGGGAAGCACCGGTGGCCGGTTTGGCCATAGGGGCTGGTGGTGTGCGGTAGCACCTGGGCACATGAGGCCGAAAAAATGATATGAGCGCTTAGAAACAATACTTTTGACGCAAGGCCGCGGCCAAAGGGCAGCAGAAGATCGAAGCGCACTAACTGTGCTACATCGTGTACCCACCAAGGTTTCTAGAAGGGCCGAGCTCGCACGGGTAACTCGTCGCGCTAGTGCACGCGGGACCTTAACAGCCGGTAGGGTTCAAACGGGCGTGACCGGCGGCAGCCATATTTACGCCGACCAAACGCGTTGATCCGTTTCAAACCGACTCACACCATCCTTGTAACCTCCAAAGACCGTGTATGAAAGGAAGCGTGCGTGTTGAAGGGAGACATTGGGAGAACGGCCAAATCAGGCGTGTTCAATTTATGTGCTTTACTGTGTACACTCCTTGCGCTTCGTTGCCTTTTGTACTAAACTGTCGTTCTGCACGTTTCCACGTTCTTGTTTAAATGGATGGCATAGGCCTTGTTCACATGGCACCACACCTGTTGGACAGACTTTTCAGCATTCCCAACTGTCCATGGCTGCATGGCAGTGTCTTAGCACAGATGCAACACACGATCTGTCTTTCATCTGTAGCTTTTGCTCGTAGACCTGTTGTGTACCCGTAGCTTCATGCTGCCGCAATTTCCAGATCGGCTGCCGCAAGTTCCAGAGCTGCTGCCGCTGCTGCCGCTGCTGCCCCTGCTGCCCCTGCTGCCGCTGCTGCCACTGCTGTCACTGCTGCCGCTGCTGCCGCTGCTGCCGCTGCTGCCCCTGCTGTTGCCGTCGCCGCTTCCGCTGCTGCCGCTGCTGCAGCTGCTGCCGCTGCTGCACCTGCTGCCCCTGCTGCTGCTGCTGCTGCCCCTGCTGCTGCTGCCGCCCCTGCTGCTGCTGCCACTGCTGCTGCTGCCCCTACTGTTGCTGCCCCTACTGTTGCTGCCCCTGCTGCCCTTGCTGCTGCTGCCCCTGCTGCTGCTGCCCCTACTGCTGCTGCTGCCCCTGCTGCTGCTGCTGCCCCTGCTGCCCCTGCTGCTATTGCTGCTGCTGCCATTGTTGCCGCTGCTGCCCCTGCTGCTGCCGTCGCCGCTGCTGCCGCTGCTGCCGCTGCTGTTGCTGCTGCCCCTGCTGCCCCTGCCGCCACTACTGCCCCTGCTACCGCTGCTGCCACTGCTGCCGATGCTGCCCCTGCTGCCCCTGCTGCCCTTGCTGCTGCTGCCCCTGCTGCTGCTGCCCCTACTGCTGCTGCTGCCCCTGCTGCTGCTGCTGCCCCTGCTGCTGCTGCTGCCCCTGCTGCTTCTGCCCCTGCTGCTATTGCTGCTGCTGCCATTGTTGCCGCTGCTGCCCCTGCTGCTGCCGTCGCCGCTGCTGCCGCTGCTGCCGCTGCTGTTGCTGCTGCCCCTGCTGCCCCTGCCGCCCCTGCCGCCACTACTGCCCCTGCTACCGCTGCTGCCGCTGCTGCTGCTGAAGCCGCTGCTACTGCCGCTGCTGCTGCTGCTGCTGCTCTGCCCCTGCTACTGCTGCCCCTGCTGCCCCTGCTGCCCCTGCTGCTGCTGCCCCTGCTGCTAGCCTGGCTGCTTTTCGAGGCTAGACATCTGCCATCAGGTGCATTGGGGACATGAGGCTCCGTCGCGCTGAAGCAGAGGCTGAATATGTTTTACCGTATAGGCAGTGCGCAAGGTGTACGTGCACGCCACGCACGCCACGGCCAAGCGCGGCCCAATGGACTGCGGCTGTCAGTTCAAAATGATGGACAAACCTGTGTCTTGTTCATCTAGGGCCGGGGCTGTACTCCGCATGGGTTGAGGGTCTTAGTTTGACTGGGCTGTCGGTTGACGGGCCGGCCAGACCATTCAAAACGAAACATCGCGAGTGGACGCGCTGGCGTCTACAATGACAGACCCACAACTCATCTCTATTTTTAAGGCCTCCAATTTTCAGAACGACTTTCGATCTTACCGCACAGTGAGTCGCGCTCAATTTCCTCGATGTACTATGCGGTGTTGAGATTAGGAGACGTCGCACGTTGAATCGCAGGCCATTCCGAGCACATTTTTCATCTTGCCCCCTTATATTTTTTATATGTAGACTAGGGCAGTGGGCCCGTCCCACATCGGACGGGCAGCAGGCAACATATTAAACAAAAACCAGCCCGATAGACAGCCGGTCAAGCAAGCCCGCATGCAGCCAAACAAAACTATGCACGTCCAAGTCTTGCAATGTGTGTGTTAATGATGTTCGCATGCTTGCATGATGCCCGCTTTGCATCCCTGGCATCTGAAAAATGTGTGTGAGCATGATGTCTAGTTATCACTTCTGCAGTGTTACATGTGATGGCTGGTTTTGTGCACCGCTGGCCTTCAAGTGTGCCATCAACACCCTAATGGAACTCCCTCTGCTTCCAGCCTGCTGCCGCACCCAGTTGCATGCTCAAGCTGTTGCCTCCTGCTTTAATTCATATGTTTGCTGCCACTGCCGCTGCCCCTGCCCCTGCTGCCGCTGCTGCCACTGCTACCACTGTTGCCGCTGCTGCTGCTGCCCCTGCTGCCCCTGCCGCCGCTGCTGCCCCGGCAGCCTCTGCTGCCCCTGCCGCCGCTGCTGCCCCTGCTGCTGCTGCTACTGCTGCCCCTGCTGCTGCTGCCCCTGCTGCTGCTGCCCTTGCTGCTGCTGCTGCCGCTGTTGCTGCCCTTTCTGCTGCTGCCCCTTCTGCTGCTGCCCTTGGTGCGGCTGCCCCTGCCCCTGCTGCTGCTGCCCCTGCTGCTACTGCCCCTGCTGCTGCTGCCCCTGCTGCTACTGCTGACCCTGCTGCTGCTGCCCTTGCTGCGGCTGACCCTGCTGCAGCTGCCCATGCTGCCCCCGCTGCTGCTGCCCTTGCTGCCGCTGCTGCTGCCCCTTCTGCTGCTGCCCCTGCCGCCGCTGCCCCTGCTGCTGCTGCCCCTGCTGCTGCTGCCCCTGCTGCTGCTGCCCCTGCCGCCGCTGCTGCCCCTGCCGCCGCTGCTGCCCCTGCTGCTGCTGCCCCTGCTGCTGCTGCCCCTGCTGCTTCTGCCCTTGCTGCTGCTGCTGCTGTTGCTGCCCCTTCTGCTGCTGCCCCTTCTGCTGCTGCCCCTGCCCCTGCTGCTGCTGCCCCTGCTGCTACTGCCCCTGCTACTGCTGCCCCTGCTGCTACTGCTGCCCCTGCTGCTGCTGCCCCTGCTGCTACTGCTGCCCCTGCTGCTGCTGCCCTTGCTGCGGCTGCCCCTGCTGCAGCTGCCCATGCTGCCCCCGCTGCTGCTGCCCTTGCTGCCGCTGCTGCCGCTGCTGCTGCCCCTTCTGCTGCTGCCCCTGCCGCCGCTGCCCCTGCTGCTGCTGCCCCTGCTACTGCTGCCCCTGCTGCTGCTGCCCCTGCTGCTGCTGCCCCTGCTACTGCTGCCCCTGCTGCTGCTGCCCCTAATGCTGCTGCCCCTGCTACTGCTACCCCTGCTGCTGCTGCCCCTGCTGCTGCTGCCCCTGCTACTGCTGCCCCTGCTGCTGCTGCCCCTGCCGCTGCTGCCCCTGTTACTGCTGCCCCTGCTGCTGCTGATGATGATGCCGCCGCTGCTGCCCCTGCTGCTGCCGCCGCTGCCGCTGATGCCGCTGATGCTGCTGCCACTGCTGCCGCTGCTGCTGCCCCTGCTACCCCTGCCCCTGCTGCTGGTGCCCTTGCTGCTGCTGCTACTTCTTCCCCTGCTGCTGCTTCCCCTGCTGCCCCTGCTGCTGCTGCTTCCCCTGCTGCTTCCGCCGCCGCCCCTGCCGCCGCTGCCGCTGCTGCTGCCCCTGCAGCTGCTGCCCCTGCAGCTGCTGCCCCTGCTGCTGCTGCCCTGCTGCTAGCCTGGCTGCTTTTCGGGGCTAGACACCTGCCATCAGGTGCATTGGGGACGTGAGGCTCCCTCGCGCTGAAGCAGAGGCTGAACATGTTTTACCGCATAGGCAGTGCGCAAGGTTGACGTGCACGCCAGCACGACACGGCCAAGCGCCGCATCCGTGAGCATCTACATCTACACATAAAATACTGAAGGGGGCTGGCAGCCAGTGCGAGCGAAGGGAGCAGCTGGAGAGCAGCCACAAACGCCAGGCATTGAGGCCGGGGCTGTACTCCGCAGGGGTTGGGGGTCTTTGTTTGACTGGGCTGTCGGTTGACGGGGCGGCCAGACCATTCAAAACGAAGCCGCGTGAGTGGGCGCGCTGGCGTAAATGTTACCAGACCCAGTACTCATCTCTATTTTTAAGGCCTCCAATTTTCAGAACGACTTTTGATCTTACCGCACAGTGACTCGCGCTCAGTTTCCTCGATGTACTATGCGTTGAAAAAGTTTTGCGAGGTCGCACGCTGAATTGCAGGCCATTCCGAGCACATTTTCCATCTTGCCCCCTTATATTTTTTATATGTAGATAGATTCTTTAGTCATTCTCGCTCTCCTGTAATGCTCTTCCCCCCCCCCAAAAAAGGGGTTTAAGGTTTCAGGTCGAGGGGCTGGGCTTAGGCTCGTGTGGGTAGTTTGTGGGGAGGGTCTGGGGAGGTGAGTAGAGCTAGGGTGGAGGGCGTTGGTGTGGGGGAGTGTCTTGACGTTGTCCAAGGGAGGGGGTTGCTTGGGCTGTGTGGACCTTTGCTTGGGGTGTGTGGACCGCTGTGTTTGGGTGGGGTGCTTGGGGATCGTGTGTGGGGGAACCTTGTTTGTTATAGTCTTCTCTTTTCTTCTTTTCTTTAGTCACTCTCACTCTCTTGTAATGCTCCTCCATAAACAAAGAAAAGGGGGCATGTGCGGTGGGCTCAGCTGCTGCACCGGGGGGCCACGAGCCAGGTGCTGGTCAATGGCCACCTCACCGAACAGCTTTCCCCTTGCGTCGGGGCTGCTGCAGGGCAGCGGGGCCTCCCCGCTCTACTGCTGCATCGTGCTCTAGCCGCTGATCAGCTACCTCAGCTCGCTCCAGCTGGCAGGCCGCATCAGCACCCCCACCATCCCCTCCAACCCTCTGGCCATGCACACGGCCGCCCTGGCCCCCGCGCTCCCATCCAAGGAGTATGCGGACGACCTCGCCATCGTGGTGCTCGATCGGGTCAGGATGGAAAGGTGGTGATGGAGGCCCCGGGCCTGTTTCGCGCCGCTGGGGGCCCTGCGCTGAGTGTGAGCAAGAGCTCAGCCCTGCCGTGCACCCAGACAGAGCCCGGGCTGGGTAATCAGGGAAGCTCTGGCCCCGAGGGGGCAGGGAGGGGAGGTCGGGGGTTTCACGGGGGGAAAGGGGGTGGTGAGGGGCAGGCGTGCGAGCAGGAGCACGGGGGCGGGCAGGGGCAGGAGGGCGATCAGCGGCTCAGGGGTGGGGTGGGGGAGGGCGCCGTGCAAGGACAAGAGCAGAACGGGCGGGAGCAGGGTGGGGAGCAGGAGCCGGGAGTGGTCATCCCAGCTGTCCGAGCGGGGGTGCCAGTGCGCCACTTGGAAGTCCCTCTTGGGGCGGCCTCCTACGCTGCCACCAGCTCTGGTCGCCCCGGGTTCGTCCCTGGCAGCCTCTGACCCACAGCCTGCTGGCAGACCCGTCCCACAACCTCAGCACGTAGATCATTACCGACCCCACCGCCCCCCCCTCGCGAGGCATCAGCCCGCGGCTGCAAGCTCACGTGGCGGCCCTGGCTGAGCTCAAACTGTTCCGTGCGGTGCCCCCGGCTAGCCAGTCCTTCTTCTCGGTGCTAGCGGAGCCGCTGTGGTACAACGGGCAAGTCCGCATGAACCCAGCAGCGAGGGAGGCAGCAGCTGAGCAGGGTTGGACCCACGTCCGCCACGTGAGGGAGGCCCTCCACAGCCCCGAACTGGAGGGGGAGGCCCGCTGGGCTGCGGACCTGGTCAGGGCTTGCCTCCCCGAGCCCTGGCAGGGCATGGTAGACCGCCTGCAGCCGCCACAGCCGGAGTGGGAGTGCCTGAGGGTTGGGCCAGGGGTGGGGTTTGTGATGCGGCGCATCCCCCTGCTCCAGCCCTCCACTGGGTGGGCCGCAACGGCCACCTCTACCCTCCAGACCCCACAGGGCAAGGGCCCCTCGGGGCTTTCTGGGCGAAGGAGGGGGCGACCTGGGAGCCAGCAGCGGTGGCCCGGCTCAACAAGCCCAGCTACAGGCTGACCCCGGAGGAGCGAGCCACCCACCTCCGCCCTCTACCCGCCCAGCGTCACGTGGCGCTGGAGCAGGCTCAGGGGCAGGATCAAGGAGTAGCCAGGGGGGGGGCAGGGGAGGGGGGCGGGCAAGGAAGCGGGGCGGTGGCAGGGGGGGAGGGCGTGGAGGAGGTGGAGGGCGTAGAGGAGCAGGGGGCGGGGCAGGAGGGCAGGCTGCCGACCCAGCTGAGGAGGGGCCTGGCACCTGGCCTAAGGAGGAGTGGCTCTTGGGCCCTTGGGCTCACCTGCAGCTGGACCCTCAGGTGTGGGGCATGGGCACCACCACCCTGCTGGACTTCTCTGTCAAGCATGCCAGGGTGCGCCTCCACCAGCTCCAGCGCGTCAGTGCCGACCCCCTCTACCCACCCAGTGGGGGCCTGTGGCCTGCGCTGAGGGGTGTGCGCCCCCCCTGGGCAGCGGGTGGACCGGAGGTGGCAGCGGTGGCTGATGGAGCCCTAAGGGAGCTGGAGCTCAAGTGGGAGGCCAGCGCGCAGCAGGTTGCAGGCCAGGGGGCAGCGGGGGAGCGGGACCAGCAGGGCAGGGATGTGGAGGAGCGGCTCCCCGAGGAGGTGCAGGGCAGCCAACCACCTCGTTGGCTTGACACCTCCGCCAGGGCGCACCAGCGACCCTCGCCGCAGATGAGGGCGGCCCAGCAGGCTGAGCGGCAGCTAGAGGGCCAGCAGCGGCGTGGGGGCAGGCGGGCAATTGCTCCGCCCGCCCCCCGGGCCGACACCGTGGACCAGCTGGCTGTGGGTGTTCAGGCCGGTCAGCGTGTGTTGAGGTGTGGAAGGAGCTGCTAGACCCCACCCTTCACCGGGAGCATGTCATCGTGGCCTTGCGGGTGCTTCACGCCAGCCTCATGGTGGGGGCCTTGTGGGGCCACATCCTCAAGGGTACGGCTGCCCCGGGCTCGTCCGCTTGCCGCTTCTGCCAGCCGGGGCGCCTGGAGACTCTAACCCACGCCTTCATGACCTGCCCCGCCGTGGCCCCAGCCTGGGAGTGGGTGCTGGACGTGTACGGGGAGGGCAGGGCGCAGGGGGGGGAGAGCTGTTTGTTCGCCTCTCCTTGCAGTGGCCCGTCCCCTTTCCCGTCGAGCCAGCCTGAGCTGCAGGGTTGCTGCTGGGGGCTTCGTGCGTTCTTTGGGTGGGGTGGGCTAGGCCTCGGGGGTTTGACTGGGTGTCAGGGGACCGGGGGCTTAGGTGGTCTTGGTTCGAGTGCTGGGGGTAGGGTTCAAGGCTTCAGGTCGAGGGGCTGGGCTCCAGCTGGCAGGCCGCATCAGCACCCCCATCATCCCCTCCAGCCCTCTGGCCATGCACAAGGCCGCCCTAACCCCAGCGCTCCCTTCTAAGGAGTATGCGGACGACCTCACCATCGCGGTGCTCGATCGGGTCAGAGACGGGAAGGTGGTAGTGGAGGCCTTGGGCCTGTTCCGCGCCGCTGGGGGCCCTGCGCTTAGCGCGAGCAAGAGCTCAGCCCTGCCGTGCGCCCAGCCAGAGCCTGGGCCGGGTAACCAGGAGGGCTCGGGCCCCGAGGGGGCGGGGAGGGGAGGAAGGGGGGGTGACGGGGGGGAAGGGGGCGAGCAGGGGCTAGGGGGTGGGCCGGGGGAAGGTGGCGGGGAAGGGCAGCAGGCGGGCGGGCGGGAGCAGGGTGGGGAGCAGGAGCCGGAGGTGGTCATCCCAGCTGTCCCAGTGGGGGTGCCCGTGCGCCACCTGGGGGTCCCTCTTGGGGCGGCCTCCTACACTGCCACCAGCGAGGCCGCCTTCGGTGGGGCGGCCGCGGCCATGTTGGCAGCCTCCCTCCCTTGGCGGCCCCAAGGCCTCAACCTCCTGGGGCGGGTGCAGGTGGCACAACAGTGCCTGGCCTCCAAGTCCATCTACCAGATGGCCTTCGTGCAACCCTCCGCTCCTCTGGCGCAAGCCATGGCCTTGGCTGTCAACCGCTTTGTGGCAGCCTCAGACCTGCCCCAGGAGCGCAGCCCCAACAGCAGCCGCCTCTACCCTAGCAAGGCCATCTGCGTGATGCCCCGGGGGGAGGGAGGGGTGGGGCTTCCCGACCTGGGGGTCACCAGCACGGCCATGCTGGCGAAGATGCTGGCCCAGCTCTGGTCGCCCAGGGTTCGACCCTGGCAGCCTCCGACCCACAGCCTGCTGGCAGACCCCTCCCACGGCCTCAGCACGTGGGTCATCACCGACCCCACCGCCCCCCCCTCGCGAGGCATCAGCCCGCGGCTGCAAGCTCACGTGGCGGCCCTGGCTGAGCTCAAGCTGTTCCGTGCGGTGCCCCCCGCTAGCCAGTCCTTCTTCTCGGTGCTGGCGGAGCCGCTGTGGTACAGCGCGCAAGTCCGCATGAACCCAGCAGCTAGGGAGGCAGCAGCTGAGCAGGGATGGACCCACGTCCGCCACGTGAGGGAGGCCCTCCACAGCCCCCAGCTGGAGGGGGAGGCCCGCTGGGCTGCGGATCTGGTCAGGGCTTGCCTCCCCGAGCCCTGGCAGGGCATGGTGGACCGCCTGCAGCCTCCACAGCCGGAGTGGGAGTGCCTGAGGGTTGGGCCAGGGGTGGGTTTTGTGATGAGGCGCACCCCCCTGCTCCAGCCCTCCCACTGGGTGGGACCCAACGGCCGCCTCTACCCCCTAGACCCCACAGGGCAGGGTCCCCTAGGGGCTTTCTGGCGGAGGAGGGGGCAGCCTGGGAGCCAGCAGCGGTGGCCCGGCTGAACAAGCCCAGCTACAGGCTGACCCCGGAGGAGCGAGCCACCAACCTCCGACCTCTACCCGCCCAGCGTCACATGGCGCAGGAGCAGGCTCAGGGGCAGGAGCTAGGAGGGGACAGGGGGGCGGGCAGGGGAGGGGGGCGGGCAAGGGGCCGGGGCGGGGGCAGGGGGCGAGGGCGCGGAGAAGGTGGACGGCGTAGCGGAGCAGGGGGCGGGGCGGGAGGCATTGCTGTCGGCCCAGCTGACGAGGGGCCTGGCACCTGGCCTAAGGAGGAGTGGCTCTTGGGCCCTTGGGCTCACCTGCAGCTGGACCCTCAGGTGTGGGGCATGGGCACCACCACCCTGCTGGACTTTTCGGTCAAGCATGCCAGGGTGCGCCTCCACCAGCTTCAGCGCGTCAGCGCCGACCCCCTCTACCCACCCAGTGGGGGCCTGTGGCCTGCGCTGTGGGGTGTGCGCCCCCCCCGGGCAGCGGGTGAACCGGAGGTGGCAGCGGTGGCTGATGGAGCCCTGAGGGAGCTGGAGCTCAAGTGGGAGGCTAGCGCGCAGCAGGTGGCAGACCAGGGGGCAGCGGGGGAGCGGGAACAGCAGGGCAGGGATGCGGAGGAGCGGCTCCCCGAGGAGGTGCAGGGCAGCCAACCGCCTCGCTGGCTGGACACCTCCGCCAGGGCGCACCAGCGTCCCTCGCCGCAGATGAGGGCGGCCCAGCGGGCTGAGCGGCAGCTGGAGGCCCACCAGCGGCGTGGGGGCAGGCAGTTGGTCAGCCCGCCCCACGGGCCGACACGGTGGACCAGCTGGATGTGGGTGTTCAAATGGGCCAGCCGTGTGCGAAGGTGTGGAAGGAGCTGCTAGACCCCACCCTCCGCCGGGAGCATGTCATCGTGGCCTTGCGGGTGCTTCACGCCAGCCTCATGGTGGGGGCCTTGTGGGGCCACATCCTCAAGGGTACGGCTGCCCCGGGCTCGTCCGCCTGCCGCTTCTGCCAGCCGGGGCCCCTGGAGACTCTAACCCACGCCTTCATGACCTGCCCCGCCGTGGTCCCAGCCTGGGAGTGGGTGCTGGACGTGTACGGCCGCCTCACAGGCACCCGCCCCCCCTCGAACGACGCCATGCTGCTCCTCAGTGGGCGCCCCACCCGCGGCGAGGCCCCCCCCTTCCAGCCCCCTGACAGCCTGCTGTGGCTGCGGCTGCGCGTTGCCTACCTGGGCGCAGTGTGGCGCCTCCGCAGCTCAGGAGCCGCTACAGCCCTGCAGCCACAGCAGGTGGCGAGGCGGGTCGTGGAGGAGGTCATCTCCACCCTTACCACGGCCGTCAAGCGTGACTGGCATCGGGTGGGGAGGGACATCCGCGTGGGCCTCTGCGGCGCTGTGCCCTCCACCTGGTTCAAGGGCAAGGACCCGGAGCTGGACGCTGCCCACTTCGACCAGCTGTGGCCCGAGGCGTCGGGGGGCTGGTTTGCCACGCAGCCTAGGAGGGAGCGGAGGGGAGGGCAGGAGGGGGCAGAGGGGAGGGTTGGGGCAGGAGGAGTGGAGGAGGAGAGGGCAGCAGGGAGGCCTAGGCAGGGGGAGGGCAGGGCGCAGGGGGCGGGAGAGCTGTTTGTTTGCCTTTCCTTGCAGTGGCCCATCCCCTTCCCCGTCGTTCCAGCCTGAGCTCCAGGGTTGCTGGTGGTGGCTTAGTGCGTTCTGTGGGTGGGATGGGCTAGGCTTCGGGGGCCTGTCTGGGTGTCAGGGACCGGGGGCTTAGGTGGTCTTGGCTTGGGCGTTGGGGATAGGGTTTTAGGTTTCAGGTCGTAGCGAGGGACTTGGGCTCGTGTGGGTAGTTTTCTGTGGGGAGGGCCTGGGGAGGTGTGCAGAGTTAGGGGGGAGGGCGGTGGTGTGGGGGAGTGTCTTGACGTTGTCCTTGGGAGGGGGTTGCTTGTGGGGTGTGGACCTTCGCTTGGGGTGTGTGGACCTTTGCTTGGGGTGTGTGGACCTTTGCTTGGGGTGTGTGGACCGCTGTGTTTGGGTGGGGTGCTTGGGGTTCGTGTATGGGGAAACCTTGTTTGTTGTAGTCTTTCCTTTCTTCTATTCTTTAGTCATTCTCGCTCTCCTGTAATGCTCTTCCCCCCCCCAAAAAAAGGGGTTTAAGGCTTCAGGTCGAGGGGCTGGGCTTAGGCTCGTGTGGGTAGTTTGTGGGGAGGGTCTGGGGAGGTGAGTAGAGCTAGGGTGGAGGGCGTTGGTGTGGGGGAGTGTCTTGACGTTGTCCAAGGGAGGGGGTTGCTTGGGCTGTGTGGACCTTTGCTTGGGGTGTGTGGACCGCTGTGTTTGGGTGGGGTGCTTGGGGATCGTGTGTGGGGGAACCTTGTTTGTTATAGTCTTCTCTTTTCTTCTTTTCTTTAGTCACTCTCACTCTCTTGTAATGCTCCTCCATAAACAAAGAAAAGGGGGCATGTGCGGTGGGCTCAGCTGCTGCACCGGGGGGCCACGAGCCAGGTGCTGGTCAATGGCCACCTCACCGAACAGCTTTCCCCTTGCGTCGGGGCTGCTGCAGGGCAGCGGGGCCTCCCCGCTCTACTGCTGCATCGTGCTCCAGCCGCTGATCAGCTACCTCAGCTCGCTCCAGCTGGCAGGCCGCATCAGCACCCCCACCATCCCCTCCAACCCTCTGGCCATGCACACGGCCGCCCTGGCCCCCGCGCTCCCATCCAAGGAGTATGCGGACGACCTCGCCATCGTGGTGCTCGATCGGGTCAGGATGGAAAGGTGGTGATGGAGGCCCCGGGCCTGTTTCGCGCCGCTGGGGGCCCTGCGCTGAGTGTGAGCAAGAGCTCAGCCCTGCCGTGCACCCAGACAGAGCCCGGGCTGGGTAATCAGGGAAGCTCTGGCCCCGAGGGGGCAGGGAGGGGAGGTCGGGGGTTTCACGGGGGGAAAGGGGGTGGTGAGGGGCAGGCGTGCGAGCAGGAGCACGGGGGCGGGCAGGGGCAGGAGGGCGATCAGCGGCTCAGGGGTGGGGTGGGGGAGGGCGCCGTGCAAGGACAAGAGCAGAACGGGCGGGAGCAGGGTGGGGAGCAGGAGCCGGGAGTGGTCATCCCAGCTGTCCGAGCGGGGGTGCCAGTGCGCCACTTGGAAGTCCCTCTTGGGGCGGCCTCCTACGCTGCCACCAGCTCTGGTCGCCCCGGGTTCGTCCCTGGCAGCCTCTGACCCACAGCCTGCTGGCAGACCCGTCCCACAACCTCAGCACGTAGATCATTACCGACCCCACCGCCCCCCCCTCGCGAGGCATCAGCCCGCGGCTGCAAGCTCACGTGGCGGCCCTGGCTGAGCTCAAACTGTTCCGTGCGGTGCCCCCGGCTAGCCAGTCCTTCTTCTCGGTGCTAGCGGAGCCGCTGTGGTACAACGGGCAAGTCCGCATGAACCCAGCAGCGAGGGAGGCAGCAGCTGAGCAGGGTTGGACCCACGTCCGCCACGTGAGGGAGGCCCTCCACAGCCCCGAACTGGAGGGGGAGGCCCGCTGGGCTGCGGACCTGGTCAGGGCTTGCCTCCCCGAGCCCTGGCAGGGCATGGTAGACCGCCTGCAGCCGCCACAGCCGGAGTGGGAGTGCCTGAGGGTTGGGCCAGGGGTGGGGTTTGTGATGCGGCGCATCCCCCTGCTCCAGCCCTCCACTGGGTGGGCCGCAACGGCCACCTCTACCCTCCAGACCCCACAGGGCAAGGGCCCCTCGGGGCTTTCTGGGCGAAGGAGGGGGCGACCTGGGAGCCAGCAGCGGTGGCCCGGCTCAACAAGCCCAGCTACAGGCTGACCCCGGAGGAGCGAGCCACCCACCTCCGCCCTCTACCCGCCCAGCGTCACGTGGCGCTGGAGCAGGCTCAGGGGCAGGATCAAGGAGTAGCCAGGGGGGGGGCAGGGGAGGGGGGCGGGCAAGGAAGCGGGGCGGTGGCAGGGGGGGAGGGCGTGGAGGAGGTGGAGGGCGTAGAGGAGCAGGGGGCGGGGCAGGAGGGCAGGCTGCCGACCCAGCTGAGGAGGGGCCTGGCACCTGGCCTAAGGAGGAGTGGCTCTTGGGCCCTTGGGCTCACCTGCAGCTGGACCCTCAGGTGTGGGGCATGGGCACCACCACCCTGCTGGACTTCTCTGTCAAGCATGCCAGGGTGCGCCTCCACCAGCTCCAGCGCGTCAGTGCCGACCCCCTCTACCCACCCAGTGGGGGCCTGTGGCCTGCGCTGAGGGGTGTGCGCCCCCCCTGGGCAGCGGGTGGACCGGAGGTGGCAGCGGTGGCTGATGGAGCCCTAAGGGAGCTGGAGCTCAAGTGGGAGGCCAGCGCGCAGCAGGTTGCAGGCCAGGGGGCAGCGGGGGAGCGGGACCAGCAGGGCAGGGATGTGGAGGAGCGGCTCCCCGAGGAGGTGCAGGGCAGCCAACCACCTCGTTGGCTTGACACCTCCGCCAGGGCGCACCAGCGACCCTCGCCGCAGATGAGGGCGGCCCAGCAGGCTGAGCGGCAGCTAGAGGGCCAGCAGCGGCGTGGGGGCAGGCGGGCAATTGCTCCGCCCGCCCCCCGGGCCGACACCGTGGACCAGCTGGCTGTGGGTGTTCAGGCCGGTCAGCGTGTGTTGAGGTGTGGAAGGAGCTGCTAGACCCCACCCTTCACCGGGAGCATGTCATCGTGGCCTTGCGGGTGCTTCACGCCAGCCTCATGGTGGGGGCCTTGTGGGGCCACATCCTCAAGGGTACGGCTGCCCCGGGCTCGTCCGCTTGCCGCTTCTGCCAGCCGGGGCGCCTGGAGACTCTAACCCACGCCTTCATGACCTGCCCCGCCGTGGCCCCAGCCTGGGAGTGGGTGCTGGACGTGTACGGGGAGGGCAGGGCGCAGGGGGGGGAGAGCTGTTTGTTCGCCTCTCCTTGCAGTGGCCCGTCCCCTTTCCCGTCGAGCCAGCCTGAGCTGCAGGGTTGCTGCTGGGGGCTTCGTGCGTTCTTTGGGTGGGGTGGGCTAGGCCTCGGGGGTTTGACTGGGTGTCAGGGGACCGGGGGCTTAGGTGGTCTTGGTTCGAGTGCTGGGGGTAGGGTTTAAGGCTTCAGGTCGAGGGGCTGGGCTCCAGCTGGCAGGCCGCATCAGCACCCCCATCATCCCCTCCAGCCCTCTGGCCATGCACAAGGCCGCCCTAACCCCAGCGCTCCCTTCTAAGGAGTATGCGGACGACCTCACCATCGCGGTGCTCGATCGGGTCAGAGACGGGAAGGTGGTAGTGGAGGCCTTGGGCCTGTTCCGCGCCGCTGGGGGCCTTGCGCTTAGCGCGAGCAAGAGCTCAGCCCTGCCGTGCGCCCAGCCAGAGCCTGGGCCGGGTAACCAGGAGGGCTCGGGCCCCGAGTGGGCGGGGAGGGGAGGAAGGGGGGGTGACGGGGGGGAAGGGGGCGAGCAGGGGCTAGGGGGTGGGCCGGGGGAAGGTGGCGGGGAAGGGCAGCAGGCGGGCGGGCGGGAGCAGGGTGGGGAGCAGGAGCCGGAGGTGGTCATCCCAGCTGTCCCAGTGGGGGTGCCCGTGCGCCACCTGGGGGTCCCTCTTGGGGCGGCCTCCTACACTGCCACCAGCGAGGCCGCCTTCGGTGGGGCGGCCGCGGCCATGTTGGCAGCCTCCCTCCCTTGGCGGCCCCAAGGCCTCAACCTCCTGGGGCGGGTGCAGGTGGCACAACAGTGCCTGGCCTCCAAGTCCATCTACCAGATGGCCTTCGTGCAACCCTCCGCTCCTCTGGCGCAAGCCATGGCCTTGGCTGTCAACCGCTTTGTGGCAGCCTCAGACCTGCCCCAGGAGCGCAGCCCCAACAGCAGCCGCCTCTACCCTAGCAAGGCCATCTGCGTGATGCCCCGGGGGGAGGGAGGGGTGGGGCTTCCCGACCTGGGGGTCACCAGCACGGCCATGCTGGCGAAGATGCTGGCCCAGCTCTGGTCGCCCAGGGTTCGACCCTGGCAGCCTCCGACCCACAGCCTGCTGGCAGACCCCTCCCACGGCCTCAGCACGTGGGTCATCACCGACCCCACCGCCCCCCCCTCGCGAGGCATCAGCCCGCGGCTGCAAGCTCACGTGGCGGCCCTGGCTGAGCTCAAGCTGTTCCGTGCGGTGCCCCCCGCTAGCCAGTCCTTCTTCTCGGTGCTGGCGGAGCCGCTGTGGTACAGCGCGCAAGTCCGCATGAACCCAGCAGCTAGGGAGGCAGCAGCTGAGCAGGGATGGACCCACGTCCGCCACGTGAGGGAGGCCCTCCACAGCCCCCAGCTGGAGGGGGAGGCCCGCTGGGCTGCGGATCTGGTCAGGGCTTGCCTCCCCGAGCCCTGGCAGGGCATGGTGGACCGCCTGCAGCCTCCACAGCCGGAGTGGGAGTGCCTGAGGGTTGGGCCAGGGGTGGGTTTTGTGATGAGGCGCACCCCCCTGCTCCAGCCCTCCCACTGGGTGGGACCCAACGGCCGCCTCTACCCCCTAGACCCCACAGGGCAGGGTCCCCTAGGGGCTTTCTGGCGGAGGAGGGGGCAGCCTGGGAGCCAGCAGCGGTGGCCCGGCTGAACAAGCCCAGCTAAAGGCTGACCCCGGAGGAGCGAGCCACCAACCTCCGACCTCTACCCGCCCAGCGTCACATGGCGCAGGAGCAGGCTCAGGGGCAGGAGCTAGGAGGGGACAGGGGGGCGGGCAGGGGAGGGGGGCGGGCAAGGGGCCGGGGCGGGGGCAGGGGGCGAGGGCGCGGAGAAGGTGGACGGCGTAGCGGAGCAGGGGGCGGGGCGGGAGGCATTGCTGTCGGCCCAGCTGACGAGGGGCCTGGCACCTGGCCTAAGGAGGAGTGGCTCTTGGGCCCTTGGGCTCACCTGCAGCTGGACCCTCAGGTGTGGGGCATGGGCACCACCACCCTGCTGGACTTTTCGGTCAAGCATGCCAGGGTGCGCCTCCACCAGCTTCAGCGCGTCAGCGCCGACCCCCTCTACCCACCCAGTGGGGGCCTGTGGCCTGCGCTGTGGGGTGTGCGCCCCCCCCGGGCAGCGGGTGAACCGGAGGTGGCAGCGGTGGCTGATGGAGCCCTGAGGGAGCTGGAGCTCAAGTGGGAGGCTAGCGCGCAGCAGGTGGCAGACCAGGGGGCAGCGGGGGAGCGGGAACAGCAGGGCAGGGATGCGGAGGAGCGGCTCCCCGAGGAGGTGCAGGGCAGCCAACCGCCTCGCTGGCTGGACACCTCCGCCAGGGCGCACCAGCGTCCCTCGCCGCAGATGAGGGCGGCCCAGCGGGCTGAGCGGCAGCTGGAGGCCCACCAGCGGCGTGGGGGCAGGCAGTTGGTCAGCCCGCCCCACGGGCCGACACGGTGGACCAGCTGGATGTGGGTGTTCAAATGGGCCAGCCGTGTGCGAAGGTGTGGAAGGAGCTGCTAGACCCCACCCTCCGCCGGGAGCATGTCATCGTGGCCTTGCGGGTGCTTCACGCCAGCCTCATGGTGGGGGCCTTGTGGGGCCACATCCTCAAGGGTACGGCTGCCCCGGGCTCGTCCGCCTGCCGCTTCTGCCAGCCGGGGCCCCTGGAGACTCTAACCCACGCCTTCATGACCTGCCCCGCCGTGGTCCCAGCCTGGGAGTGGGTGCTGGACGTGTACGGCCGCCTCACAGGCACCCGCCCCCCCTCGAACGACGCCATGCTGCTCCTCAGTGGGCGCCCCACCCGCGGCGAGGCCCCCCCCTTCCAGCCCCCTGACAGCCTGCTGTGGCTGCGGCTGCGCGTTGCCTACCTGGGCGCAGTGTGGCGCCTCCGCAGCTCAGGAGCCGCTACAGCCCTGCAGCCACAGCAGGTGGCGAGGCGGGTCGTGGAGGAGGTCATCTCCACCCTTACCACGGCCGTCAAGCGTGACTGGCATCGGGTGGGGAGGGACATCCGCGTGGGCCTCTGCGGCGCTGTGCCCTCCACCTGGTTCAAGGGCAAGGACCCGGAGCTGGACGCTGCCCACTTCGACCAGCTGTGGCCCGAGGCGTCGGGGGGCTGGTTTGCCACGCAGCCTAGGAGGGAGCGGAGGGGAGGGCAGGAGGGGGCAGAGGGGAGGGTTGGGGCAGGAGGAGTGGAGGAGGAGAGGGCAGCAGGGAGGCCTAGGCAGGGGGAGGGCAGGGCGCAGGGGGCGGGAGAGCTGTTTGTTTGCCTTTCCTTGCAGTGGCCCATCCCCTTCCCCGTCGTTCCAGCCTGAGCTCCAGGGTTGCTGGTGGTGGCTTAGTGCGTTCTGTGGGTGGGATGGGCTAGGCTTCGGGGGGCTGTCTGGGTGTCAGGGACCGGGGGCTTAGGTGGTCTTGGCTTGGGCGTTGGGGATAGGGTTTTAGGTTTCAGGTCGTAGCGAGGGACTTGGGCTCGTGTGGGTAGTTTTCTGTGGGGAGGGCCTGGGGAGGTGTGCAGAGTTAGGGGGGAGGGCGGTGGTGTGGGGGAGTGTCTTGACGTTGTCCTTGGGAGGGGGTTGCTTGTGGGGTGTGGACCTTCGCTTGGGGTGTGTGGACCTTTGCTTGGGGTGTGTGGACCTTTGCTTGGGGTGTGTGGACCGCTGTGTTTGGGTGGGGTGCTTGGGGTTCGTGTATGGGGAAACCTTGTTTGTTGTAGTCTTTCCTTTCTTCTATTCTTTAGTCATTCTCGCTCTCCTGTAATGCTCTTCCCCCCCCCAAAAAAAGGGGTTTAAGGCTTCAGGTCGAGGGGCTGGGCTTAGGCTCGTGTGGGTAGTTTGTGGGGAGGGTCTGGGGAGGTGAGTAGAGCTAGGGTGGAGGGCGTTGGTGTGGGGGAGTGTCTTGACGTTGTCCAAGGGAGGGGGTTGCTTGGGCTGTGTGGACCTTTGCTTGGGGTGTGTGGACCGCTGTGTTTGGGTGGGGTGCTTGGGGATCGTGTGTGGGGGAACCTTGTTTGTTATAGTCTTCTCTTTTCTTCTTTTCTTTAGTCACTCTCACTCTCTTGTAATGCTCCTCCATAAACAAAGAAAAGGGGGCATGTGCGGTGGGCTCAGCTGCTGCACCGGGGGGCCACGAGCCAGGTGCTGGTCAATGGCCACCTCACCGAACAGCTTTCCCCTTGCGTCGGGGCTGCTGCAGGGCAGCGGGGCCTCCCCGCTCTACTGCTGCATCGTGCTCCAGCCGCTGATCAGCTACCTCAGCTCGCTCCAGCTGGCAGGCCGCATCAGCACCCCCACCATCCCCTCCAACCCTCTGGCCATGCACACGGCCGCCCTGGCCCCCGCGCTCCCATCCAAGGAGTATGCGGACGACCTCGCCATCGTGGTGCTCGATCGGGTCAGGATGGAAAGGTGGTGATGGAGGCCCCGGGCCTGTTTCGCGCCGCTGGGGGCCCTGCGCTGAGTGTGAGCAAGAGCTCAGCCCTGCCGTGCACCCAGACAGAGCCCGGGCTGGGTAATCAGGGAAGCTCTGGCCCCGAGGGGGCAGGGAGGGGAGGTCGGGGGTTTCACGGGGGGAAAGGGGGTGGTGAGGGGCAGGCGTGCGAGCAGGAGCACGGGGGCGGGCAGGGGCAGGAGGGCGATCAGCGGCTCAGGGGTGGGGTGGGGGAGGGCGCCGTGCAAGGACAAGAGCAGAACGGGCGGGAGCAGGGTGGGGAGCAGGAGCCGGGAGTGGTCATCCCAGCTGTCCGAGCGGGGGTGCCAGTGCGCCACTTGGAAGTCCCTCTTGGGGCGGCCTCCTACGCTGCCACCAGCTCTGGTCGCCCCGGGTTCGTCCCTGGCAGCCTCTGACCCACAGCCTGCTGGCAGACCCGTCCCACAACCTCAGCACGTAGATCATTACCGACCCCACCGCCCCCCCCTCGCGAGGCATCAGCCCGCGGCTGCAAGCTCACGTGGCGGCCCTGGCTGAGCTCAAGCTGTTCCGTGCGGTGCCCCCGGCTAGCCAGTCCTTCTTCTCGGTGCTAGCGGAGCCGCTGTGGTACAACGGGCAAGTCCGCATGAACCCAGCAGCGAGGGAGGCAGCAGCTGAGCAGGGTTGGACCCACGTCCGCCACGTGAGGGAGGCCCTCCACAGCCCCGAACTGGAGGGGGAGGCCCGCTGGGCTGCGGACCTGGTCAGGGCTTGCCTCCCCGAGCCCTGGCAGGGCATGGTAGACCGCCTGCAGCCGCCACAGCCGGAGTGGGAGTGCCTGAGGGTTGGGCCAGGGGTGGGGTTTGTGATGCGGCGCATCCCCCTGCTCCAGCCCTCCACTGGGTGGGCCGCAACGGCCACCTCTACCCTCCAGACCCCACAGGGCAAGGGCCCCTCGGGGCTTTCTGGGCGAAGGAGGGGGCGACCTGGGAGCCAGCAGCGGTGGCCCGGCTCAACAAGCCCAGCTACAGGCTGACCCCGGAGGAGCGAGCCACCCACCTCCGCCCTCTACCCGCCCAGCGTCACGTGGCGCTGGAGCAGGCTCAGGGGCAGGATCAAGGAGTAGCCAGGGGGGGGGCAGGGGAGGGGGGCGGGCAAGGAAGCGGGGCGGTGGCAGGGGGGGAGGGCGTGGAGGAGGTGGAGGGCGTAGAGGAGCAGGGGGCGGGGCAGGAGGGCAGGCTGCCGACCCAGCAGAGGAGGGGCCTGGCACCTGGCCTAAGGAGGAGTGGCTCTTGGGCCCTTGGGCTCACCTGCAGCTGGACCCTCAGGTGTGGGGCATGGGCACCACCACCCTGCTGGACTTCTCTGTCAAGCATGCCAGGGTGCGCCTCCACCAGCTCTAGCGCGTCAGTGCCGACCCCCTCTACCCACCCAGTGGGGGCCTGTGGCCTGCGCTGAGGGGTGTGCGCCCCCCCTGGGCAGCGGGTGGACCGGAGGTGGCAGCGGTGGCTGATGGAGCCCTAAGGGAGCTGGAGCTCAAGTGGGAGGCCAGCGCGCAGCAGGTGGCAGGCCAGGGGGCAGCGGGGGAGCGGGACCAGCAGGGCAGGGATGTGGAGGAGCGGCTCCCCGAGGAGGTGCGGGGCAGCCAACCACCTCGTTGGCTTGACACCTCCGCCAGGGCGCACCAGCGACCCTCGCCGCAGATGAGGGCGGCCCAGCAGGCTGAGCGGCAGCTAGAGGGCCAGCAGCGGCGTGGGGGCAGGCGGGCAATTGCTCCGCCCGCCCCCCGGGCCGACACCGTGGACCAGCTGGCTGTGGGTGTTCAGGCCGGTCAGCGTGTGTTGAGGTGTGGAAGGAGCTGCTAGACCCCACCCTTCACCGGGAGCATGTCATCGTGGCCTTGCGGGTGCTTCACGCCAGCCTCATGGTGGGGGCCTTGTGGGGCCACATCCTCAAGGGTACGGCTGCCCCGGGCTCGTCCGCTTGCCGCTTCTGCCAGCCGGGGCGCCTGGAGACTCTAACCCACGCCTTCCTGACCTGCACCGCCGTGGCCCCAGCCTGGGAGTGGGTGCTGGACGTGTACGGGGAGGGCAGGGCGCAGGGGGGGGAGAGCTGTTTGTTCGCCTCTCCTTGCAGTGGCCCGTCCCCTTT
>JASKMD010000019.1:725309-835461 GCA_030144725.1 Haematococcus lacustris | reverse complement strand
CCACTCGGCCCGATTGCGGAGGGGCAGAGTCGCTGGACGGCAGGGTTATCACAGCTAGTCAGCCGCAGGCTTCCGCCACTCCTCACCAGCGCACCTCAGCAGGGGGTGGCACTGCTGGCACAGAGGGGGCGAGGATGGTGCCTGTAGCGCAGCAGCGACAGCAACAGCAGCAGCAGCAGCGGCAACAGCACCGGCAACAGCAACACCAGCAGCAGCAGCAGCAGCAGCAGCAGCAGCGGGCTGGGGCTGGGGCTGGGGCTGGGGCTGGGGCTGGGGCTGGGGCTGGGGCTGGGGCTGGGGCTGGGGCTGGGGCTGGGGCTGGGGCTGGGGCTGGGGCTGGGGCTGGGGCTGGGGCTGGGGCTGGGGCTGGGGCTGGGGCTGGGGCTGGGGCTGGGGCTGGGGCTGGGGCTGGGGCTGGGGCTGGGGCTGGGGCTGGGGCTGGGGCTGGGGCTGGGGCTGGGGCTGGGGCTGGGGCTGGGGCTGGGGCTGGGGCTGGGGCTGGGGCTGGGGCTGGGGCTGGGGCTGGGGCTGGGGCTGGGGCTGGGGCTGGGGCTGGGGCTGGGGCTGGGGCTGGGGCTGGGGCTGGGGCTGGGGCTGGGGCTGGGGCTGGGGCTGGGGCTGGGGCTGGGGCTGGGGCTGGGGCTGGGGCTGGGGCTGGGGCTGGGGCTGGGGCTGGGGCTGGGGCTGGGGCTGGGGCTGGGGCTGGGGCTGGGGCTGGGGCTGGGGCTGGGGCTGGGGCTGGGGCTGGGGCTGGGGCTGGGGCTGGGGCTGGGGCTGGGGCTGGGGCTGGGGCTGGGGCTGGGGCTGGGGCTGGGGCTGGGGCTGGGGCTGGGGCTGGGGCTGGGGCTGGGGCTGGGGCTGGGGCTGGGGCTGGGGCTGGGGCTGGGGCTGGGGCTGGGGCTGGGGCTGGGGCTGGGGCTGGGGCTGGGGCTGGGGCTGGGGCTGGGGCTGGGGCTGGGGCTGGGGCTGGGGCTGGGGCTGGGGCTGGGGCTGGGGCTGGGGCTGGGGCTGGGGCTGGGGCTGGGGCTGGGGCTGGGGCTGGGGCTGGGGCTGGGGCTGGGGCTGGGGCTGGGGCTGGGGCTGGGGCTGGGGCTGGGGCTGGGGCTGGGGCTGGGGCTGGGGCTGGGGCTGGGGCCGTGCCTTCTCCGATGGTTTTGGATCGCCCTCGCCTTACCCGACCCGTGCTCTCTACCCTCTTCCCTACGCCCACCACCTTCCAGCCCAGCGCACAGGGGGCTTTTGTGTCCCGAGCGCATGCGCCTTGCTCTGTCCCGCCCCGAGGGGTGCATCTCCCCCACATCACTCTTCCCCCCCAGCAGCTCTCTGCCCCCGTGAACCCCCCTTGGGCCGCCCCTTCCCCCCTTGTTTATCCTCCCGCTGTCCATCCCGTGCCTCTTGAGGGGTCTGTTGCCACTGGCTCCCTTGCCGGTAATCCCCCATCAGCCTCTCCGCGCTCCCCGGGGCACTTGGGGTTGCTGGGCAACACTCACACAAATTAGCAGCGTCACCTGCGCTGGAGCCATGTGGCTCCCGCGCTGCAGCTATGTGGCTCCCGCGCTGCAGCTATGTGGCTCCCGCGAGGCAGCCATGCGGCTCCCGCGCTGCAGCCTTGCGGCTCCCGCGCTGCAGCCCTACGGCTCCCGCGCTGCAGCCATGCGGCTCCCGCGCTGCAGCTATTAGCTCCCGCGCTGCAGCTATGTGGCTCCCGCGCTGCAGCCTTACGGCTCCCGCGCTGCAGCCTTGCGGCTCCCGCGCTGCAGCCCAACGGCTCCCGCGCTGCAGCCATGCGGCTCCCGCGCTGCAGCCTTGCGGCTCCCGCGCTGCAGCTATGTGGCTCCCGCGCTGCAGCCTTACGGCTCCCGCGCTGCAGCCTTGCGGCTCCCGCGCTGCAGCCTTGCGGCTCCCGCGCTGCAGCTATTAGCTCCCGCGCTGCAGCTATGTGGCTCCCGCGCTGCAGCCATGCGGCTCCCGCGCTGCAGCTATGTGGCTCCCGCGCTGCAGCCTTACGGCTCCCGCGCTGCAGCCTTGCGGCTCCCGCGCTGCAGCCTTGCGGCTCCCGCGCTGCAGCCCTACGGCTCCCGCGCTGCAGCTATGTGGCTCCCGCGCTGCAGCCTTACGGCTCCCGCGCTGCAGCCTTGCGGCTCCCGCGCTGCAGCCTTGCAGCTCCCGCGCTGCAGCCCTAAGGCTCCCGCGCTGCAGCCATGCGGCTCCCGCGCTGCAGCTATGTGGCTCCCGCGCTGCAGCCATGCGGCTCCCGCGCTGCAGCCTTGCGGCTCCCGCGCTGCAGCCCTACGGCTCCCGCGCTGCAGCTATGTGGCTCCCGCGCTGCAGCCTTACGGCTCCCGCGCTGCAGCCTTGCGGCTCCCGCGCTGCAGCCTTGCGGCTCCCGCGCTGCAGCCTTACGGCTCCCGCGCTGCAGCCTTGCGGCTCCCGCGCTGCAGCTATTAGCTCCCGCGCTGCAGCTATGTGGCTCCCGCGCTGCAGCATTACGGCTCCCGCGCTGCAGCCTTGCGGCTCCCGCGCTGCAGCCTTGCAGCTCCCGCGCTGCAGCCCTAAGGCTCCCGCGCTGCAGCCATGCGGCTCCCGCGCTGCAGCTATGTGGCTCCCGCGCTGCAGCCATGCGGCTCCCGCGCTGCAGCCTTGCGGCTCCCGCGCTGCAGCTATGTGGCTCCCGCGCTGCAGCCTTACGGCTCCCGCGCTGCAGCCTTGCGGCTCCCGCGCTGCAGCCTTGCGGCTCCCGCGCTGCAGCTATTAGCTCCCGCGCTGCAGCTATGTGGCTCCCGCGCTGCAGCCATGCGGCTCCCGCGCTGCAGCCTTGCGGCTCCCGCGCTGCAGCTATTAGCTCCCGCGCTGCAGCTATGTGGCTCCCGCGCTGCAGCCTTACGGCTCCCGCGCTGCAGCCTTGCGGCTCCCGCGCTGCAGCCTTGCAGCTCCCGCGCTGCAGCCCTACGGCTCCCGCGCTGCAGCCATGCGGCTCCCGCGCTGCAGCCTTGCGGCTCCCGCGCTGCAGCCCTACGGCTCCCGCGCTGCAGCTATGTGGCTCCCGCGCTGCAGCCTTACGGCTCCCGCGCTGCAGCCTTGCGGCTCCCGCGCTGCAGCCTTGCAGCTCCCGCGCTGCAGCCCTAAGGCTCCCGCGCTGCAGCCATGCGGCTCCCGCGCTGCAGCTATGTGGCTCCCGCGCTGCAGCCATGCGGCTCCCGCGCTGCAGCCTTGCGGCTCCCGCGCTGCAGCCCTACGGCTCCCGCGCTGCAGCTATGTGGCTCCCGCGCTGCAGCCTTACGGCTCCCGCGCTGCAGCCTTGCGGCTCCCGCGCTGCAGCCTTGCGGCTCCCGCGCTGCAGCCTTACGGCTCCCGCGCTGCAGCCTTGCGGCTCCCGCGCTGCAGCTATTAGCTCCCGCGCTGCAGCTATGTGGCTCCCGCGCTGCAGCATTACGGCTCCCGCGCTGCAGCCTTGCGGCTCCCGCGCTGCAGCTATTAGCTCCCGCGCTGCAGCTATGTGGCTCCCGCGCTGCAGCCTTACGGCTCCCGCGCTGCAGCCTTGCGGCTCCCGCGCTGCAGCCTTGCAGCTCCCGCGCTGCAGCCCTACGGCTCCCGCGCTGCAGCCATGCGGCTCCCGCGCTGCAGCCTTGCGGCTCCCGCGCTGCAGCCCTACGGCTCCCGCGCTGCAGCTATGTGGCTCCCGCGCTGCAGCCATGCGGCTTCCGCGCTGCAGCCTTGCGGCTCCCGCGCTGCAGCCTTGCAGCTCCCGCGCTGCAGCCCTAAGGCTCCCGCGCTGCAGCCATGCGGCTCCCGCGCTGCAGCTATGTGGCTCCCGCGCTGCAGCCATGCGGCTCCCGCGCTGCAGCCTTGCGGCTCCCGCGCTGCAGCCCTACGGCTCCCGCGCTGCAGCTATGTGGCTCCCGCGCTGCAGCCTTACGGCTCCCGCGCTGCAGCCTTGCGGCTCCCGCGCTGCAGCCTTGCGGCTCCCGCGCTGCAGCCTTACGGCTCCCGCGCTGCAGCCTTGCGGCTCCCGCGCTGCAGCTATTAGCTCCCGCGCTGCAGCTATGTGGCTCCCGCGCTGCAGCATTACGGCTCCCGCGCTGCAGCCTTGCGGCTCCCGCGCTGCAGCCTTGCAGCTCCCGCGCTGCAGCCCTAAGGCTCCCGCGCTGCAGCCATGCGGCTCCCGCGCTGCAGCTATGTGGCTCCCGCGCTGCAGCCATGCGGCTCCCGCGCTGCAGCCTTGCGGCTCCCGCGCTGCAGCCCTACGGCTCCCGCGCTGCAGCTATGTGGCTCCCGCGCTGCAGCCTTACGGCTCCCGCGCTGCAGCCTTGCGGCTCCCGCGCTGCAGCCTTGCGGCTCCCGCGCTGCAGCCTTGCGGCTCCCGCGCTGCAGCCCTACGGCTCCCGCGCTGCAGCCATGCGGCTCCCGCGCTGCAGCCCTACGGCTCCCGCGCTGCAGCCATGCGGCTCCCGCGCAGTAGCCATGTGGCTCCCGCGCTGCAGCCATGTGGCTCCAGAACTGGAGCACCTGTTACCTGCTCTGCAGCCATAAGGCTCCAACGCTGGAGCACTTGGTACCTGCGCTGCAGCCATGTGGCTACTGCGCAGGTACCATGTGGTACCTGCTCTCTTACAATTACAATGTTTGTACTACTGTCTATCTTCAGCTGACAACATAGTGCTTTACAATATAGTGCTGTCAACATAGTGCTTTCAATTTAAAGCTTTTTAAACCATCATCTATCCATTGGCATGTGGCAGCTAGGTGTGCTGAGGGTGATTCCTTCCAAGGCAGAGGGGTGGGGTGGGGTGGGGTGGGGTAGTTGGGGAGGCGAGGAGAGATGTGGAGAAGTGAGGGGAGGGTGATATACTTGAAGGTGCTAGTACATGGTGGTAGCACCCGGTGGGTATGGGAAAGGAGAAGGGGGGTGGGGGGGAGGGAGAAGGGAGGTAAGTGTGACCGTAAAACCTGCAGCAAACACACGGCATGCCAGCTACATCTGTTGTTGCACTGTGCGGTCAGGCGGATGAGGATTGGGAGGGGAGGCAGGAGGGGAGGAGAGGCTGGAGGGGTGGGGAGGCAGGAGGGGAGGGGAGGCAGCTCTTGACTTGTTGCGCACAGGTATGGTGGGCTTTCTCCTGGCTGCTGGGACGTCATGGGGGAGGTGACGGGGAGGGGGGAAGTGGGGGGTGGGGAGAGGTGGAAGTGGTGGGACGTGGTGGAAGTGGTGGAAGTGGTGGAAGTGGTGGAAGTGGTGGGACGGGGTTGGGAAGGGGGAAGGAGGCACGGGGCGGGAGTATAGGCGGGAGTATAGACCTGCAGCAAGCATGGAGCGTGCCTACAATGAGGCATGCATAACATCCTGGGAAGCTAGCTGTCACGTAGTGCATGACGGAGGCACTCACCTGGAGGTTGGGGTGGGCTCTCTTCTGGATGCTGGGATAAGGAGGGGGGTTGGGATGGGGCTGCTGGGGTAAGGGAGGGGGCTGGGATGTCAGGGTGGAGGTGAGGGGGGAAGTGGGGGGAGGGGATGGTGACCGGGTGACCGGGTAGGGAAAGGGGAGGGAGACAGGGTAGGCCTGGGGGAGGGGTAAGTGAATTGACGAACTTGGAGGGGGTGGTTGTATAGATAGGGGGGTAAGAGGACCTGTAGCCACTTGTAGAGACTTGTAGAGGGAGGGCAGGAGGGAGGGAGGGAGGGAGGGAGGGAGGGAGGGAGGGAGGGAGGGAGGGAGGGAGGGAGGGAGGGAGGGAGGGAGGGAGGGAGGGAGGGTCCCTCAGACCTGCTGCAAACTCCGTCAGACCTGCAGCAAACACGGCGCATGCTAGCTGTGTAGGCTGTGAAATTATGACCACTAAAAGGCGAGGGGTGGCCACTCACCGCTTGCTCTGTGCTCTTCTGTGCTCCTCCATGCTTCATCCCATTTGGCTCTTACCTTTGTAGTGGGCCGGGCTGCAATGGGGAGGGCAGGGTGGTGAAGGTGGGGGAGGGTAGGGAGAGAGGGGCGGGGAGAGAGGGGCGGGGGGGGGGGACAGGGAAGGGGAGTGAAGGAGGAAGGAGGATAAAGGAATGTGTAGAGGACCTGCGAAACAAAGGGTGACAAGTTGTCAAGGGAGGAGCAATGTATGGTGGGTACAAGATGCACTCACCAACAGAGGATGTAGATGTAGTTGCTGATGTGGGAGGACAGGCTCGGAGATGGTGGTTTCGACATGTCAAAGGAATAGAGGTGGGTCAAAGTAGACTACGTCGCTAGCTCGTTGCGTGGGCTGCGTGGCTGAGCGTGCGAGGTATTGCGTTGCGATCTCGAGGCTGGTTGCTACGTCTGCAAGGTCTGCCAGGCAGCTAGCTGCGTGCGAGAGTGGCTGCGAAGCACCGTGCTACGTGGCAGCGGCTGGGAGGCTTGGCCGAGATGGCCGAGATGAGATGCAATGTGGCTGCCTGGCTGCGATGTGTCATGCGAGAGTGGCTGCCTGGTTGCGATGTTGTCTGCATAGCTTGGCTACTTGCCCGCTTGGCTACTTACCTGCGGGACGCGAAGCTAGCCTGACGAGCACCGACGCTAGACGTTGTGTACAGGGCACAGAGTTTAGTTTTTCATATTTCTGTCTGACTTGCATGCTTATCCTCAAGGCAGAGTTTGTAGCTGCCGCTAGCTACGGCTGCGGTTCAGCTGTGAAGTTGACGAGCTGCTTCACTGTTTGGCTACGTCGTGCTCAGTGCAAAGTGTTCACTAATTCATATGTCTCCCTTCTACTCTTTGCAGGTTCGTGCCGTTGTTGGGGGGAGCAAAGCGTCCATAAGCAAAGCGTCCAGGGTAGCAGGGAAGCGACCAGTAGCGCAGTCAGCAATGGCGCAGTCAACGATGGTCACCCAGCCAACAGTCCGCCTTGCAGATAACTTCGAAGACGCGAGCCTCAGACGCAGCTAGCAGTTCGGATCTCACCAACAGCCGTTTTTCCACCTCGCAGACATTTCCACGCCACGCATTACAAAGTAACTCGCAGCTTGTCTCGCATGCAGCCCAAGCACGCAGTCGCAGCCTACAGTTTACATTTTAGCCCCACTCCCCCTGCAAGGTAAGACCGAGGTAAGAGCAAACAAGAAGACAATATTGTGCAACACGGAGCAGCACAACGTTAACGGTGAGTGGCTAGCCCCCTGCCTTTCAGTGTCCCACATTACCATGCCTAACCACTAGCATGCCCCGTATTTACTACAGGTCTGACGGTCACACACCACCCCATCCCACCCTCCTAACATCATAGCCCATGCCCTTCCCTCGAGCCTTCCCTCCTCGAGCCCCTACTGCACATTCCTACTCCACATTGTACAATTACCTCCCCCTCCTTTGCTCCGGTGAGTGGTGAGACCACGGTGACAGCTTACAAGGAGCCAGCAAGGCGCATTGCGCATTGCAGCCAGAAGCGGCAGCCAGTGAACAAAGTCAAGAGTTGCCTCCCCTCCCCTCTTGCCTCCCCACCCCTCCCCTATTGCCTCCCCACCCCTCCCTCCCTCCCTCCCTCCCTCCCTCCCTCCTCTCCATCCCGGACCACCACCTCCACTACCGCCATGATTCGTTGACCGTCCCTTGTGCGCTGCTGGTGAGCACAGCTACTGGCATGGTGCTAGGAGCTAGCAGCCAGACGCGGTTAGGAGGCGCAGCCAGGAGGCGCAACAAAGGGGGGCAGCCAGGAGCAGCCAAAGGGAACACCCCACCCCACCCCACCCCACCAGGACCCCACCCCACCCCATGCCCCTCGCCACTCACCACCCCTACCATGCCTTGCAATTCGGAGCAAGCCCTTCCCCCCACCACCACAACCACCACCTCCCAAGCCAATACTAGCAGCCAGAGCAGCAGCCAGGAGAGGCAGCTAGGAGGCATGTGGTGCAAGGCATAAGTTGTCGGGAGCTAGCTGCCATATGGCAGGTGGTGCAGAGCCAATACAAGGAGCCAGCAAGGCGCATTGCGCAGCACGGAGCACCAAGGCGTAAGCGGTGAGTGGTTTGCCCTTGCCTTACAGTGTCCACTAGTATCCAGCCTAACCACTAGCGCGCATTGTGTTTGCTGCAGGTCCGATGGTAACTCTCAGTACCTCACCTTTCCCCCTCCCCCTTCTACCCCCTGGCATCGCAGCCACCTGCCCTTCCCTCCCTACCCTTCCCAGCAGCCAAGAGCAGACCTACTCCTACCTACCTTGGCACCTTGGCATCACTACCACCACCTTCCCATCTCCACACACACAAGCTCCCCCTTCCCCCTCTTCTTCCTGACCCTTTCACTCCCTGCTCTCTGCCAGTGAGTGGTTGCTGGTGGTTACCGGTAAGTGGCTAACACCTAGTGTCCAGCCGATCTTCCTACCTCACGTGCACGCCCCTTGGACCCTCTCCTCACACCACGCCCCCCTGCTGCTTCCCCCCTGCTGCCCCCCTGCTGCCCCCTTGCTGCTGCTGCCCCCCTGCTGCTGCTGCCCCCCTGCTGCTGCTGCCCCCTGCTGCTGCTGCTGCTGCCCCCCCTGCTGCTGTTGCTGCTGCTGCTGCTGCCCCCGTTGCGGCTGCCGTCCCCCTGCCCCCATGCTGCTGCTGCCCCCCTGCCCCCCTGCTGCTACTGCGCAGGAGCCCTATGGCTGCAGAGCAGGAGCCCTATGGCTGCAGAACAGGAGCCCTATGGCTGCAGCGCAGGAGCCCTATGGTTGCAGCGCAGGAGCCCTATGGCTGCAGCGCAGGAGCCCTATGGTTGCAGCGCAGGAGCCCTATGGCTGCAGAGCAGGAGCCCTATGGCTGCAGAGCAGGAGCCCTATGGCTGCAGCGCAGGAGCCCTATGGCTGCAGCGCAGGAGCCCTATGGCTGCAGCGCAGTAGCCCTATGGCTGCAGCGCAGTAGCCCTATGGCTGCAGCGCAGTAGCCCTATGGCTGCAGCGCAGTAGCCCTATGGCTGCAGCGCAGTAGCCCTGTGGCTGCAGCGCAGGAGCCCTATGGCTGCAGCGCAGTAGCCCTATTGCTGCAGAGCAGGTGCCATGTGGAACCAGCGCAGTAGCCACATGGCTGCAGAGCAGGTGCCATGTGGTACCAGCCATTGCACATCATCACGCCTTGCACCACAAGGTACACATAGGGCCAATGCAGGTGTGCGTCATGTTGTTGTTGCTGCTCAAGTTGCATTGATGTTGGTGATGTTGGTGTGGTGGTGCCAGGCCAGCTGTTCATGATGTCGTTGTTGCTCATGATGTTGTCGTTGTTCATGTCTCTGATACTGGTAAATGAGCCTGATGACGAGTGTAAGGTCCACACCGAGTGTAAGAGCCCGGCCTACAATAATAGTCAGTTCCTATCATACAGATATGATTACATTATCAAGATGAGCCATTCATACTAGGCATAGACACAGGTAACATGAGTTAAGGTTTACACGGACTTCATCAAGGGTGGACATACGCTTGAGGCATCAACCTAGCCATGCATCAACACAGCAATCTTAAAAAACCGTAGGTTGACCATCAACATCAGCAATAACCGCTGTCACAACAACCCACACAACAAACGATAGAGAAATGAAGGGAACAGAGCAACAGCGTTGCCTCAGAGCATGGTACACAAGTGCAGAAACACAATGACGTTGCAAGGACACAATCACAGAAGCAAAATCGGCTCCCGCGCAGTAGCCATCGGCTCCCGCGCTGCAGCCCTACGGCTCCCGCGTAGTAGCTATCGGCTCCCGCGCAGTAGCCATCGGCTCCCGCGCAGTAGCTATCGGCTCCCGCGCAGTAGCCATTTGCTCCCGCGCAGTAGCCATCGGCTCCCGCGCAGTAGCCATCGACTCCCGCGCAGTAGTTATTGGCTCCCGCGCAGTAGCCATCGGCTCCCGCGCAGTAGCCATCGGCTCCCGCGAAGTAGCTATCGGCTCCCGCGCAGTAGCCATCGGCTCCCGCGCGGTAGCTATCGGCTCCCGCGCAGTAGCTATCGGCTCCCGCGCAGTAGCCATCGGCTCCCGCGCGGTAGCTATCGGCTCCCGCGCAGTAGCTATCGGCTCCCGCGCAGTAGCCATCGGCTCCCGCGCAGTAGCTATCGGCTCCCGCGCAGTAGCCATCGGCTCCCGCGCGGTAGCTATCGGCTCCCGCGCAGTAGCCATCGGCTCCCGCGCAGTAGCCATCGGCTCCCGCGCAGTAGCCATCGGCTCCCGCGCAGAAACCACCGGCTCCCGCGCAGAAACCACCGGCTCCCGCGCAGAAACCACCGGCTCCCGCGCAGAAACCACCGGCTCCCGCGCAGAAACCACTGGCTCCAGCGCAGGTGACGTTGCTAATTTGTGTGAATGAAGGCCCTCTTTAAGGGCGCGGTGCTGGCCTCCAAGGGCAAGCTAGCTGCCCGTAAGCTGAGAGAAGCCACAGCTAGGGGCCTAGCCGCAGATGGGCAGTGGGTGGGTGGGGAACCTTCCGCCAGCTCTCCCTCCCTTGACCTCATGGACGCCGAGGCAGCGGCCCACACCGCTCCTTGCCGCACGGAGGTCACGGGGCCTGGCGCAGTTGCCCCTCTCCCAGCCCAGGAGCTTGGTCCCTCCACCGGGCTGGGCTCCCGGCTCGGCACGGTGCGGGTTGGGCCCGGTGAGCTGCAGGGTAGTCAGCCTCCCCGCTGGCTCGACACCGCCGCGAGGGCACCTCCGCGCCCCTCCCCGGATGACAGGAGGGCTAGGCGGGAGGAGCGGCAGCGGGTGGCTCAGTGTAGGTCGAGGCGAGGCACCACGCAGCCAACTACCCAGCCAGCCAGAGGGGGGCCTAGCCGGCGCCGGTATGGTATTCCCTCTTCCGGTTCCAGCTCTGAGGAGTGGGAGGCACGGCGTGCTGGGCACCAGCAAGAGGCTCAGCCCAGGCCGTGGCAAGCCGGCAGGCAGCGTGCTGCGCAGCTTGGCCATGGGTCCCCACACGTGCGCCGCTACGGGTTGCTCAGCCCCTCTGCTAGCCTGGCCAGCTCGCTGGGGGCCTCCTCTGACAGCCCTGTAGTTGAGTCAGCAGGGCCCCGGGAGGGGAGGTTGAGGGTGCCTAAGCGGCAGCAGCCCGAGCAGGCAGCTCAGCTTGGGGAGGAGGTCGAGCAGCTCGGTCCTCTGCCCCTGCGGCCCCCGCTGGCCATCTATTCGCGTGAGCCTCGGATCCGCCTGCGCCGCCCGGGGGCCAAGTTGGCGTGCATTGAGGCCCCCCCGCCCCCCCCCCCCCCGGCCCTCCTCCTTTGCCAGGCCCGCCTCCCCTTCCCAGCCCACCCGCCCTCCTGCACACACGCGTAGCCCGCGCGGGGGCAAGCCATGACTAGCCATGCAGCGCCCAGGTGTGGCCGCCAGGTTCTTGGCAGTCACCCTCAACGTGCAGGGCCTTGCCCAGCCGCACAAACTGCAGGCCCTGCTTGACTGGGCCGCTGACAGCCCGGCGCAAGTGGTGTTCCTTCAAGAGTGCCATAGGGCGGAGAGCGTGTGGCAGTGGGCAGAAGCCCAATCGGGGGCCAAGCCCGCCTGGCGGGGGCAGTGGTTTTACACCCCCGGCACCGGCAGCTCCCAAGGCTGCCTGGTTTTGGTCAAGCCCTCCACCATCCTCCAGGGGTGCACACAGGTGCAGCTGCAGGCAGAGGGGGCCCAGGGGCGGGTGCTGCGGGTAGACGGGGAGCTCGCAGGCAGGCCGGTGTCCCTAGTGTGCGTGTACGCCCCGGCGCAGCAGGCAGAGCGGCCAGCGTTCTACGCAGAGTGCCTCCCCGCTTGCCTCCCGCCAGCCGCCGACCGCCGCCTCCTCCTCATGGGGGGCGACTTCAACTGCATCCTAGCCCCCGTGGACAGAGTGGGCATCCCGCAGGGCTCGCAGCATGGGGAGGCCTGGGTGGGCAGCCGGGGCCAGGGGGCGGAGCAGCTGCGGCAGCTGGTGGGTGAGCGGGGTCTGGTGGACCCGTGGCGCCATCTGCACCCCTCCAAGAGAGACCTCACCCACTTCAGCGAGCGTTGGCAGACGGGTGCGCGCCTCGACCGGTGGTACATCTCGGAGGAGCTGGTGCAGTGGCAGATGGACAGCGCCATCCAGGGGGTGCTGCCAGTGCCCACCGACCACCGGCCCGTGTCAGTGGCAGTGTGCCCCCCCGATCTGCCTCTCACCGTCCCCGCTCCCTGGCAGCTGCACCCCGCCCACCTCGACAACCCTGACCTGCTGGACTGCCTCAAGGACTTCCTACAGGCGGAGGCACATCACCACGAGGCTGCGAGTCAGCTGGGGCTGCCTAGGGATGGGCACAGGGCCAGGTGGGCCCGCATCAAGCAGGGCATGGCCATGCGTGCCCAGCACTTTCTGCGGGCCCAGCGCCGCGCGCAGCGTGACCTGCAGCAGCGCAGGGAGAAGGCGGCAGCAGTGGCCAGGGCTCACCTCGTGCGGCAGCTGGTGCGGGTGGAGCGAGAGGGGGAGGCTGAGGTGCAGGCGGCGCAACACCTGGGAGAGGCCGCAGCCCTGGCGGGTGTGGGGGCGAGGGAGCTGGGGGCCCAGCAGTCCCTGCTGGCCAGCGCAGTCCTCGACCAGTACTACGGCGACCGCTCCTCCTTCTACTTCTACCATCGCGACCAGCCCGCGCACACCCCCACCCTCATCTCCTCTCTCCAGCTCCCCGGCCAGCCAGGTCAGCCAGCAGACCTCACCACGCCGGCCGGGGTGAAGGCAGCGTGCAGGGCGTTCCAGCAGCACTACTCAGCTGCCGAGCCCACCGGAGTCTACGCAGCCAAGCCGGTGGACACAGCTGCGCGCGCCACGCTGCTCGGCAGCCTCACCTCCCACCTCACCCCCACCCAGGCCAGGGCTGCCGAGGGCCCCGATGGCAGCCCTATGCTGTCAGAGGAGGAGCTGGGCCGGGCTCTGCAGGGCTGCGCGCACAGCAAGGCCCCGGGGCTAGATGGGCTGCCCATGGAGGTCTACGACCGGCTGTGGGTGGAGCTGGGGCGGCCGCTGCGGGCCATGTTGCGAGAGGCCCTGGCAGACGCCAATGACCCTGCCCCGCTGGCTGAGTTCCTGACCGGCATCATCACCCTCGTGCCCAAGGCTGGCAAGCCGAGGGACCAGGTGGCCGGCTACCGCCCCATCACGCTCCTCAACTGCGACGTGCGCCTGGTGGCCAGGGCAGTGGAGGACCGGCTGCAGCTGCCCTTGGACCTGCTGGTGTCCCCCTCTCAATCGGCCTTCATCCTGGGCAGGGACATCAGCGACAGCGTGCAGTTCCACCTGGGCCTGCTGGAGTACCTGCAGCAGCGGGGCAGCCCAGCCTGGCTGTTGTTGCTGGACCTGGCGGGGGCCTATGACAACGTGTCCTGGGGCTTGCTCCAGGACACAATGGAGGCGATGGGGTTCTGCCGGGAGGGGCATGTGCGCTGGGCTCAGCTGCTGCACCGGGGTGCCACGAGCCAGGTGCTGGTCAACGGCCACCTCACCGACAGCTTCCCCCTTGCGTCGGGGCTGCTGCAGGGCAGCGGGGCCTCCCCGCTCTACTGGTGCATCGTGCTCCAGCCGCTGGTCAGCTACCTCAGCTCGCTCCAGCTGGCAGGCCGCATCAGCACCCCCATCATCCCCTCCAGCCCTCTGGCCATGCACAGGGCCGCCCTAACCCCCGCGCTCCCCTCCAAGGAGTATGCGGACGACCTCACCATCGTGGTGCTCGATCGGGTCAGAGACGGGAAGGTGGTAGTGGAGGCCTTGGGCCTGTTCCGCGCCGCTGGGGGCCCTGCGCTTAGCGCGAGCAAGAGCTCAGCCCTGCCGTGCGCCCAGCCAGAGCCTGGGCCGGGTAACCAGGAGGGCTCGGGTCCCGAGGGGGCGGGGAGGGGAGGAAGGGGGGTTGATGGGGGGCAAGGGGGCGGGCAGGGGCAGGTGGGCGAGCAGGGGGATGGGCCGGGGGAAGGTGGCGGGCAAGGGCAGCAGCAGGGCGGGCGGGAGCAGGGTGGGGAGCAGGAGCCGGAGGTGGTCATCCCAGCTGTCCGAGCGGGGGTGCCCGTGCGCCACCTGGGGGTCCCTATTGGGGCGGCCTCTTACGCTGCCACCAGCGAGGCCGCCTTCGGTGGGGCGGCCGCGGCCATGATGGCAGCCTCCCTCCCTTGGCGGCCCCAAGGCCTCAACCTCCTGGGGCGGGTGCAGGTGGCACAGCAGTGCCTGGCCTCCAAGTCCATCTACCAGATGGCCTTCGTGCAACCCTCCGCTGCTCTGGCGCAAGCCATGGCCTTGGCTGTCAACCGCTTTGTGGCAGCCTCAGACCTGCCCCAGGAGCGCAGCCCCAACAGCAGCCGCCTCTATCCTAGCAAGGCCATCTGCGTGATGCCCCGGGGGGAGGGAGGGGTGGGGCTTCCCGACCTGGGGATCACCAGCACGGCCATGCTGGCGAAGATGCTGGCCCAGCTCTGGTCGCCCCGGGTTCGACCCTGGCAGCCTCTGACCCACAGCCTGCTGGCAGACCCCTCCCACGGCCTCAGCACCTGGGTCATCACTGACCCCACCGCCCCCCCCTCGCGAGGCATCAGCCCGCGACTGCAAGCTCACGTAGCGGCCCTGGCTGAGCTCAAGCTGTTCCGTGCGGTGCCCCCCGCTAGCCAGTCCTTCTTCTCGGTGCTGGCGGAGCCGCTGTGGTACAACGCGCAAGTCCGCATGAACCCAGCAGCTAGGGAGGCAGCAGCTGAGCAGGGATGGACCCACGTCCGCCACGTGAGGGAGGCCCTCCACAGCCCCCAGCTGGAGGGGGAGGCCCGCTGGGCTGCCGACCTGGTCAGGGCTTGCCTCCCCGAGCCCTGGCAGGGCATGGTGGACCGCCTGCAGCCTCCACAGCCGGAGTGGGAGTGCCTGAGGGTTGGGCCAGGGGTGGGGTTTGTGATGCGACGCACCCCCATGCTCCAGCCCTCCCACTGGGTGGGCCCAAACGGCCGCCTCTACCCCCTAGATCCCACAGGGCAGGGGCCCCTAGGGGCTTTCTGGGCGGAGGAGGGGGCGGCCTGGGAGCCAGCAGCGGTGGCCCGGCTCAACAAGCCCAGCTACAGGCTGACACCGGAGGAGCAAGCCACCCACCTCCGACCTCTACCCGCCCAGCGTCACATGGCGCAGGAGCAAGCTCAAGGGCAGGAGCTAGGAGGGGCCAGGGGGGCGGGCAGGGGAGGGGGGCGGGCAAGGGGGCGGGGCGGGGGCAGGGGGCGAGGGCGTGGAGGAGGTGGAGGGCGTAGGGGAGCAGGGGGCGGGGCGGGAGGCCTTGCTTTCGGCCCACCTGACGAGGGGCCTGGCATCTGGCCTAAGGAGGAGTGGCTCTTGGGCCCCTGGGCTTACCTGCAGCTGGACCCTCAGGTGTGGGGCATGGGCACCACCACCCTGCTGGACTTCTCTGTCAAGCATGCCAGGGTGCGCCTCCACCAGCTTCAGCGCGTCAATGCCGACCCCCTCTACCCACCCAGTGGGGGCCTGTGGCCTGCGCTGTGGGGTGTGCGCCCCCCCCGGGCAGCGGGTGATCCGGAGGTGGCAGCGGTGGCTGATGGAGCCCTGAGGGAGCTGGAGCTCAAGTGGGAGGCTAGCGCGCAGCAGGTGGCAGACCAGGGGGCAGCGGGGGAGCGGGAACAGCAGGGCAGGGATGCGGAGGAGCGGCTCCCCGAGGAGGTGCAAGGCAGCCAACCGCCTCGCTGGCTGGACACCTCCGCCAGGGCGCACCAGCGGCCCTCGCCGCAGATGAGGGCGGCCCAGCGGGCTGAGCGGCAGCAGGAGGCCCACCAGCGGCGTGGGGGCAGGCAGCCAGTTGCTCAGCCCGCCCCGCACGCCGACACGGTGGACCAGCTGGATGTGGGTGTTCAAATGGGCCAGCCGTGTGCGAAGGTGTGGAAGGAGCTGCTAGACCCCACCCTCCGCCGGGAGCATGTCATCGTGGCCTGGCGGGTGCTTCACGCCAGCCTCATGGTGGGGGCCTTGTGGGGCCACATCCTCAAGGGTACGGTTGCCCCGGGCTCGTCCGCCTGCCGCTTCTGCCAGCCGGGGCCTCTGGAGACTCTAACCCACGCCTTCATGACCTGCCCCGCCGTGGTCCTAGCCTGGGAGTGGGTGCTGGACGTGTACGGCCGCCTCACAGGCACCCGCCCTCCCTCGGGTGACGCCATGCTGCTCCTCAGTGGGCGCCCCACCCGCGGCGAGGCCCCCCCCTTCCAGCCCCCTGACAGCCTGCTGTGGCTGCGGCTGCGCGTTGCCTACCTGGGCGCAGTGTGGCGCCTCCGCAGCTCAGGAGCCGCTACAGCCCTGCAGCCACAGCAGGTGGCGAGGCGGGTTGTGGAGGAGGTCATCTCCACCCTCACCACGGCCGTCAAGCGTGACTGGCATCGGGTGGGGAGGGACATCCGCGTGGGCCTCTGCGGCGCTGTGCCCTCCACCTGGTTCAAGGGCAAGGACCCGGAGCTGGACGCTGCCCACTTCGACCAGCTGTGGCCCGAGGCGTCGGGGGGCTGGTTTGCCACGCAGCCTAGGAGGGAGCGGAGGGGAGGGCAGGAGGGGGCAGAGGGGAGGGTTGGGGCAGGAGGAGTGGAGGAGGAGAGGGCAGCAGGGAGGCCTAGGCAGGGGGAGGGCAGGGCGCAGGGGGCGGGAGAGCTGTTTGTTCGCCTTTCCTTGCAGTGGCCCGTCCCCTTCCCCGTCGTTCCAGCCTGAGCTGCAGGGTTGCTGGTGGGGGCTTAGTGAGTTCTGTGGGTGGGGTTAGGTAGGCTTCGGGGGGCTGTCTGGGTGTCAGGGACCGGGGGCTTAGGTGGTCTTGGCTTGGACGTTGTCTTGGTTTGAGCGTTGGGGGTAGGGTTCTAGGTTTCAGGTTCGAGGGGAGGGGCTTAGGCTCGTGTGGGTAGTTCTGTGGGGAGGGCCTAGGGAGGTGTGCAGAGTTAGGGGGGAGGGCGGTGGTGTGGGGGAGTGTCTTGACGTTGTCCTTGGGAGGGGGTTGCTTGTGGGGTGTGGACCTTCGCTTGGGGTGTGTGGACCGCTGTGTTTGGGTGGGGTGCTTGGGGTTCGTGTATGGGGAAACCTTGCTTGTTGTAGTCTTTCTTTTCTTCTATTCTTTAGTCATTCTCACTCTCCTGTAATGCTCCTCCTTCAAAAAAAAAAAAAAAACCGAACAGCTTTCCCCTTGCGTCGGGGCTGCTGCAGGGCAGCGGGGCCTCCCCGCTCTACTGCTGCGTCGTGCTCCAGCCGCTGATCAGCTACCTCAGCTCGCTCCAGCTGGCAGGCCGCATCAGCACCCCCACCATCCCCTCCAACCCTCTGGCCATGCACACGGCCGCCCTGGCCCCCGCGCTCCCATCCAAGGAGTATGCGGACGACCTCGCCATCGTGGTGCTCGATCGGGTCAGGATGGAAAGGTGGTGATGGAGGCCCTGGGCCTGTTTCGCGCCGCTGGGGGCCCTGCGCTGAGTGTGAGCAAGAGCTCAGCCCTGCCGTGCACCCAGCCAGAGCCCGGGCTGGGTAAACAGGGAAGCTCTGGCCCCGAGGGGGCAGGGAGGGGAGGTCGGGGGTTTCACGGGGGGAAAGGGGGTGGTGAGGGGCAGGCGTGCGAGCAGGAGCACGGGGGCGGGCAGGGGCAGGAGGGCGATCAGCGGCTCAGGGGTGGGGTGGGGGAGGGCGCCGTGCAAGGACAAGAGCAGAACGGGCGGGAGCAGGGTGGGGAGCAGGAGCCAGGAGGGGTCATCCCAGCTGTCCGAGCGGGGGTGCCAGTGCGCCACTTGGAAGTCCCTCTTGGGGCGGCCTACTACGCTGCCACCATCTCTGGTCGCCCCGGGTTCGTCCCTGGCAGCCTCTGACCCACAGCCTGCTGGCAGACCCGTCCCACAACCTCAGCACGTAGATCATTACCGACCCCACCGCCCCCCCCTCGCAAGGCATCAGCTCGCGGCTGCAAGCTCACGTGGCGGCCCTGGCTGAGCTCAAGCTGTTCCGTGCGGTGCCCCCGGCTAGCCAGTCCTTCTTCTCGGTGCTAGCGGAGCCGCTGTGGTACAACGGGCAAGTCCGCATGAACCCAGCAGCGAGGGAGGCAGCAGCTGAGCAGGGTTGGACCCACGTCCGCCACGTGAGGGAGGCCCTCCACAGCCCCGAACTGGAGGGGGAGGCCCGCTGGGCTGCGGACCTGGTCAGGGCTTGCCTCCCCGAGCCCTGGCAGGGCATGGTAGACCGCCTGCAGCCGCCACAGCCGGAGTGGGAGTGCCTGAGGGTTGGGCCAGGGGTGGGGTTTGTGATGCGGCGCATCCCCCTGCTCCAGCCCTCCATTGGGTGGGCCGCAACGGCCACCTCTACCCTCCAGACCCCACAGGGCAAGGGCCCCTCGGGGCTTTCTGGGCGGAGGAGGGGGCGACCTGGGAGCCAGCAGCGGTGGCCCGGCTCAACAAGCCCAGCTACAGGCTGACCCCGGAGGAGCGAGCCACCCACCTCCGACCTCTACCCGCCCAGCGTCACATGGCGCTGGAGCAGGCTCAGGGGCAGGATCAAGGAGTAGCCAGGGGGGGGGCAGGGGAGGGGGGCGGGCAAGGAAGCGGGGCGGTGGCAGGGGGGGAGGGCGTGGAGGAGGTGGAGGGCGTAGAGGAGCAGGGGGCGGGGCAGGAGGGCAGGCTGCCGACCCAGCTGAGGAGGGGCCTGGCACCTGGCCTAAGGAGGAGTGGCTCTTGGGCCCTTGGGCTCACCTGCAGCTGGACCCTCAGGTGTGGGGCATGGGCACCACCACCCTGCTGGACTTCTCTGTCAAGCATGCCAGGGTGCGCCTCCACCAGCTCCAGCGCGTCAGTGCCGACCCCCTCTACCCACCCAGTGGGGGCCTGTGGCCTGCGCTGAGGGGTGTGCGCCCCCCCTGGGCAGCGGGTGGACCGGAGGTGGCAGCGGTGGCTGATGGAGCCCTAAGGGAGCTGGAGCTCAAGTGGGAGGCCAGCGCGCAGCAGGTGGCAGGCCAGGGGGCAGCGGGGGAGCGGGACCAGCAGGGCAGGGATATGGAGGAGCGGCTCCCCGAGGAGGTGCAGGGCAGCCAACCACCTCGTTGGCTTGACACCTCCGCCAGGGCGCACCAGCGACCCTCGCCGCAGATGAGGGCGGCCCAGCAGGCTGAGCGGCAGCTAGAGGGCCAGCAGCGGCGTGGGGGCAGGCGGGCAATTGCTCCGCCCGCCCCCCGGGCCGACACCGTGGACCAGCTGGCTGTGGGTGTTCAGGCCATTCAGCGTGTGTTGAGGTGTGGAAGGAGCTGCTGGACCCCACCCTTCGCCGGGAGCATGTCATCGTGGCCTTGCGGGTGCTTCACGCCAGCCTCATGGTGGGGGCCTTGTGGGGCCACATCCTCAAGGGTACGGCTGCCCCGGGCTCGTCCGCTTGCCGCATCTGCCAGCCGGGGCGCCTGGAGACTCTAACCCACGCCTTCCTGACCTGCACCGCCGTGGCCCCAGCCTGGGAGTGGGTGCTGGACGTGTACGGGGAGGGCAGGGCGCAGGGGGGGGTGTTGTAGATATAGCTCCGGTGCAGATCTTATCTTGCACCGGTGATAGGTCCAGCTGTCCAGCTTCTGAGTGACTCCGAGTGATAGTCGGTATTTAGCGTGGTGACAGGCATTCGTAGGCACCCTCGTCTGGTGTCTCGTCTGTCCCACGCTCTTCTACAGGTATGAGAGCCTGCTTCTGTGCCATGATCTAGGCTCTCGCTGTAACAACCCTCGTCTGGTGTCTCGTCTGTCCCACGCTCTTCTACAGGGTTATGGGCCCACAGCACAACTGCTGTGCGTGGATCTAAAGACACCACGACGTGCAACACGTAAGTTGCTCTAGGGTCAATCGCTGCCGCACTACTATGTCGGCCAGCTCTAGCACCAGCGTCAGTAGCGGTGCCATCATTCCAGTCCTAGACAAGGACAACTATGCCATCCGGGTTATCAGGCTGCGGGGGCTGATGGAAGAGGCTGGGGTTTACTATGTGGTAGAGAATGGTCTCGCTACTGCACCTCCAGCCCTTGCCAACGATGCTACTCCAGCGCAACATGCCGCTCATGCCTCTCAGCGCGCCAGAGTCGCAGCTGACACCATTGCCAATCTCAAAGCCCGCGGCATTATCCTCCGTTATGTCGGCGATCAGCATGCCAGAGCAGTCGGCGCAGCTGCAACAGCCCAAGAAGCCTGGGAACAGCTAGCAGCCGAATTCGTGCAAGTCTCCATCGCACGACAGTCGCAGATGCAGATGCAGCTGTCGCAGCTACGCATGCAAGCTGATGAGACTGTGGCAGGCTTCTTTGCCAGAACCATGCTGCTGCGTGATGAGCTCACCTCAGCAAGCTGTCCTCCCACTGATCACTCCCTTATGCTGGCCGTCCTCAATGCCATGCCTTCTGAATTCAAGATTGCCATCCAGCTGCTCAGGTACCAGCTGACTGTTGGGAACGCTGACCTTGATGTGGTGAAGAAGGTCCTCCTGCAGTCTGAAGCTGACTACCTACAGGAGCAGTCCACTCAATCCTCTCAATCCACTCAGCCTGCCTCCACCCTCTGGAGCTCGTCCTTCACCTACTCCAGGGGTAGGGGTCAGCCGCCTGGGTACAGGGGCAGGGGCAGTTCCCTTGCAAGAGGGGTTCTCAGGGGGGGCTACACAGCTGGTCGGGGGGGGGTCATTCCTACTGCTTCCAGGCCGGTCTCCTCTCAGCAGCAAAACAGATCCTCTCGACCTGTCTGCCAGTACTGCAACTACCCTGGCCACGTCCTGTCTGAGTGCCGCAGATATGCACGCGACCATGGAAGCTTCGCCAGACCTGCTAGCCCCAGCCTGGCCCAGGCTCAGCTAAGCCCCAACAGGCCTCGAGGCAACAGCCCCAGCAGGGGCAGGGGGGGTGGTGCAGGCGGCAGGAGCGCAGACTCAGCTGACAGCAGCATGCAGCAGCAGTCAGACGCTGAGCAGGCCAATGTCCTGTTCATGGTCAGAACAAACCGGTTCCCTAAGCTGTCGCGTACTGAGCCAGTTGCCACTCCTGTCCCAGGGCACCTGGTCCCTGAGAACATGACTGATGAGGAGTTCCTGGACTTCTACGCCAGGGTGCCACGCTGGGTCATTGACTCAGGTGCCAACCGGCATATCATGCCATGGCGCTCATGCCTCACTGACTACCACGCCTTTGACCCCCCGATCCAGCTACAGCTGGGTGGCACAGGGTCTTCCATCGATGTCGTGGGTGAGGGCACCACCTTTCTCACCAACTCTGAGGGGGAGCAGTGGGCAGTCTCAGGTGTGCTCCATGCGCCAGCAGCTGCCTACTGCTATCTCTCTGTCTTTGAGCTCACTCGTGCTGGTGTGACACTCCACTTCCACGGTGACTGCTGTGACATGATTGGCCGAGGCAACCCACCTGAGTGGCAGATGACTATCAAAAGGGCCCCTCCTGGGGTCTACCTCTGGCACATCAGTGCCGTGGCAGAGGGTCGCCGTGTCATGGGATACGGCGATCAAGAGGATGACACCCACCTGTACGACCCTGACAACATCTACAATCCTCTTCCCCATGCGCTTCACATGCAGCCAAACGAGCTTGACCCTCAGGTGTGGCATCAGCGCTGTGGACATGCCTCTTTCTCTGTTCTCACTCGCATGCAGCGGGAGGGGATGGTGCATGGGGTCCCAGTCAAGCGGGAAGCTTTCGCTGAGGCAGCCTGCAGCTCTGCCATATGTCCTGGCTGTGCTATGGGCAAACAACACCGCCGTGTTCGCTTCGATCTTTCCACCAATGCTCAACCTGTAACAGCTGCCCTGGGCCTCGTTCACATGGACGTGTGTGGCCCAATGCCTCATGTTGGCAGAGATGGCAGCCGTTACATTGCCACCTTCCTCGATGAGCACACTGGGCTGTCTGTCATTCAATTGCTTTCCAGCAAGGACCTGGTGCCAGCAGCCATTCAGCGTGTCATTACTGAGCTTGAGACACAGTCAGGGCATCGCTGCAAGGCACTCAGATCAGATAACGGCTCAGAGTACAACAACAAGACCTTGAGAGACTGGTGCAGCAGCAAGGGCATCCAACAGCAGTTCTCTGCTCCCTACTGCCCTGAGCAGATGGGCAAGGCTGAGCGTCTCAACAGGACCATCATGCAGGCCACACGCAGCATGCTACTGTCAGCTCAGTTGCCCCCTGGGTTCTGGGTTGATGCTGCCCTGAAGGCCAACTATGTGAGAAACCTGCTGCCCATCACAGGGCAGCCCGTGACGCCTTGGGAGGCCTTCTATCGTCGCAAGCCTAACCTCTCTGCCCTGCGTGTCTTTGGAGCAACAGCGTGGGTGTATGTCACACAACCCAATCGCAACAAGCTCCAGCCTAAGGCGGTCAAGGGCATCTTCCTGGGCTACGCTGTTGGCAGCAAAGCTTACAAGCTGTGGGTGAATGGCAGGCTGGTTATCAGCAAGGACGTGCAGATTGATGAGACAGCCGTGCTAGACCACCACCGCAGCATGCAGCTGCCTGTGCAGTCCTCTGTGCCCAGCGTACCTGCCCCAGCACCTGCACCCCCACCCCCCTCCCCTTCATCTCACCTACCTGTACCTCTACCTGCCCCAACACCTATGCTTTCAGCTCCACCTTCCCCTCAGTCTCCCTCGCCTCCTTCTCCTCAATCTCCACAGTCGCCTGCTTCTCCACAGCGGCCATCTTTGCAGCAGCAACAGTCACAGCCTCAGCAGCAGGAGACGCAGCAGCATGCGCCGCAGCAGCAGGCGCCGCAGCCTCAGCTGTCGGGCCAAAGCAGTCCCTCCCCCAGCAGACACAGCGCAAGAGTTGCTGGGGGGGAGGCAAGCAGCAGCACCAGCTCTTCCGCTGCTTTAGGCAGTGGGAGCAACAGCTACAGGGGGGGGAGCGGAAATGCACCTGCCATGCCACCCTCGGTACCCGGGGACGGTGGGAGCTTCAACAGAGGTTTTCCAGGCATCGGCAGGTTTAGGTTCCCTGGCCTCCGGCCTATCCCACTGGCAGCTGCAGGACCTGCTGCCTCACCACCTGCACCTGCTCCTGATCCAGCTCCTGCTCCTGAGGTCTCTTTACCTGCTGCCTCAAGAATGCCTGATGCACCAGGGCCTCGGCGCAACCCCGCCAGGTTACGGCAACCACCAATTAGGATCAGGCAGCCTGAGCTGGGTTCCATGACTGTCAGTGACACATCATCCAGTGACACACCCACTGTCCTTGAGGCCTTGTCAGGACCGCACGCTGAGTACTGGCGTGAGGCCATGCACACCGAGCTTGCTTCCTTGCATGCTAATGGCACATGGACTCTGGTTGAAAGGCCACCTGGTGCACGTGTGCTGCCCACTAAGTGGGTGCTTAAGATCAAGCGTGATGCCACAGGGGCAATCGAGAAGTTCAAGGCCCGTCTGGTGGCAAAGGGCTTTATGCAAGTCTCAGGTGTGGATGTGGGAGATGTGTATGCACCAGTGAGCAAGCACACCACCCTGCGCGCCCTGCTAGCACTGGCAGCTGCACGGGACATGGAGGTGCACCAGATTGATGTTGAGGCAGCCTTCCTGAACGGCATGCTGCAGCCTGACGAAGTCATCCATGTGCAACAGCCTGAGGGGTTTGAGGAGGGCAGCCAGAACATTGTGTGCAGGCTGCAAAAGGCGCTGTATGGGCTAAGGCAGGCACCTCGTGCATGGCATGCTAAGCTGAAGCAGGAGCTTGAAGGCATGGGGTTCTGTGCTTCTGAGTCTGATCCAGCACTCTTCATGCTGCCACGCCCTGCTGGCACTGTTTATCTGCTGGTGTATGTAGATGACTGCCTGCTATGCACAGAAAAGGGTGACTTTGAGAGCCTGGACTATGTGAAGCAGCGCCTGTCATCTGTGTTTGGCATCAAGGACCTGGGACAGACCAGGTGGTTCTTGGGCATGCAGATCAGCAGGGACAGGGCTCAGGGCACACTGCAGCTTGATCAGCAGCAGTACATCAAAGAGCTTCTCAGCACCTACAGCATGACTGAGGCACACAGTAAGGCAGTTCCCATGGCACCAGGCACCAAGCTAGTTAAGGAGGGTGATGCCTTGGACACTGCGCACCACAGCTACAGTGGCCTGGTAGGTAGTCTGCTTTATCTGTCATGCTGCACAAGGCCTGATATTGCCTACGCAGTGGGAGCACTGGCACGGCAAATGGCTGCACCCACACAGCAACACTGGGCAGCAGCCAAGGCAGTTCTCAGCTACCTTAAGGGCACAGCCAGCCAGGGGCTGGTCTTTGGGGGTAATGACAGCCTGCAAGGCTACTGTGATGCTGACTATGCAGGAGACAAAGACACTGCACGCAGCACCACTGGGTATGTGTTCACCCTGCACGGCGCAGCCATCTCCTGGTCAAGCAGGCTGCAGCCCACTGTAGCCATGTCCACTGCAGAGGCAGAATACATGGCTGCATCAGGAGCAGTGAAGGAAGCAGTGTGGCTAAGGAAGCTCATGCAGGATCTAGGCCTGCCTGGCTCATGTGTTAACATCATGTGTGACAACCAGGCTGCACTGCAACTGCTGAACAATCCCATGGCCTCAGCACGATCCAGCGTGCATCATCACTTTGCTAGGGAGAGAGCAGCTCGGGGGGAGGTCATGTTCACCTACTGCAGCACATCCGAGATGGCAGCAGATGTCATGACTAAGCCTTTGGCAGCAGTGAAGCTTGGGTATGCTAAGGAGGGCTGTGGGATTAGCTGCATGTAGACAGACACAGGCACATGTGCCTGAAACAGTCTGTCTGTACCCAGCCTGCTATACGCATGGACCGGGTTGAGATGTTGGTCAATTAGCACAGGCTCGCATGCCTGCAACTGCTAGCGTCATGAGAAGTTGAAGTTGTTTGCAAATTCAGCAGCTGTACATCTGAGTGGGAGTGTTGTAGATATAGCTCCGGTGCAGATCTTATCTTGCACCGGTGATAGGTCCAGCTGTCCAGCTTCTGAGTGACTCCAAGTGATAGTCGGTATTTAGCGTGGTGACAGGCATGCGTAGGCACCCTCGTCTGGTGTCTCGTCTGTCCCACGCTCTTCTACAGGTATGAGAGCCTGCTTCTGTGCCATGATCTAGGCTCTCGCTGTAACAACCCTCGTCTGGTGTCTCGTCTGTCCCACGCTCTTCTACAGGGGGAGAGCTGTTTGTTCGCCTCTCCTTGCAGTGGCCCATCCCCTTTCCCGTCGAGCCAGCCTGAGCTGCAGGGTTGCTGCTGGGGGCTTCGTGCGTTCTTTGGGTGGGGTGGGCTAGGCCTCGGGGGTTTGACTGGGTGTCAGGGGACCGGGGGCTTAGGTGGTCTTGGTTCGAGTGCTGGGGGTAGGGTTTAAGGCTTCAGGTCGAGGGGCTGGGCTTAGGCTCGTGTGGGTAGTTTGTGGGGAGGGTCTGGGGAGGTGAGTAGAGCTAGGGTGGAGGGCATTGGTGTGGGGGAGTGTCTTGACGTTGTCCAAGGGAGGGGGTTGCTTGGGCTGTGTGGACCTTTGCTTGGGGTGTGTGGACCGCTGTGTTTGGGTGGGGTGCTTGGGGATCGTGTGTGGGGGAACCTTGTTTGTTATAGTCTTCTCTTTTCTTCTTTTCTTTAGTCACTCTCACTCTCTTGTAATGCTCCTCCATAAACAAAGAAAAGGGGGCATGTGCGGTGGGCTCAGCTGCTGCACCGGGGGGCCACGAGCCAGGTGCTGGTCAATGGCCACCTCACCGAACAGCTTTCCCCTTGCGTCGGGGCTGCTGCAGGGCAGCGGGGCCTCCCCGCTCTACTGCTGCATCGTGCTCCAGCCGCTGATTAGCTACCTCAGCTCGCTCCAGCTGGCAGGCCGCATCAGCACCCCCACCATCCCCTCCAACCCTCTGGCCATGCACACGGCCGCCCTAGCCCCCGCGCTCCCATCCAAGGAGTATGCGGACGACCTCGCCATTGTGGTGCTCGATCGGGTCAGGATGGAAAGGTGGTGATGGAGGCCCTGGGCCTGTTTCGCGCCGCTGGGGGCCCTGCGCTGAGTGTGAGCAAGAGCTCAGCCCTGCCGTGCACCCAGCCAGAGCCCGGGCTGGGTAATCAGGGAAGCTCTGGCCCCGAGGGGGCAGGGAGGGGAGGTCGGGGGTTTCACGGGGGGAAAGGGGGTGGTGAGGGGCAGGCGTGCGAGCAGGAGCACGGGGGCGGGCAGGGGCAGGAGGGCGATCAGCGGCTCAGGGGTGGGGTGGGGGAGGGCGCCGTGCAAGGACAAGAGCAGAACGGGCGGGAGCAGGGTGGGGAGCAGGAGCCGGGAGGGGTCATCCCAGCTGTCCGAGCGGGGGTGCCAGTGCGCCACTTGGAAGTCCCTCTTGGGGCGGCCTCCTACGCTGCCACCAGCTCTGGTCGCCCCGGGTTCGTCCCTGGCAGCCTCTGACCCACAGCCTGCTGGCAGACCCGTCCCACAACCTCAGCACGTAGATCATTACCGACCCCACCGCCCCCCCCTCGCGAGGCATCAGCCCGCGGCTGCAAGCTCACGTGGCGGCCCTGGCTGAGCTCAAGCTGTTCCGTGCGGTGCCCCCGGCTAGCCAGTCCTTCTTCTCGGTGCTAGCGGAGCCGCTGTGGTACAACGGGCAAGTCCGCATGAACCCAGCAGCGAGGGAGGCAGCAGCTGAGCAGGGTTGGACCCACGTCCGCCACGTGAGGGAGGCCCTCCACAGCCCCGAACTGGAGGGGGAGGCCCGCTGGGCTGCGGACCTGGTCAGGGCTTGCCTCCCCGAGCCCTGGCAGGGCATGGTAGACCGCCTGCAGCCGCCACAGCCGGAGTGGGAGTGCCTGAGGGTTGGGCCAGGGGTGGGGTTTGTGATGCGGCGCATCCCCCTGCTCCAGCCCTCCACTGGGTGGGCCGCAACGGCCACCTCTACCCTCCAGACCCCACAGGGCAAGGGCCCCTCGGGGCTTTCTGGGCGAAGGAGGGGGCGACCTGGGAGCCAGCAGCGGTGGCCCGGCTCAACAAGCCCAGCTACAGGCTGACCCCGGAGGAGCGAGCCACCCACCTCCGACCTCTACCCGCCCAGCGTCACATGGCGCTGGAGCAGGCTCAGGGGCAGGATCAAGGAGTAGCCAGGGGGGGGGCAGGGGAGGGGGGCGGGCAAGGAAGCGGGGCGGTGGCAGGGGGGGAGGGCGTGGAGGAGGTGGAGGGCGTAGAGGAGCAGGGGGCGGGGCAGGAGGGCAGGCTGCCGACCCAGCTGAGGAGGGGCCTGGCACCTGACCTAAGGAGGAGTGGCTCTTGGGCCCTTGGGCTCACCTGCAGCTGCACCCTCAGGTGTGGGGCATGGGCACCACCACCCTGCTGGACTTCTCTGTCAAGCATGCCAGGGTGCGCCTCCACCAGCTCCAGCGCGTCAGTGCCGACCCCCTCTACCCACCCAGTGGGGGCCTGTGGCCTGCGCTGAGGGGTGTGCGCCCCCCCTGGGCAGCGGGTGGACCGGAGGTGGCAGCGGTGGCTGATGGAGCCCTAAGGGAGCTGGAGCTCAAGTGGGAGGCCAGCGCGCAGCAGGTGGCAGGCCAGGGGGCAGCGGGGGAGCGGGACCAGAAGGGCAGGGATGTGGAGGAGCGGCTCCCCGAGGAGGTGCAGGGCAGCCAACCACCTCGTTGGCTTGACACCTCCGCCAGGGCGCACCAGCGACCCTCGCCGCAGATGAGGACGGCCGAGCAGGCTGAGCGGCAGCTAGAGGGCCAGCAGCGGCGTGGGGGCAGGCGGGCAATTGCTCCGCCCGCCCCCCGGGCCGACACCGTGGACCAGCTGGCTGTGGGTGTTCAGGCCGGTCAGCGTGTGTTGAGGTGTGGAAGGAGCTGCTAGACCCCACCCTTCACCGGGAGCATGTCATCGTGGCCTTGCGGGTGCTTCACGCCAGCCTCATGGTGGGGGCCTTGTGGGGCCACATCCTCAAGGGTACGGCTGCCCCGGGCTCGTCCGCTTGCCGCTTCTGCCAGCCGGGGCGCCTGGAGACTCTAACCCACGCCTTCCTGACCTGCACAGCCGTGGCCCCAGCCTGGGAGTGGGTGCTGGACGTGTACGGGGAGGGCAGGGCGCAGGGGGGGGAGAGCTGTTTGTTCGCCTCTCCTTGCAGTGGCCCGTCCCCTTTCCCGTCGAGCCAGCCTGAGCTGCAGGGTTGCTGCTGGGGGCTTCGTGCGTTCTTTGGGTGGGGTGGGCTAGGCCTCGGGGGTTTGACTGGGTGTCAGGGGACCGGGGGCTTAGGTGGTCTTGGTTCGAGTGCTGGGGGTAGGGTTTAAGGCTTCAGGTCGAGGGGCTGGGCTTAGGCTCGTGTGGGTAGTTTGTGGGGAGGGTCTGGGGAGGTGAGTAGAGCTAGGGTGGAGGGCATTGGTGTGGGGGAGTGTCTTGACGTTGTCCAAGGGAGGGGGTTGCTTGGGCTGTGTGGACCTTTGCTTGGGGTGTGTGGACCGCTGTGTTTGGGTGGGGTGCTTGGGGATCGTGTGTGGGGGAACCTTGTTTGTTATAGTCTTCTCTTTTCTTCTTTTCTTTAGTCACTCTCACTCTCTTGTAATGCTCCTCCATAAACAAAGAAAAGGGGGCATGTGCGGTGGGCTCAGCTGCTGCACTGGGGGGCCACGAGCCAGGTGCTGGTCAATGGCCACCTCACCGAACAGCTTTCCCCTTGCGTCGGGGCTGCTGCAGGGCAGCGGGGCCTCCCCGCTCTACTGCTGCATCGTGCTCCAGCCGCTGATCAGCTACCTCAGCTCGCTCCAGCTGGCAGGCCGCATCAGCACCCCCACCATCCCCTCCAACCCTCTGGCCATGCACACGGCCGCCCTGGCCCCCGCGCTCCCATCCAAGGAGTATGCGGACGACCTCGCCATCGTGGTGCTCAATCGGGTCGAGATGGAAAGGTGGTGATGGAGGCCCTGGGCCTGTTTCGCGCCGCTGGGGGCCCTGCGCTGAGTGTGAGCAAGAGCTCAGCCCTGCCGTGCACCCAGCCAGAGCCCGGGCTGGGTAATCAGGGAAGCTCTGGCCCCGAGGGGGCAGGGAGGGGAGGTCGGGGGTTTCACGGGGGGAAAGGGGGTGGTGAGGGGCAGGCGTGCGAGCAGGAGCACGGGGGCGGGCAGGGGCAGGAGGGCGATCAGCGGCTCAGGGGTGGGGTGGGGGAGGGCGCCGTGCAAGGACAAGAGCAGAACGGGCGGGAGCAGGGTGGGGAGCAGGAGCCGGGAGGGGTCATCCCAGCTGTCCGAGCGGGGGTGCCAGTGCGCCACTTGGAAGTCCCTCTTGGGGCGGCCTCCTACGCTGCCACCAGCTCTGGTCGCCCCGGGTTCGTCCCTGGCAGCCTCTGACCCACAGCCTGCTGGCAGACCCGTCCCACAACCTCAGCACGTAGATCATTACCGACCCCACCGCCCCCCCCTCGCGAGGCATCAGCCCGCGGCTGCAAGCTCACGTGGCGGCCCTGGCTGAGCTCAAGCTGTTCCGTGCGGTGCCCCCGGCTAGCCAGTCCTTCTTCTCGGTGCTAGCGGAGCCGCTGTGGTACAACGGGCAAGTCCGCATGAACCCAGCAGCGAGGGAGGCAGCAGCTGAGCAGGGTTGGACCCACGTCCGCCACGTGAGGGAGGCCCTCCACAGCCCCGAACTGGAGGGGGAGGCCCGCTGGGCTGCGGACCTGGTCAGGGCTTGCCTCCCCGAGCCCTGGCAGGGCATGGTAGACCGCCTGCAGCCGCCACAGCCGGAGTGGGAGTGCCTGAGGGTTGGGCCAGGGGTGGGGTTTGTGATGCGGCGCATCCCCCTGCTCCAGCCCTCCACTGGGTGGGCCGCAACGGCCACCTCTACCCTCCAGACCCCACAGGGCAAGGGCCCCTCGGGGCTTTCTGGGCGGAGGAGGGGGCGACCTGGGAGCCAGCAGCGGTGGCCCGGCTCAACAAGCCCAGCTACAGGCTGACCCCGGAGGAGCGAGCCACCCACCTCCGACCTCTACCCGCCCAGCGTCACATGGCGCTGGAGCAGGCTCAGGGGCAGGATCAAGGAGTAGCCAGGGGGGGGGCAGGGGAGGGGGGCGGGCAAGGAAGCGGGGCGGTGGCAGGGGGGGAGGGCGTGGAGGAGGTGGAGGGCGTAGAGGAGCAGGGGGCGGGGCAGGAGGGCAGGCTTCCGACCCAGCTGAGGAGGGGCCTGGCACCTGACCTAAGGAGGAGTGGCTCTTGGGCCCTTGGGCTCACCTGCAGCTGGACCCTCAGGTGTGGGGCATGGGCACCACCACCCTGCTGGACTTCTCTGTCAAGCATGCCAGGGTGCGCCTCCACCAGCTCCAGCGCGTCAGTGCCGACCCCCTCTACCCACCCAGTGGGGGCCTGTGGCCTGCGCTGAGGGGTGTGCGCCCCCCCTGGGCAGCGGGTGGACCGGAGGTGGCAGCGGTGGCTGATGGAGCCCTAAGGGAGTTGGAGCTCAAGTGGGAGGCCAGCGCGCAGCAGGTGGCAGGCCAGGGGGCAGCGGGGGAGCGGGACCAGCAGGGCAGGGATGTGGAGGAGCGGCTCCCCGAGGAGGTGCAGGGCAGCCAACCACCTCGTTGGCTTGACACCTCCGCTAGGGCGCACCAGCGACCCTCGCCGCAGATGAGGGCGGCCGAGCAGGCTGAGCGGCAGCTAGAGGGCCAGCAGCGGCGTGGGGGCAGGCGGGCAATTGCTCCGCCCGCCCCCCGGGCCGACACCGTGGACCAGCTGGCTGTGGGTGTTCAGGCCGGTCAGCGTGTGTTGAGGTGTGGAAGGAGCTGCTAGACCCCACCCTTCACCGGGAGCATGTCATCGTGGCCTTGCGGGTGCTTCACGCCAGCCTCATTGTGGGGGCCTTGTGGGGCCACATCCTCAAGGGTACGGCTGCCCCGGGCTCGTCCGCTTGCCGCTTCTGCCAGCCGGGGCGCCTGGAGACTCTAACCCACGCCTTCTTGACCTGCACAGCCGTGGCCCCAGCCTGGGAGTGGGTGCTGGACGTGTACGGGGAGGGCAGGGCGCAGGGGGGGGAGAGCTGTTTGTTCGCTTCTCCTTGCAGTGGCCCGTCCCCTTTCCCGTCGAGCCAGCCTGAGCTGCAGGGTTGCTGCTGGGGGCTTCGTGCGTTCTTTGGGTGGGGTGGGCTAGGCCTCGGGGGTTTGACTGGGTGTCAGGGGACCGGGGGCTTAGGTGGTCTTGGTTCGAGTGCTGGGGGTAGGGTTTAAGGCTTCAGGTCGAGGGGCTGGGCTTAGGCTCGTGTGGGTAGTTTGTGGGGAGGGTCTGGGGAGGTGAGTAGAGCTAGGGTGGAGGGCATTGGTGTGGGGGAGTGTCTTGACGTTGTCCAAGGGAGGGGGTTGCTTGGGCTGTGTGGACCTTTGCTTGGGGTGTGTGGACCGCTGTGTTTGGGTGGGGTGCTTGGGGATCGTGTGTGGGGGAACCTTGTTTGTTATAGTCTTCTCTTTTCTTCTTTTCTTTAGTCACTCTCACTCTCTTGTAATGCTCCTCCATAAACAAAGAAAAGGGGGCATGTGCGGTGGGCTCAGCTGCTGCACTGGGGGGCCACGAGCCAGGTGCTGGTCAATGGCCACCTCACCGAACAGCTTTCCCCTTGCGTCGGGGCTGCTGCAGGGCAGCGGGGCCTCCCCGCTCTACTGCTGCATCGTGCTCCAGCCGCTGATCAGCTACCTCAGCTCGCTCCAGCTGGCAGGCCGCATCAGCACCCCCACCATCCCCTCCAACCCTCTGGCCATGCACACGGCCGCCCTGGCCCCCGCGCTCCCATCCAAGGAGTATGCGGACGACCTCGCCATCGTGGTGCTCGATCGGGTCGAGATGGAAAGGTGGTGATGGAGGCCCTGGGCCTGTTTCGCGCCGCTGGGGGCCCTGCGCTGAGTGTGAGCAAGAGCTCAGCCCTGCCGTGCACCCAGCTAGAGCCCGGGCTGGGTAATCAGGGAAGCTCTGGCCCCGAGGGGGCAGGGAGGGGAGGTCGGGGGTTTCACGGGGGGAAAGGGGGTGGTGAGGGGCAGGCGTGCGAGCAGGAGCACGGGGGCGGGCAGGGGCAGGAGGGCGATCAGCGGCTCAGGGGTGGGGTGGGGGAGGGCGCCGTGCAAGGACAAGAGCAGAACGGGCGGGAGCAGGGTGGGGAGCAGGAGCCGGGAGGGGTCATCCCAGCTGTCCGAGCGGGGGTGCCAGTGCGCCACTTGGAAGTCCCTCTTGGGGCGGCCTCCTACGCTGCCACCAGCTCTGGTCGCCCCGGGTTCGTCCCTGGCAGCCTCTGACCCACAGCCTGCTGGCAGACCCGTCCCACAACCTCAGCACGTAGATCATTACCGACCCCACCGCCCCCCCCTCGCGAGGCATCAGCCCGCGGCTGCAAGCTCACGTGGCGGCCCTGGCTGAGCTCAACCTGTTCCGTGCGGTGCCCCCGGCTAGCCAGTCCTTCTTCTCGGTGCTAGCGGAGCCGCTGTGGTACAACGGGCAAGTCCGCATGAACCCAGCAGCGAGGGAGGCAGCAGCTGAGCAGGGTTGGACCCACGTCCGCCACGTGAGGGAGGCCCTCCACAGCCCCGAACTGGAGGGGGAGGCCCGCTGGGCTGCGGACCTGGTCAGGGCTTGCCTCCCCGAGCCCTGGCAGGGCATGGTAGACCGCCTGCAGCCGCCACAGCCGGAGTGGGAGTGCCTGAGGGTTGGGCCAGGGGTGGGGTTTGTGATGCGGCGCATCCCCCTGCTCCAGCCCTCCACTGGGTGGGCCGCAACGGCCACCTCTACCCTCCAGACCCCACAGGGCAAGGGCCCCTCGGGGCTTTCTGGGCGGAGGAGGGGGCGACCTGGGAGCCAGCAGCGGTGGCCCGGCTCAACAAGCCCAGCTACAGGCTGACCCCGGAGGAGCGAGCCACCCACCTCCGACCTCTACCCGCCCAGCGTCACATGGCGCTGGAGCAGGCTCAGGGGCAGGATCAAGGAGTAGCCAGGGGGGGGGCAGGGGAGGGGGGCGGGCAAGGAAGCGGGGCGGTGGCAGGGGGGGAGGGCGTGGAGGAGGTGGAGGGCGTAGAGGAGCAGGGGGCGGGGCAGGAGGGCAGGCTTCCGACCCAGCTGAGGAGGGGCCTGGCACCTGGCCTAAGGAGGAGTGGCTCTTGGGCCCTTGGGCTCACCTGCAGCTGGACCCTCAGGTGTGGGGCATGGGCACCACCACCCTGCTGGACTTCTCTGTCAAGCATGCCAGGGTGCGCCTCCACCAGCTCCAGCGCGTCAGTGCCGACCCCCTCTACCCACCCAGTGGGGGCCTATGGCCTACGCTGAGGGGTGTGCGCCCCCCCTGGGCAGCGGGTGGACCGGAGGTGGCAGCGGTGGCTGATGGAGCCCTAAGGGAGCTGGAGCTCAAGTGGGAGGCCAGCGCGCAGCAGGTGGCAGGCCAGGGGGCAGCGGGGGAGCGGGACCAGTAGGGCAGGGATGTGGAGGAGCGGCTCCCCGAGGAGGTGCAGGGCAGCCAACCACCTCGTTGGCTTGACACCTCCGCTAGGGCGCACCAGCGACCCTCGCCGCAGATGAGGGCGGCCGAGCAGGCTGAGCGGCAGCTAGAGGGCCAGCAGCGGCGTGGGGGCAGGCGGGCAATTGCTCCGCCCGCCCCCCGGGCCGACACCGTGGACCAGCTGGCTGTGGGTGTTCAGGCCGGTCAGCGTGTGTTGAGGTGTGGAAGGAGCTGCTAGACCCCACCCTTCACCGGGAGCATGTCATCGTGGCCTTGCGGGTGCTTCACGCCAGCCTCATGGTGGGGGCCTTGTGGGGCCACATCCTCAAGGGTACGGCTGCCCCGGGCTCGTCCGCTTGCCGCTTCTGCCAGCCGGGGCGCCTGGAGACTCTAACCCACGCCTTCCTGACCTGCACCGCCGTGGCCCCAGCCTGGGAGTGGGTGCTGGACGTGTACGGGGAGGGCAGGGCGCAGGGGGGGGAGAGCTGTTTGTTCGCCTCTCCTTGCAGTGGCCCGTCCCCTTTCCCGTCGAGCCAGCCTGAGCTGCAGTGTTGCTGCTGGGGGCTTCGTGCGTTCTTTGGGTGGGGTGGGCTAGGCCTCGGGGGTTTGACTGGGTGTCAGGGGACCGGGGGCTTAGGTGGTCTTGGTTCGAGTGCTGGGGGTAGGGTTTAAGGCTTCAGGTCGAGGGGCTGGGCTTAGGCTCGTCAGCTCGCAGCTAGCTACCCAGCCTACCAGAGGGGGGCCTCGCCGGCGCCGATTTGGCATCCCTTCTTCCGGTTCCAGTTCTGGGGAGTGGGAGGCACAGCGTGCAGGGCACCAGCAAGAGGCTCAGCCCAGGCCGTGGCAAGCCGGCAGGCAGCGTGCTGCGCAGCTTGGCCATGGGTCCCCACACGTGCGCCGCTACGGGTTGCTCAGCCCCTCTGCTAGCCTGGCCAGCTCGCTGGGGGCCTCTTGTGACAGCCCTGCAGCTGAGTCAGCAGGGGTCCGGGAGGGCAGGCCCAGGGTGGCTAAGCGACAGCAGCCGGAGCAGGCAGGGCACGCTGGGGAAGAGGTCGAGCAGCTCGGTCCTCTGCCCCTGCGGCCCCCGCTGGCCATCTATTCGCGTGAGCCTCGGGTCCGCCTGCGCCGCCCGGGGGCCAAGTTGGCGTGCATTGAGGCCACCCCGCCCCCCCTCCCCGGCCCTCCTCCTTTGCCAGGGCCGCCTCCCCTTCCCAGCCCACCCGCCCTCCTCTACACACGCGTAGCCCGCGCGGGGGCAAGCCATGACTAGCCATGCAGCGCCCAGGTGTGGCCGCCAGGTTCTTGGCAGTCACCCTCAACGTGCAGGGCCTTGCCCAGCCGCACAAACTGCAGGCCCTGCTTGACTGGGCCGCTGACAGCCCGGCGCAAGTGGTGTTCCTCCAAGAGTGCCATAGGGCGGAGAGCGTGTGGCAGTGGGCAGAAGCCCACTCGGGGGCCAAGCCCGCCTGGCGAGGGCAGTGGTTTTACTCTCCTGGCACCGGCAGCTCCCAAGGCTGCCTGGTGTTGGTCAAGCCCTCCACCATCCTCCAGGGGTGCACCCAGGTGCAGCTGCAGGCAGAGGGAGCCCAGGGGCGGGTGCTGCGGGTAGACGGGGAGCTCGCAGGCAGGCCGGTGTCCCTAGTGTGCGTGTACGATGTGTGTGTGGCAGATGGACAGCGCCATCCAGGGGGTGCTGCCAGTGCCCACCGACCACCGGCCCGTGTCAGTGGCAGTGTGCCCCCCCGACCTGCCTCTCACCGTCCCCGCTCCCTGGCAGCTGCACCCCGCCCACCTCCACAACCCTGACCTGCTGGACTGCCTCAAAGTCTTCCTCCAGGCGGAGGCACATCGCCATGAGGCTGCGAGTCAGCTGGGGCTGCCTAGGGATGGTCACAGGGCCAGGTGGGCCCGCCTCAAGCAGGGCCTGGCCATGCGTGCCCAGCACTTCCTGCGGGCCCAGCGCCGCGCGCAGCGTGACCTGCAGCAGCGCAGGGAGAAGGCGGCTGCAGTGGCCAGGGCTCACCTCGTGCGACAGCTGGTGCGGGTGGAGCGAGAGGGGGAGGCTGTGGTGCAGGCGGCGCAGCACCTGGGAGAGGCCGCAGCCCTGGCAGGTGTGGGGGCGAGGGAGCAGGGGCCCAGCAGTCCCTGCTGGCCAGCGCAGTCCTCGACCAGTACTACGGCGACCGCTCCTCCTTCTACTTCTACCATCGCGACCAGCCCGCGCACACCCCCACCCCCATCTCCTCTCTCCAGCTCCCCGGCCAGCCAGGTCAGCCAGCAGACCTCACCACGCCGGCCGGGGTGAAGGCAGCGTGCAGGGCTTTCCATCAGCACTACTCAGCCGCCGAGCCGACCGGAGTCTACGCAGCCAAGCCGGTGGACACAGCTGCGCGCGCCACGCTGCTCGGCAGCCTCACCTCCCACCTCACCCCCACCCAGGCCAGGGCTGCCGAGGGCCCCGATGGCAGCCCTATGCTGTCAGAGAAGGAGCTGGGCCGGGCTCTGCAGGGCTGCGCGCACAGCAAGGCCCCGGGGCTAGATGGGCTGCCCATGGAGGTCTACGACCGCCTGTGGGTGGAGCTGGGGCGGCCGCTGCAGGCCATGTTGCAAGAGGCCCTGGCAGACACCGCTCACCCTGCCCCGCTGGCTGAGTTCCTGACTGGTATCATCACCCTCGTGCCCAAGGCTGGCAAGCCGAGGGACCAGGTGGCCGGCTACCGCCCCATCACGCTCCTCAACTGCGACGTGCGCCTGGTGGCCAGGGCAGTGGAGGACCGGCTGCAGCTGCCCTTGGACCTGCTGGTGTCCCCCTCTCAATCGGCCTTCATCCTGGGCAGGGACATCAGCGACAGCGTGCAGTTCCACCTGGGCCTGCTGGAGTACCTGCAGCAGCGGGGCAGCCCAGCCTGGCTGTTGTTGCTTGACCTGGCGGGGGCCTATGACAACGTGTCTTGGGGCTTGCTCCAGGACACGATGGAGGCCATGGGGTTCTGCCGGGAGGGGCATGTGCGGTGGGCTCAGCTGCTGCACCGGGGTGCCACGAGCCAGGTGCTGGTCAACGGCCACCTCACCGACAGCTTCCCCCTTGCGTCGGGGCTGCTGCAGGGCAGCGGGGCCTCCCCGCTCTACTGGTGCACCTTGCTTTAGCCGCTGGTCAGCTACCTCAGCTCGCTCCAGCTGGCAGGCCGAATCAGCACCCCCATCATCCCCTCCAGCCCTCTTGCCATGCACAGGGCTGCCCTAACCCCAGCGCTCCCCTCCAAGGAGTATGCGGACGACCTCACCATCGTGGTGCTCGATCGGGTCAGAGACGGGAAGGTGGTAGTGGAGGCCTTGGGCCTGTTCCGCGCCGGTGGGGGCCCTGCGCTTAGCGCGAGCAAGAGCTCCGCCCTGCCGTGCGCCCAGCCAGAGCCTGGGCCGGGTAACCAGGAGGGCTCGGGCCCCGAGGGGGCGGGGAGGGGAGGAAGGGGGGGTGACGGGGAGGATGGGGGCGGGCAGGGGCAGGTGGGCGAGCAGGGGCTAGGGGATTGGCCGGGGGAAGGTAGCGGGCAAGGGCAGCAGCGAGGCGGGCGGGAGCAGGGTGGGGAGCTGGAGCCGGAGGTGGTCATCCCAGTTGTCCGAGTGGGGGTGCCCGTGCGCCACCTGGGAGTCCCTCTTGGGGCGGCCTCCTACGCTGCCACCAGCGAGGCCGCCTTCGGGGGGGCGGCCGCGACCATGATGGCAGCCTCCCTCCCTTGGCGGCCCCAAGGCCTCAACCTCGTGGGGCGGGTGCAGGTGGCACAACAGTGCCTGGCCTCCAAGTCCATCTACCAGATGGCCTTCGTGCAACCCTCCGCTGCTTTGGCGCAAGCCATGGCCTTGGCTGTCAACCGCTTTGTGGCAGCCTCAGACCCGCCCCAGGAGCGCAGCCCCAACAGCAGCCGCCTCTACCCTAGCAAGGCCATCTGCGTGATGCCCCGGGGGGAGGGAGGGGTGGGGCTTCCCGACCTGGGGGTCACCAGCACGGCCATGCTGGCGAAGATGCTGGCCCAGCTCTGGTCGCCCCGGGTTCGACCCTGGCAGCCTCTGACCCACAGCCTGCTGGCAGACCCCTCCCACGGCCTCAGCACCTGGGTCATCACGGACCCCACCGCCCCCCCCTCGCGAGGCATCAGCCCGCGTCTGCAAGCTCACGTGGCGGCCCTGGCTGAGCTCAAGCTGTTCCGTGCGGTGCCCCCCGCTAGCCAGTCCTTCTTCTCGGTGTTGGCGGAGCCGCTGTGGTACAACGCGCAAGTCCGCATGAACCCAGCAGCGAGGGAGGCAGCAGCTGAGCAGGGTTGGACCCACGTCCGCCACGTGAGGGAGGCCCTCCACAGCCCTGAACAGGAGGGGGAGGCCCGCTGGGCTGCCGACCTGGTCAGGGCTTGCCTCCCTGAGCCCTGGCAAGGCATGGTGGACCGCCTGCAGCCGCCACAGCCGGAGTGGGAGTGCCTATGGGTTGGGCCAAGGGTGGGGTTTGTGATGCGACGCACCCCCATGCTCCAGCCCTCCCACTGGGTGGGCCCCAACGGCCGCCTCTACCCCCTAGACCCCACAGGGCAGGGGCCCCTAGGGGCTTTCTGGGCGGAGGAGGGGGCGGCCTGGGAGCCAGCAGCGGTGGCCCGGCTCAACAAGCCCAGCTACAGGCTGACCCCGGAGGAGCGAGCCACCCACCTCCGACCTCTACCCGCCCAGCGTCACATGGCGCAGGAGCAAGCTCAAGGGCAGGAGCTAGGAGGGGCCAGGGGGGCGGGCAGGGGAGGGGGGCGGGCAAGGGGGCGGGGCGGGGGCAGGGGGCGAGGGCGTGGAGGAGGTAGAGGGCGTAGGGGAGCAGGGGGCGGGGCGGGAGGCCTTGCTGTCGGCCCACCTGACGAGGGGCCTGGCACCTGGCCTAAGGAGGAGTGGCGCTTGGGCCCCTGGGCTCACCTGCAGTTGGACCCTCAGGTGTGGGGCATGGGCACCACCACCCTGCTGGACTTCTCTGTCAAGCATGCCAGGGTGCGCCTCCACCAGCTTCAGCGCGTCAGTGCCGACCCCCTCTACCCACCCAGTGGGGGCCTGTGGCCTGCGCTGTGGGGTGTGCGCCCCCCCCGGGCAGCGGGTGAACCGGAGGTGGCAGCGGTGGCTGATGGAGCCCTAAGGGAGCTGGAGCTCAAGTGGGAGGCTAGCGCGCAGCAGGTGGCAGACCAGGGGGCAGCGGGGGAGCGGGAACAGCAGGGCAGGGATGCGGAGGAGCGGCTCCCCGAGGAGGTGCAGGGCAGCCAACCGCCTCGCTGGCTGGAGACCTCCGCCAGGGCGCACCAGCGACCCTCGCCGCAGATGAGGGCGGCCCAGCGGGCTGAGCGGCAGCTGGAGGCCCACCAGCGGCGTGGGGGCAGGCAGCCAGTTGCTCAGCCCGCCCCGCACGCCGACACGGTGGACCAGCTGACTGTGGGTGTTCAAGCGGGCCAGCCGTGTGCGAAGGTGTGGAAGGAGCCGCTAGACCCCACCCTCCGTCGGGAGCACGTCATCGTGGCCTGGCGGGTGCTTCACGCCAGCCTCATGGTCGGGGCCTTGTGGGGTCACATCCTTAAGGGGGCGGCTGCCCCGGGCTCGTCCGCCCGCCGCTTCTGCCAGCCGGGGCACTTGGAGACCTTCACCCACACCTTCCTGACCTGCCCCGCCGTGGTCCCAGCCTGGGAGTGGGTGCTGGACGTGTACGGCCGCCTCACAGGCACCCGACCCCCCTCAGGCGACGCCATGCTGCTCCTCAGTGGGCGCCCCACCTGCAGCGAGGGCCCACCCTTCCAGCCCCCTGACAGCCTGCTGTGGCTGCGGCTGCGCGTTGCCTACATGAGCGCAGTGTGGCGCCTCCGCAGCTCAGGAGCCGCTGCAGCCCTGCAACCACAGCAGGTGGCGAGGCGGGTAGTGGAGGAGGTCATCTCCACCCTCACCACGGTCGTCAAGCGTGACTGGCATCGGGTGGGGAGGGACATCCGGGTGGGCCTCTGCGGCGCTATGCCCTCCACCTGGTTCAAGGGAAAGGACCCGGAGCTGGACGCTGCCCACTTCGACCAGCTGTGGCCCGCGGCGTCGGGGGCCTGGTTTGCCAAGCAGCCTAGGAGGGAGCGGAGGGGAGGGCAGGAGGGGGCAGAGGGGAGGGTTGGGGCAGGAGGAGTGGAGGAGGAGAGGGCAGCAGGGAGGCCTAGGCAGGGCGCAGGGGGGGGGAGAGCTAGTGGTTCGCCTCTCCTTGCAGTGGCCCGTCCCCTTCCCCGTCGAGCCAGCCTGAGCTGCAGGGTTGCAGGTGGGGGCTTAGGGCGTTCCGTGGGTGGGGTGGGTTAGGCTTCGGGGGGTTGTCGGGGTGTCAGGGACCGGGGGCTTAGGTGGTCTTGGTTTGACCGTTGGGGGTAAGGTTCTAGGTTTCAGGTCGAGGGGCGGGGCTTAGGCTCGTGTGGGTAGTTTTGTGGGGAGGGTCTGGGGAGGTAAGTAGAGCTAGGTTGGAGGCCGTTGGTGTGGGGGAGTGTCTTGACGTTGTCCTAGGGAGGGGGTTGCTTGGGTGGTGTGGACCTTTGCTTGGGGTGTGTGGACCTTTGCTTGGGGTGTGTGGACCGCTGTGTTTGGGTGGGGTGCTTGGGGCTCGTGTATGGGGGAACCTTGTTTGTTGTTATATTCTCTTTTCTTCTTTTCTTTAGTCACTCTCTCTCTCTTTCTTGTAATGTTCCTCTATAAAAAAAGAAGCTGCAACCCGCCCACCTCGACAAGCCTGACCTGCAGGACTGCCTCAAGGACTTCAGGCGGAGGTACATCACCACGAGGCTACGAGTCAGCTAGGGCTGCCTAAGGATGGGCACAGGGCCATGTGCGCCCGCATCAAGCAGGGCATGGCCATGCGTGCCCAACACTTCCTGCGGGCCCAGCGCCGCGCGCAGCGTGACCCACAGTAGCGCATGGAGAAGGCGGCAGCAGTGGCCAGGGCTCACCTCGTGCGGCAGCTGGTGCGGGTGGAGCGAGAGGGGAGGTTTGAAGTGTAGACGGCGCAGAACTTGGGAGAGGCCGCAGCCCTGGCGGGTGTGGGGGCGAGGGAGCAGGGGGCCCAGCAGTCCCCGCTGGCCAGCGCAGTCCTTGACCAGTACTACGGCGACAACTCCTTTTCTACTTCTACAATCGCGACCAGCCCGCGCACACCCCCACCCTCATCTCCTCTCTATGCAGCTCCCCGGACAGCCAGGTCAGCCATCAGACCTCACCACGCCGGCCGGGGTGAAGGCAGCGTGCAGGTCTTTCCAGCAGCACTACTCAGCTGCCGAGCCCACCGGAGTCTACGCAGCCAAGCCGGTGGACACAGCTGCGCGCGCCACGCTGCTCGGCAGCCTCACCTCCCACCTCACCCCCACCCAGGCTAGGGCTTCTGAGGGCCCTGATGGCAGCCCTATGCTGTCACAGGAGGAGCTGGGCCGGGCTGTGCAGGGCTGCGCGCACAGCAAGGCCCTGGGACTTGATGGGCTGCCCATGGAGGTCTACGACCGGCTGTGGGTGGAGCTAGGGCAGCCGCTGCGGGCCGTGCTGCAAGAGGCCCTGGCAGACACCGCTGACCCTGCCCCCTTGGCTCAGTTCCTGACAGGCATCATCACCCTCGTGCCCAAGGCTGGCAAGCCGAGGGACCAGGTGGCCGGCTACCGCCCCATCACGCTCCCCAACTGCGACGTGCGCCTGGTGGCCAGGGCAGCGGAGGACCGGCTGCAGCTGCCCTTGGACCTGCTGGTGTCCCCCTCTCAATCGGCCTTCATCCTAGGCAGAGACATCAGCGACAGCGTGCAGTTCCACATGGGCCAGCTAGAGTACCTGCAGCAGCGGGGCAGCCCAGCCTGGCTGTTGTTGCTGGACCTAGCGGGGGCCTATGACAACGTATCCTGGGGCTTTCTCCAAGACACGATGGAGGCCATGGGGTTCTGCCGGGAGGGGCATGTGCGCTGGGCTCAGCTGATGCACCGGGGGGCCACGAGCCAGGTGCTGGTCAACGGCCACCTCACCGACAGCTTCCCCCTTGCGTCGGGGCTGTTGAAGGGCAGCGGGGCCTCCCCGCTCTACTGGTGCACCTTGCTTTAGCCGCTGGTCAGCTACCTCAGCTCGCTCCAGCTGGCAGGCCGCATCAGCACCCCCACCATCCCCTCCAGCCCTCTGGCCATGCACAGGGCCGCCCTGACCCCCGCGCTCCCCTCCAAGGAGTATGCGGACGACCTTACCATCGTGGTGCTCGATCGGGTCAGAGACAGGAAGGTGATTGTGGAGGCCCTGGGCCTGTTCCGCGCCGCTGGGGGCCCTGCGCTTAGCGTGAGCAAGTGCTCTGCCCTGCCGTGTGCCTTGCCAGAGCCCGGGCTGGGTAACCAGGGGGGGCTGGGACTTGAGGGGGCGGGGAGGGGAGGGAGGGGGGGTGACGGTGTGGAAGGGGGTGGTCAGGGGCAGGCGAGCGAGCTGGGGCTAGGGGGTGAGCCGGGGGAAGGTGGCGGGCAGGAGCAAGCAGCAGGGCGGGCGGGAGCAGGGTGGGGAGCAAGAGCCGGAGGTGGTCATCCCAGCTGTCCTGAGTGGGGGTGCCAGTGCGCCACCTGGGGGTCCCTCTTGGGGCGACCTCCTTTGCTGCCCCTAGCGAGGCCGCCTTTTGGGGGCGGCGGCGGCCATGATGGCAGCCTCCCTCCCTTGGCGGCCTCAAGGCCTCAACCTCTTGGGGCGGGTGCAGGTGGCCCAACAGTGCCTGACCTCCAAGTCCATCTACCAAATGGCCTTCGTGCAACCCTCCCCTCTTCTGGCGCAGGCCATGGCCTTGGCTGTCACTCGCTCTGTTGCAGCCTCAGACCTGCCCCAGGAACGCAGCCCCAACAACAGCCGCCTCTACCCTAGCAAGGCCATCTGGGTGATGCCCCGGAGGGAGGGAGGGGTGGGGCTTCCCGACCTAGGGGTCGCCAGCATGGCCATGCTGGCGAAGATGCTGGCCCAGCTCTGGTCGCCCCGGGTTCGTCCCTGGCAGCCTTTGACCCACAGCCTGCTGGCAGACCCCTCCACGGCCTCAGCACCTGGGTCATCACCGACCCCACCGCCCCCCCCTCGCGAGGCATCAGCCCGCGGCTGCAAGCTCACGTGGCGGCCCTGGCTGAGCTCAAGCTGTTCCGTGCGGTGCCCCCCGCTAGCCAGTCCTTCTTCTCGGTGCTGGCGGAGCCGCTGTGGTACAACGCGCAAGTCCGCATGAACCCAGCAGCTAGGGAGGCAGCAGCTGAGCAGGGATGGACCCACGTCCGCCACGTGAGGGAGGCCCTCCACAGCCCCCAGCTGGAGGGGGAGGCCCGCTGGGCTGCGGACCTGGTCAGGGCTTGCCTCCCCGAGCCCTGGCAAGGCATGGTGGACCGCCTGCAGCCTCCACAGCCGGAGTGGGAGTGCCTGAGGGTTGCGCCTGGGGTGGGGATTGGGATGCGGCGCACCCCCATGCTCCAGCCCTCCACTGGGTGGGCCCCAACGTCCGCCTCTACCCCTTAGACCCCACAGGGCGAGGGCCCCTCGGGGCTTTCTGGGCGGAGGAGGGGGCGGCCTGGGAGCCAGCTGCGGTGGCCCGGCTCAACAAGCTTAGGTACACGCTGGCCCCCCGAGGAGCGAGCCACCCACCTCCGCCCTCTACCCGCACAGCGTCACGTGGCGTAGGAGCAGGCTCAAGGGCAGGAGAAAGGAGGGGCCAGGGGGTTGGGCAGGGGAGGGGGGTGTGCAAGGGGGCGGGGCTGAGACACAGGGCGAGGGCGTGGGAGGGGGGAAGGCAAAGGGGAGCAAGTGGCGGGGAGGGAGGGCAAGCTGCCGACCCAGCTGAGGAGGGGTCTGGCACCTGGCCTAAGGAGGAGTGGCTCTTGGTCCTTTGGGCTCACCAACATCTTGACCCTCCGGTGTGGGGCATGGGCACCACCACCCTGTTGGACTTCTTTGTCAAGCATGTCAGGGTGCGCCTCCACCAGCTCCAGCGCGTCAGTGCCGACCCCCTCTACCCACCTAGTGGGGGCTTGTGGCCATCGCTGTGGGGTGAGCGCCCCCCCCGGGCAGCGGGTGACCCGGAGGTGGCAGCGGTGGCTGATGGAGCCCTGAGGGAGCTGGAGCACAAGTGGGAGGCCAGCGCGCAGCATGTGGCAGGCTAAGGGGCAGCGAGGGAGCGGGAGCAACAGGGCAGGGAAGCAAGGGAGCGGCTCCCCGAGGACGTGAAGGGCAGCCTGCCGCCTCGCTGGCAGGTCACGTCAGCCAGGGAGCACTAGCATCCCTCGCCGCAGATAAGGGCGGCCCAGCAGGCTGAGCGGCAACTGGAGGCCCAACAGCGGCGTGGGGGCAGGCGGCCAGTTGCTCAGCCCGTTCCCGGGGCCGAAGCTGCCAGGCTGCATGGACAAAAATGCATGCAAACCGTTGCAAGCCAAGCCAGGAGTGGGTGCAGGTAGCCGACAAGGCCCTGTTGCGCAGGGGTGGCGCAAGTTGCAGGGGTAGCCAGCTACAACTCAAGACAATCCCAACAAAACGAATCATTGAACCCCTCACAAGGGGGATGTGTGTGGGTTGGAGCTACTAGGGGAGCTCTGGCTATGAGCACACACACCAGAATGGCTGAGTTGAGTTGGGCTTTAGGCCCTCTAGCAGTAACCTTTGCTTTAGCCCGTGTTTGATTACCACTCATGCTTCATTGTAGTGTAGCATGAGGGCTGTAGGGATCTAAAACTGGTTTGTACCTTGTGTGTGTTCTCTGTAATCATGAGTCAATACGAGCCTTGACGTTAAGCGGCGCCCGCGCTATTAGCAACACCCGGTTACAATCGCCGTTTTGAGCCTCGTCATATTTCTACACATGTGAGACACGAAATGCAGACCGTAGTTTGCGATCAGGCACAGCATGCTTCGTCGGTAGCATTGGTCACTGAAACAGAGCGCAGCCAGCTATCAAGCAATGGGCCGGGTGAGTGGGCAAGCTTCTTGCCGCTGCCGCACTTTTTTGCAGTCAGGCAGGCAGAGGGGCAAGGGTACTTCGTCTTCTCGGTGCAGCCCTTCCGCCAGTACTTAAATGGCCCCAAAATCTATAGCTGCGCGACCTGCCGAGCTCACGCTGCAGGTACCTTTGATAGCTTGTAGCTCCTCGTCACCGTGTCGCAGTACGCACACGCCGTAACAATAAACCCTCAGAAAAACCCTGAAGTTTGCCTGCTGCCACAATTTGCTCTCGCAGACCATGACGACATTATCAGCAAGGCCTTTCAAGGTATCGTCTCTACCCCCAACCTCGTGGCCCCTCGCCACACGCTGACGCGGCACCGCAATTCCTGCCTGTAGGCCGACATGGGCGGGCTTACCTTTTCAACAGCGCGTAGGTGGTGCGGCAGTGTGCCAACTGGGATATGTGTCTATCGATAGAAAAGCCGCCCATATTGTGGCATGGACGTTACCGGCGTGCAGAATCAACGTGGCATTGGGGCCAAAAGAGGACCGTATCCTCATGACAGGCTTGCACACAGTGGCTGACATCCACTGCACCTCCTGTAACACAGTGCTGGGCTGGAAGTACGAGCATGCACATGAGGTATCTCAAAAGTACAAGGAGGGCAAGTTCATCATTGAAAAGGCCAAGGTGTTGAAGGTGAGCCAGATGCAGCATGGCAAGCAGCGACGGGGTGAAGGCACATGCTGGCACGTGCATTGTTACATTGGCTGTACATTGCACATACACGGTGTGTGTGTGTGTGTGTGCAAACACTATGCACGTTTGCTCCACAAAGCATTTTTCTTGTGTGGAGTGGCGACGATGTGTGACGCGTCACTGATCGCAGGATGGTGACTGGTGACATGGCAATGGCGTATAGCATTGCAACAGTTAGCTATAAGCCAGTCAGCACCAAGGTTTGGCTTTAGGCACCTCAAGCACGATGTACACCCTTGCATGGCTGCGTCGACCAGGTCGCCAGCCATCTGTATAACAAGCTGCATTCCAAGACGTTGCATTCGAATGTTGCATCTGTGTTGCGTACAGACATGTACTAGTGTGCTGGATGCTTCGCTACTCGTGTTGTTGTTGTGTGTTGCCATGTGTGTGCGGTCCTTAGGGCAGGTCATGATGGTCAGGGATGCAGGAGGTAGCTTGCAGCTGTATAATGTTTAGGAATAGTGTTGCAGTGAATAAAGAAGAGGGTACACGACTTATGCAATGACACGTTCAGCTATCAAGTCTGCACCTCATGTGATTACGTGCACTGCACGTTGAGAAGATGACCACTACGACTAGCCTCACGTGCAGGGTACACTGCAGCCGGCAGGCTTCAGTCAAGTGAAGGCTCCACTGCGAGGTGCAGCCGGAGAGCGCAAGGGGCAAGTTTACTTCACAATTGCAGTGCTGTGATCGCCCGTCAACAGGAAGGTTGGCAATGCTAGGTCAGTTGCAGGGCTAGGAAGCTGTGCCAACATACAGCCACGGCCAGGGTCGGACAGTACCGTGCGGTCACTATGTTCTCGGAACCGGGCCATGATTTAAACGCATGGAAGTACTAAACATTTAACCCCTCTGTCCATGGGACTCCTATGTGGGTGGACCGCATAGAAGTCATGAGCAACAGGAAGCGCCGGTCAGCGGCTGACTCAGCCCTAGCACACCTGCATGAGGGTGCATGGCATTGCCCGGTGGGCGCACTGGGTTGTTCGTGTGGTGTAGCGTCCACGTGCGGGGCTCATAGCGCAAGCTGGGCCGGGATGCAATGCCAGCACCACGTCAAGCTGCCGATCGTGATCATGGGGAGGGCACGAATGTGTTCGACGCAAAGACCGACAGGGCCAGCTCAGAGATGTACTTCAAGGTGGGAGTGTCAGCGGACATGCACGTCCACGCCAGCGCGGGGCCAAGCAAGCAGGATATGTGCCGTGCACTCTTCAGTATTATGGAGCCGTTCAGCACCAGCAAAACATGCTTCAGGTGGGCCACAGAACTGGCACGCCCCTAGCTTTTGCAGTGATGTGAGGACATGCTCAGGGTGGCTGATGCTCAGAGCGTTGCCTGGTTGACGGCTAGGGAGTTAGTGCAACAGCGCAAACACGACATGGCTGGTGTTATGACAGGACTACACGCGTACGGGCATCTATTACACAGCCATTGTCGGAAACAGGGTTGATTTCCAAGGCATGGCAGTGATGGACGTGGGCGCTGGCTCCGGCATCCTTAGCCTCTTCGCTGCTCAGGTCAGACCTCAGGAGTGCACCTGCTTGGCTCCTACAGCTACGTGTGTGCTGCTGCCGGGCTGTTTTCCCGCTGAGCAGCAGCAATCAAATGGCAACAGTGTGCCAGCTGCACTGGGCTGCGCCTGGGTGTGGTGGTTGCAGGCAGGTGCTCGGCGTGTTTATGCTGTGGAAGCCAGCGACATGGCACACTGCGCACGGCGCCTTGCTGATGGGAACCCCAAGCTAGGGGCTGTCATCCAAGTGTGCAACTGCAAGGTTGAGGAGGCAACACTGTGTGAGAAGGTGTGATGTGGTGCAAGGCCAAGCAGCTGTACCAGGCCGAAGGCTTTCGCGGTATCAAGTTGTCACATTTAAGCAGTGCTGGGTACTATCAGAGCAGCAAAACACAGACGTGGAGGAACAGCTGGCACCTGGCAGTATGATGGACGTGCTGGCAGCCTCACACCTTACACCGTAGCTGATGGCAGCCCAGCTCAATCTCACACTTTACAGACAAACTCATCCCTTCCTGGCTACATGCTGCGTTGACGCGAGCGGCTCAGCACGGGTGTGTGCCTGCACTGCATGCAGCTGAATAGCAAGGCAAGGTGGTTGTGCTCCTACTGACCACAGGTAGATGTCCTGGTGAGCGAGCCTATGGGCACGTTGCTGGTGAACGAACGCATGCTAGAAACCTTTATCTTTGCTCGCGACAAGTTCCTTAAACCCGGGGGCAAAATGTTTCCAGTGAGGAGGGTTGGTGGCATGGTGGTGGTGGGAGAAGCCAGCAACCTGTCTGTCGCCAGCCAGCATGGCAGCAGCCTGGTCATGCCACGCCACAGCCAGGGGACTGTGCTGGCCGCTATGGGTGTTGCAACAGCCCCCCTGTGCCCTTGCTATGTGTAGCAGATTGGTTGGTCCATGTTGTTGCTATCACTGCGGGCAGCGTCACACCATTGCTGCTGGGTCATGGCATCACATTTGACATGGGCACCTAAATGCAGACTTGCGGTGTTGGTTGCAGCAACTTGGTCGCATCCACGTGGCTGCATTCTCAGATGAGGTGCTGCACTTGGAGATGTGCAGCAAGGGCCACTTCTGGTGCCAGGTCAGTGCCCCTGGCACAGCAAAACATGCAACCCCATGCCCAAACCATGCTGCAATACTACCCATGGTTATCCATATGCATAGACAAGGCTGCCGCAGGGCCAGGCTGCAAGCTGAGTTGTTTTCTTAGCCACTGTCACTGTTGCAGCTTTCCTTCACATTTGCAGCTCCCTTCAACTGCTGGCTTTCATGGTGTCACGCCCTTGCATGGTGCTCCTGGTCGTAGAACCAGTTCTTTGGTGTGGACCTGTCCCCTCTGTACAGCCAAGCAGTGGACAGCTACTTCTCCCAGGTGAGGAGCTGCTGCTGCCAGCGGTCTGCTGCAGAGCAGCCCTGCTTGCACCTTGATGAACCATCCATGAACCATCCATGGACCATCCCAAGAACCATGACGTCAGCCTTGCTGGCGGCGCAGTGGCTCCAGCCTCATGGAGCTTGTTGCATCACAGCCCATGCACTCCGCACCCTGCTTGTCTGTCAATGCTATTGCCCCTGGCCACTACATGCCACTACATGCCAGCCGCTGCTGCAGCGTCCTACAAGCAGCATATGCAGCCGCAAGTTTCTTTGCAGCTGAGCCTGGCATGAGTGCATGCATGCAGGTGGTGGTGGATGCCTTCTCACCCCAGGTGTTGGTGTCCACTTGTGCCACCAAGGTGTTGGACTTTGGCACAGTGAGTCACTGTCGAACAAACGCTGCCCCAGAGCTAGTGATGGTAGCTTACCATTGCTGGGCCTCTGGCAGCTGTGTGTGACCATCCAGTACGGTGCAAGAGTGTGCATGCGCCCACCCTTGTGCAACATAATGTTGGGAAGGATGCAGGAAGCAAGGGAACAGGTGCTGGCAGCTGGCCTGAGCCAGTTCATGTGGGTTGTTGCTGTCGCTGGTGTGACCAGGTGACTGAAGCAATGCTGCAAGACATCCTCATTCCCTTGGAGCTGCAGGTAACCAGGAGGAGCAGGACCCAAGCAGCAGGGCCACATGTCTTGCTCAGCTGGTATAGTGGCGCCCTACATGAGTAGCCCTGAGTGCAAAGTGGCATAGGCTGCCTAGTCCACCTGGTCTTTGCACACAGCTGTGTTGGGGCAACCCGCTCTGCATGACATAGGACTCCACCGGTCACCCATATCATTGCTAGCACAGCAAGCCGCCGCAAGGACCAACACCCCATGTTTCAAGTCCGCCCAATGTGGGCAGTCCTCGCCTTACATGTGGAACACCAATCAGGCCTATCGCTTGCACCAAATGTCTTCGCCCAGGTGACATGCCCTGCCCCATGCACCGTGCATGGCGTGGCGGCCTGGTTTGACGTTTTCTTCAATGGCTCTGAGGCACCGCTGTGGTTGTCCACTGCTCCAGGCCAAGCCACCACCCACTGGTGCGTTGTGCTGCTGCTTCAGACAGCACCCAAGGCTCTTGCTGACAGCTTTGCAACACCATGACGCCATGTTAGCATGGTGCTTCACACACTATGCATCTATGTCACATGTTGCCAGTCTCAATAGCCTGCATGCAGCTTAGGTTCACCCTGCTACTCTCAGGTTCCAGCTAAGGTGTGTGCTGAAGTCCCCAATACATCTGCCCGCGCATGGGGGGCTGCTCACTGGCAGCATGAGGCTTGTGGCCCACCGCCAGCAGAGCTACCACGTGCATGTCGAGCTCTCTGGCCCACCTCTGACCCATGGCGCAGGGCGGCAAGTGGTGGGTAGCTGAGCCTGTACCAGCATGAAGTAGGACACACTTGTGTTTTGTGTCCGGCTGTGTACTGTGATTTCTGCCTGATGCGTGCAGGCCAAGGGCACATACGACTTGAAAGAGCCATACTACAGGCAGCTGACGACGGGATGGCAGCAACAGCATGCAGCGTCTGAGAAGCAGCAAGGCTGTTAGTCAGGTACTATGACAGGATAGGTGCTTAGCAACCTAATGCCAAATGGACTAGACTGCCTATATGCTGCCAAGGGTTACTCGACACGCTATACTGGTGGTGCAGGGCTGCGCCGGAAGGACTCATCCTTTTTACCTGTTTGGTCCCACGGTAATTGACGCACTACTCGGGTCCTGGCCTATGTCAACCACCTGTAAGGGCGGGTCCTGTAACAAATGCACAATTTCGAGTGACCTATGTACATGGAGACAAGGTTGCGACCTGGAGGACTTCACGTGTCAACCACTCAGACATTAGAACAACGCGGATACAACAGAATGTTGGGCGTACGCAGTGCGTTGGTCCAGGACGAGAATGCTGGTAGCTTGTATAGGGGCTTAGCAGCAGGAAAGCAGGCGTCGAGGCTGGGCCTTGAGACAGACAATGTTACGAAGGGCCACGCCCCAACTAAGCGCGCATTTGGGACAACAATCATCAGCAAGGACGCTGTCACTGGGTCCAAGGGCACAAGCAACCAGCCAGCGCGCCGAGCCTTGGGCGACATCACCAACAAAGCAGGCCCGCCTCCTTCAATGGCAGCGTCTGCCCAACTGAAAGCTGGCGCGCGACCACCGTTGACCCAAAGCAAACCAGCCCTGAAGCAGCAACCTGTCCAGGGTCCAGCAGTGAGCATAGCCGTGCAGTCAAAGCCGACAGCGTGCAATACCACGCACTGGGGCAGCGTGGAGAAGCCGGCAGGCATGACATGGCTGCAACAAGAGCAGCACAGAGAAGCCAAAGATAATGCTGGCATTCACAGTCGTGTGGCAAAGATGGTGTCCAGCATAGCAGCTGCCGCAGCACCCTCTTGCAACCTTTTGGTGCGTTGCTTTCTCAGCAAATCCCTTTACGAATAGCGTGTATAATGGACTGTTGTCCTGACTCTTCATTGCAGATATGTGGCAGTCCTCCAGACAGCGGCTCAGATGCTGAAGACGCCATCCACATCACTGTCCCCCCATACGTCTTTGACTCGGACACCAAGTACAGCTTTCCAGGTTAGGATACCTCAGCCAGACATGGAGGCAATACCAACACACACTTTGAAACCTCTCTGCTTTCTACATACTGAAGTAACAAACATACACAGATTGTAACGTGCTGTTGCTCATGCGTCTGCATGCAGAGAGTCTCTCATTCACCATGCCTTGCTTGGCGGACTGCCTGCCAACCATGGCAGTGGATGATTGTGACCTGGAGCTGGATTTTGACGAGCTGATATGAGATGGATTATGCAATGGACCATGGCACCAGCTAGTGGCAGGCTCTGAGTGGCATTCACAATGACACATTGACATGCTTTCATCAGTAGATTAGCGTGGTTAAGTACCAGCAGCAAACAGGTGGTTGCAATAGCTAGGTAGATTGTCTCTGCTATGGTATGGGCAGCCAGCTGCTGTCGCTATTCTCTTCAAATCCAATGACATTACATGTAATGATACAAGAATGCAAGCGCTCGCCACTGACATCGTGTTGATGGTGCAATCCTTGTTGCATGGAGTAGGGCACCCTCGAGATTGGATACACTCTTGCAAAGGGACACTGGCCTGGATTAAAGTTAGCCACATCGTGAATTGTACCCCAACCCAGCAGTGTTTGAAAGGTACAGCACGCTAAGCAAATCTGTGGGCACCCTTATCTGAAGCTGTGTAGCTGCCAAGCTCATGGAAGTGCTTACAAAGGAAAGCTTAGCTATCTCAGGATCATCCTGGCCGCAGTACCCCATGGTGCTGCAAGACGCCGTACGACTCAACATCACTGGCACGGTACTAAGGCATTCGACTTCCATCTCATGCGTCTCTTTCTGAACCCGTGAAACTATCTTGTTCCCTTAATGTATGTTCAATGGCGGGGTTGGCCAGCGCAACGGAGCAAACGGGAATGGGGTGGAGCTTTTGCATGACAAGGAGCTGGTAGACATGCGGTAGGAATACAGGCAGGGGTATACGCAGTGCGCGCCACCGTCTTAATATACAAATACGCAGCGCGGTTGGCCGTTGACAAATATCTCATCGATTCGTCGCCACACAGCTCAGCTCGGCGACACTCCAGATTGAAGCTATGCGGCGGCTTGTGAATGTTGTCAGCGCGCTGCTGCCCACCACATGTTCCGGGAGCTTACCGCAGCACGCGATGGAGTGTCGCACGCCCATCGCAGTGCTGATTAGCAGCCATCAAAGCTGGCTTGTGTCCCATCGTGTCGCGGCATCTCCTACAGCCTCGGCATCCATGCTGTGGCGCAGCTGCAGTACACGCTCTGTGCCAGCTGGGCTCAAGCATCTTACAGGAGCATGGGGCAAGGTGACGATAGTAGCAGCGGCAGCATACTGTTGTCTCTGGTGTGGTGACACCGGCACATCACAACACTCCAGCTGCTGGGCTGCTTGGGCCATCCCACTCTTTTGACGCACATATCATCAATGCTGCTCTCTCTTGATCGTGCTGGTACGGCTTCTGGATGGGAAGTGATGCGTGTTGCAGGCCTCCCTTGACTCAGCTGCCTGTGGCCTTGTAGGCCTCATGGGACCCTCAGCGGCCCCCACAGGTCAGTGGCCAGATGCAGGTCTTGTGTGGCACCTGGCTTGCTCCTGACCCTAGCCCTGACCCTACCCCTGACGCTAGCCCTAGCCCTGACCCTGACCCTGACCCTAGCCCTGACCCTACCCCTGACGCTAGCCCTAGCCCCTATCCCTGATCCTAGCGTTCACCGACTAGAAATGTGCTCAGCCAACCGCTCATGCTCAGCCACCTTGCCCTCACACACAGGCAGCCGGCTGGCAGCCCTGTGGCAGTTGGCCCGCCACAAGTCGACCGCAGCCGGACAAATCTTGCAGGCAAGTACCAGCTCAAGGCAGTGGACCTTGAAGGTACAGGTCAACAACAGCCAGCCTTTAACATCCGCACACCAGGCATGGCATGCCCACATCAAGCAATCATAACGGCAGGTAGCGTCTAAGAGTATTGGATGTGTGTGTGGCAGCAACGACGACATGCAAATGCCAGATAATAATGATGAGGATGAGGATGAGGATGAGGATGAGGATGAGGATGAGGATGAGGATGAGGATGAGGATGAGGATGAGGATGAGGATGAGGATGAGGATGAGGATGAGGATGAGGATGAGGATGAGGATGAGGATGAGGATGATCTGCACACCAGGCATGCTGCACCCAAGACTCAAGGCAAGGCAACCTGCCTAGTAAGCAGCGCCCAGCGCCAGGCAGGGTGCCAGCTGCCCTTGACTGCCGCAACTGTCAACCTCAGTCTGCACCTACCTACCCACCAGCGACGCACTGCCCCTGCAGGCGGGGAAGAGCCAGTCAGGCGAGGCTGGGGCCGTCCTGGCAGGCCTGGCTGTGGGTCGGCCCGCTGCTCTGCTTGCCTCTGAGGCCCTGGTGGCTGGTGTGGCCCCGGTGGCCCGGCGCCAGTTGATGTGGTGGCTGGGGGGCACTGCAGCCTGGGTGTACACCATGGTGGTGCTGGGGGGCGTCACCCGCCTGACCCGCTCAGGACTGTCCATGACTGAATGGAAGTTTGCGGGTGAGCTGACTGAAAGCCTGGGGTGAAGAGGGTGGTAGGAAGGGCAGCGGTGCCGGCGCACTGGCAGCAGGGGACACAGCAGGGGGGCTGCCACAGCTTCAATAAAGCGGGAGCTGCCAGAGCATCAATGAAGGGGAGCTGCCAGAGCATCAATAAAGGGGAGCTGCCAGAGCATCAATAAAGGGGAGCTGCCAGAGCATCAATAAAGCGGGAGCTGCCAGAGCATCAATAAAGGGGAGCTGCCAGAGCATCAATAAAGGGGAGCTGCCAGAGCATCAATAAAGCGGGAGCTGCCAGAGCATCAATAAAGGGGGGCTGCCAGAGCAGCAATAAAGCGGGAGCTGGAGAACTGGCAAGGAGTGTGGGGAGTGCCTGCTTGCTCTATTTTCTACTATCACAGCCTGCTGCCCTATAGCCTGGCCTAATGCTTGTGGAGCAATAGCAGCAGCAACAACGCCAATAGCAGCAGCGGCGACACCAGTAGCATGTGTGTAACTCCATTCTATGCCACATCCCTCCCTTACCTTCCCCTCCCCTCCCCCAGCCCCAGTGGCCCCAACTCCAGTGCTTCAATTCCCTTGGTAGCCAGCTCAGCTCCCCTGCTCTCCCATTGACTCTTCCCTTCCCCTGGCCCCTCCCTTCCCCTGAGCTTGAGTTCCCTCCCTTGCCGCAGCCTGGGCCCCTGAGCCAAAGGAGTGCTGCTGTGCTGCAGGGGAGAGGCCGCCCCTGAGCCAGGCAGACTGGGAGGCAGAGTTTGGGCGTTACCAGGCGTCCCCTGAGTTCAAGCGTCTGCACTCCCGCATGACCCTGGATGAGTTCAAGTTCATCTTCTGGATGGAGTACGCCCACAGGTAGCACCCAGATGGCAGGGTCGACACACAGCGGGGAGGCTGTGTGTTGCAGCAACACTGGCAGGCGTACACCATGTACTGTTTATTATTATAAATCATATTACTGCTGTATCACTATCATTATCATCAGTATTATTGTTGCTGTATTGTTGTTGTTATGACCATCATAATTGATATCACTGTTGTTACTGTTACTGTTCTTGACGAAAAGAAGTTGATGGTGATGGTGATTGTGATGATGATGTTGGTGATGGTGATGATGCCAGGGACGGGCTAGGGGTTTAGCAGGGTTGTGGAAGCTGGATGTGGTGGTGCAGGGAGTGGATGACGCACTGTGCAGGTGCTGGGTGGCCATGCTAGGCAGGGTGCTGGGCCTGGCAGGGGCTAGCACGCGGTGGCAGCAGGTGCATGTGTGGCTTGCCTCCATCACCCTCAGCTCAGCCTGCCTTGGCTGCAGAATGTGGGGCCGCCTGCTTGGCCTGGCCTTTGTGGTGCCTGGCACGTACTTCGCTGCCCGAGGCTACATCAACGCTGCCATGGCCAAGAGGCTGGGCCTGCTGCTGTTCATGGGGGGCACGCAGGGGCTGGTGGGCTGGTGGATGGTGCGGTCAGGGCTGCAGGTGAGGGGTCAAGCAGCCTGCCCAGCCCCTGCCTTACTGTGTGTCACAGAGGTGAGGGGTGGTGCTTGAGGCAACCCTCCTTCCTTGATGAGCTCTGGCCATTCATGGCCCATGGCCGTGTTTGCCTTCTGTCTCCACACTGCTGTGTTGACAGACACCCGGCAGTGGGCCTGCCTACCCCACACCCTGTGACTTGAGCGTGACAACTGTAGCCCAGCTTCCTCCCAGCTACCTCTGACCTGGACCTGGGCTGCCTGAGGGTGTGGCTGTGTAGCTTCCTCCCAGCTACCTCTGACCTGGACCTGGGCTGCCTGAGGGTGTGCTGGGCGCTGTGTAGGAGCCGGAGCATGAGTGGCAGCAGCCGCGTGTCAGCCCCTACCGCCTGGCGGCCCACCTGGTCAGCGCCTTTGCAATCTTCACCACGCTGACATGGACCACCCTGGACCTCTGGTAAGGGGTGGGAGTGGGATGGGTGTGGGGTGGGAGGGCGGCAGGGGGTGGGAGGGGAGGGCGGGAGACGCAGGCCTGTGGTAGGGGTGTGGGAGTTAGAGGCGGTAGAGGTAGCCTCCCTGCCCTAGCCTCCCTGCAGCTGCCTCTCCTCACTCCGTGATGTGTGATGACCATGATTAGAGTGCATGGCCGTTACTCATGCATCGCCTTCCATGCGGGATGACTCCTTCCTCCCTTCCCTTCCCTTCTCTTCCTCCCCCCCCTCCTCTCCCTCCTCCCCCTACTCTCCCCCCCTCCCCTCCCTACCCTCCCCTCCTACCCCGCCCCCTACCCCCACCTGCTGCCTGTGTGCAGGACACCCACCCCCCTCCTGCGCAGCATGCCCCCTTCAGCACAGCCAGTGGCTGCCCGCGCCCGCCTGCTGGCCCTGCCCTTTGCGGCCTTGGTGGCGGTCACAGCTACTAGCGGAGCATTCGTTGCAGGTGAGGTGACCCGGCCCGAAGGCCCTGGGCGAGGTAACCCCGCCTGTGGCTGTGGCAGCTGAGGTCATGGCTTTGGCAGCTTTGGCAAGTGGTTGTTGCTGCGGTACAGATGTTCGATTGAACTCTGTGGTACCACTGCCAGAGCAGCAGCAGGGATGGCATGGGATGATGCAGACCAGCCATGCTGCGGCAACAGCCTGATCACAGCAATGCCACCACCAGCATCGCCTTTGCATGTGCTGTCATCGCAACGGTAACCCGCCCCTGACGGCAGCACCCAGTCCGGCCATGGTGCCGTCCCAAGCACACCTGCCCCTTTCCTAAACATCACAGGTTTCACCAGTATTTGCCTGAGTTTACCAGTATTTTGCCTGATTCAGAGCCCTAATCACAAACCCTATGGACAAACCCTCTGAGGACGCTCATGACAGTGACTGCTACCTTCTAGGCTAAGCTGCCCTCCCAGATGCTTCTGCCGGAGCTGTGCGTTCAAGCAGGTTGGGTAGAGGGGGCTCCATGGGATGGCCTGGGCCATACAGCTCCTTGGGTCATGTCCGCTGCAGGTTTGGACGCCGGCCATGCCTACAATGAATGGCCCACCATGGACGGCCAGCTTGTGCCCAACCAGTACTGGCAGCTGTGGGAGCAGGGCTTCGGGCTGCGCAACTTCTTTGAGAACACTGCAGCAGTGCAGGTGGGCTGAGCTCAGCTGCAGCAGGTCCTAGCACCACACCCAGTGGACTCATCCCACACCACAGGGGATGGTTCTTCAAAACTTTAAAGCTAGGGCAGGGACCCTGTCACAGATAAGCAGGACTGGTCCTCCCCCTCCCCCTCCCCCTCCCCCTCCCCCTCCCCCTCCCCCTCCCCCTCCCCCTCCCCCTCCCCCTGCCCCTCTTCCACCCCCGCCCCTACTGTGGACCACTCATCAGCCCCCACCCTCCCTCTGCTCGCAGTTCAACCACAGGACTCTGGCCACCACCACCGCAGCGGCAGCTCTGGGGTTGTGGGCCTGGAGCCACAGCCAGACCCAGCTGCCCCGTAGGGCCCAGCTGGCCATGAACCTGGTAGCCGCTGCCACTGTGGCGCAGTTCTCCCTAGGCGTGTGGACGCTGCTGGCGTATGTGCCGGTGCACCTGGGCTCGGCGCACCAGGTAGGGCGGGGAGGGAGGTCGGGCGGGGAGGGAGGTGGGGCGGGGAGGGAGGTAGGGCGAGGGTGAAATGTGGGGCGGGGCGAGAGGTGGGGCGAGGGAGGAGGGTGGGGCGGCAGGGTGGGAAGGGTGGGGTTCAGCAGGAGGCAGCAGGGGAGGGGCTGGGAAGGAGCGGGGTAGCAAGGTGCTTGGCTGGGGTGTGGGCAGTAGGCGGGATGGGCAGTGGCAGCAGGAGGTCAGTGTGGAGGGGTGCCATGCAATTGGGAGCTGTTGGTAGGAGCAAGGGTGGCTAAGCATGGAACAAGCCACAAGCTTCCTGCATGCATGCATGCATGCATGCATGATTTGTCAAGCAGTAGCAGCAGCAGCCTTCCATCATGCCACCAATGAGATGCGGCTGCTGGGCACTGATTGCAGGCATAGTGTCTTTGGCTAGAGTGTGTTTGTGTGGTTGCCATGTGTGCAGGCCAACGCACTGAACCTGTTCACAGCCGTGCTCATAGCGCTCCATGCCCTGCGACCTGGCAGTGCAGGGCTGCTGCCCGCCACCCTGGGACCCTGGGTCACGCCTGCTGCCATGGCCTCGGTGGCAGGGCTGGCTGTGGCAGTGACAAGGCAGCAGTGACGGCAGGCAGCGCACTCCACCCGCACTATCGCCATCAGTAGCCTCAAGGAGGATTAGCACCAACCTGGCACCAACCTGGTCGTGAATGCCATGCAGCATGGCATGTGATTGTGATGGGTTTTCAGCCTTGCGGCTGGCACCACGGGGTGATGCAGGTGTGAGGCACAGAGCAGGCAGCTGGCGTGCAGCAATTCAGATAACTGATCAGAGCTCGTTGCGACATGAAGTACGTACTGCGAAAGCGCAGCGCGGACTGCTGCATGCTTCTGTTTTGCACGACTGGCCTCAAATGACGTGAATAATAACGCACTTGTTTTTTGTCGTGTGAGCAAGGCGCTCCATACCTAAGGACATACACGGAGTACTGCATTGAGCAGCTTGTTTGCGATATGGGGTTCCTTGTGACGTCTTTGAGTCAGCAGAAGGAGTGTGTTTTGTGTGCTTGCTATGCATAAGACAGTAAGTTCATAGTTAGTGTTGTTAAAAGAGCCGAGCAGGAGCCGGCGACACCTGTCCTGCCTTCCAAGCTTCAACTGCTTTAACCAACTAAAATGGAAAGGCTGGTTGTCTGGATACCTGGCTGGCCGGGCAGGCTGTCCCACGGGCAAGGGCAGCTACTTTGTACAAACTTGCGAAATGACAGCCTCAGACGGTGTTCCGAACCCTCAAGGCATACGACGCTTGATGATTCGCGAGATGGTGCTCGAGAACTTCAAGAGCTACGCGGGGGTGCAGCGTGTGGGCCCCTTCCACAAGGCGCGTCATTCAAATGAGTTGCATGTCCAGGGTTCGGTCTCCTCATCGGGTGCTCTCGCCTTGCTTGCAGTCTTTTTCCTCCGTGGTAGGGCCCAATGGCAGCGGCAAGTCAAATGTTATCGATGCCATGCTCTTTGTGTTTGGCCGCCGGGCAAAACAGGTACACCAGCGTCCCTTCTACCCACATCCTATGCACCCCTCCTTCACTTCACTCACACATGGAGTGGTGCTGCTTGATCCTCACAGCTGCGCTTCAACAAGGTGTCAGAACTCATCCACAACAGTACCAACTTCAGAAACCTGGAGAGTGCAAGGGTCACAGTTCACTTTCAACAAATCATTGACAAGGTAACATCACGATGCCGACAGCACGCAGTCCAGTGTGACACCATCCTGACACCCTGGCATCCACCTGACACGGAGAGTGCAGGAGGGAGAAGATTTTGATGTAGTCCCCAACACCAGCCTAACAGTGGCCCGTACAGCGCACCGCAGCAACACTAGCGACTACTACATCAATGACAGGAAGGCTTCCACCAAGGAAGTTACGGACATGTTGAAGGGCCTGGGCATTGACCTTGACAACAACCGTTTCCTAATCCTCCAGGTGTTTGCTGAGGCCCTCGTCCACCTTCAGCCATATCCATGGACAGCTTGCAGCCCACACCTGCTGTCTCTGCCACAGCCCACAGCTGTAGCTCGCACCTGCTGCCTCTGCCACACCTGCTGCCTTACATGACGCTGTGGCATCTCCCTAGCCTGCTATGACAGCGAAGCATGCCTGTACTGAACCCTAGCAAGCCTCCCCAACCTTTACATGTGCACTAAGCCTTGAAGAGCGTTGCAGAAGGTTCTGAACCCCTAGAGGGGAGGGCGGTCAAGCAGCCTATTGGCTGACGGCTGGAGACATGTAATCCAGCTTCTTCTTCTTCTACCAGAAGCTGCACACACAATACTAGCCACGCTGACAGTGGCATGCATGCAGCCGAGCCTGCTCTCACCCCACTGCCCCCAGGGAGAGGTGGAGCAGATCAGCATGATGAAGCCAAAGGCTGAGGACAAGAACGACACTGGCCTCCTGGAGTACCTGGAGGACATCATTGGCACTGACAAATACGTAGCCCCTATTGAAGAAGCAGCCAAGAGGTGTGACAAGGGGTTTTGGCAGGCAGCCCTTACGCCCTGAGTTGGCGGGCTGGCGAGATGCTGGGTGTCAATGCATGCAGTGCGACTCATGCTGAGATGATACTGCATGTACCTTTGAGCAAGGAGCATGGCTGAGCTGTTACCTGCTGCCTGCACCCTTCCATGCCTCCCTGTGTGCTGGCTGCTCTGTCCCACTGGGTTACTGGAGGCAGCACGGCACCAGGGGCCATGACACGGTGAGCGCACAAGAAGCGCGCCCAGTGGGGTCACACATACTGCTTGCATGCCCCTGGCTGGGTGCAGGCTGGAGGAGATGAATGACAAGCGGCAAACCATGATCCAGCGCCTGAAGATCTCTGAAAAGGAGAAGGAGGGTCTGGAAGGCCAAAAGGCTGAAGCGGAAATCTTCTTGTCAAAGCAGGTATGCAAGCATGCAGAGCGCAAGCCCTTTTGTGCTCATGCTACTGTATTGAGTCGTAGCCTGATGTGAGGCACAGATGCACCCCTACCCCTGCCATTCACTCAGCCAGTGGCGTGGGACTGTGGGCGCATCTTGCTGATGCCACACCAAGCTGGAAGAAGCAGGAGGAACGGATCACAGGCTGCAGCCTCCCCTTATGGACAATACTATCGCCATGGATGTCATTGCCATCATCATTATCATCATCATCATCATCATCATCATCATTGTGATCAACACATGGCAATCGCTGCTGTGTGTCATGAACAAATGCCGCCAGCGTTCCTGAGATGCACTTTTAGGTAGAAGCCTCCACTCCATGCCCTGCAGTGATCAGAAGTGATGGCACCCAACACTGTCACATGAGGGTGTTCAGGAGTGGTGGTGGCCCCTGCCTGCAGGCTGACATGCTGCGCCACAGGGTCAATGGACACCACATCTACATCACACAGACTCAGGTGAGGGCTCGGCAGCAGAGCTACTGCCACTACTCACTGCCTCAACTCACCGCCTCAACTCACCGCCTCCACATACCGCCGCCACTCACCGCCCGACACAATGGCTGCCGCAATCCTGCGTTGCTAAATGGACCCTGATTGCTACTACTCAGCAAATGTGTGGGGTCAGTGGCAAAAGTGACAGAAGGGCTGTCAAGCAAGGTGCTGAAGAGGTGGAGGGAGGGTTGGCATGGGAGGAGGTCGGGGGAAGGGAAGCAGGGGAGGGGGTCAGGGGCAGGGGGGCAAGGGAGGGGTGAAGAGGTGAAGAAGGTGATGGCACAGGAGGGGGTGATAAGCAGCTGCAGCACATGGGCTGCTCCTGCAGAGCAACCTGGCTAAAGGCGAGCGTCAGGCTGCAGAGCTACGGGTCAAGCAGGCGCACGAGAAGGAAAAGCACAAGTCCTACGACAAGGAGGCTAAGGCTACAGAGGCAAAGTATGCAGCTGCTGAGAAAGAGTTTCAGGTCAGAAGCTCGATAAGCATGCATACAGCATGGGCTGGAGAAGCTCCCTTGTGGGCATGGCGCATGGCACCAGCGCAGCACGTGGCTCATGTTTTGTTCCTCTCAGCCGGTAGCTGCCTGGCTATTCAGCAAAGGGACACTGGCGGGTGTGTAGGCCATCCAAAAAGCACTGGAGGATGCGGAGGAGGAGATGAAAGGGTACCACCGCAAGGACGCCAAGATGCTGATTGAGCAGAAAAACTTGGAAGCCAAGGTGCGGGCAGTGCTGGCTACTACACAGGCCCAAGGCACAGATGGCACAATACCACACTCCTCATTCCTCCACCCCTTCCCGCCTCCTTTACCCCCTCCAACCTCCCCTCTTCGCCTGGCTCCCTCCTCCCCCTCAACTCCTTATCCTACCCTAGTACCCGCATCCCTCCTCACCCTCATCATATCCTAGTCCTTCCTCTCGCTTCTGTAGACTTCTCCTCCTCACACCCTGGCTGCTGTGTGACCCTGTGGCCCTTTGTACCTGCACCAACCACCTCGCTGTGACTGCACCCCGCAGCTGAAGAAGGCGTCTACCAAGATCCTAACTGACAGTGCCCAAGCGGCGGTAATGCAGCAGAACAGCTTCACCAGAGGCACATGCAGGCTGGGTGCTGATCGGCATCATCCATGTTGTGCGCTTTGTACGCTCAACACAGTGTTGTCATCCAGTGCATTGGTGGCCTGTGTCTTGATGCAGAAGCTTGAAGCTGAGGTGGCCGCCATGGCTGCGGATGAACCCCACGCCAAAGAGCGTGTACAAGCGCTGCAACAGGTGCCTCCAGATCCCTTGCTGTGCCCGCCTCACCTCATGAACTGCCCTGCTGCTTTTCTATGGAGCAGGCAGTCGGTGCACTACCCTCTTGATGCAAGTGACAGGGTGCATAGGGCACTCATGCTGGAGCCTGAATTGCACGCCTCTGCTTCAGCAGCCGGTTGCTGGCCAGCTGGTGGTCCTTAAAGCGTGTGGCAGCCAACCACACCGTGTCTGTTGGTGCTTTACCCAGCATAATGGTGGCACATGGCCTGTGTTGGTGGGCGCAGGGCCTGGCTGCAGCGGAGGCATCGCTAGAGGCAGTGCTCGAAGGCATCAAGGAGGAGGTGGAGAAGCACCACAAGCAACTCAGCCAGGTGGGCTGCTGCTGGGCCTCTGGCACATCAGGAACTCGCCTCTTCTCAGGGGACAGTGGTTTGTATCCAGCTTTGGCTTCACACCCATGTCTTAATCAGGCATCAGGGAGCCAGTAGAGGCTGTGCTGGCGAGTGTTGCCTTCGTGCCGGAGCCGTAGAAAAGCAACGTGAGTGTACAGTGATATGCAATGCTGGTGGGCAAGTGCCAGGTTCTGTTGCCACCTTTGCCAGCGCTCACATTCAAGACTCAGTCTTGGGCCCTGCTAGCTCCACCTCCTTACCAGGCGGCCCCAATCCCACACACTGGCAACACTGCTGCTGTCACCACACGCTGTCTGCCTTGCCAGCTTGCGTGAGCTCATGCTGCAGTGAAGCAGGGCACCATGCTCATTGTTGAAGCTGCACTGTGTGCCGAGTGTTGCCCTGGTTACAACCCTCCCTTCCTAGCGTGGTCGCCATGTTGACATGGTGCTGAGTCAGCCACCAGCTTGCATGCATGCGCAGGTGCGCGGCGAGCTGGCCCCTTGGGAGAAGAAGATGGGCGAGGTGTCTGGCCGCATTTCAGTCTCATCAGGGGAGCGTGACATGCTGGCGCGCAAGGCAGAGGACGCTAAGCGCCGCCTGGACGCTGCCCTGAAGGCTCAGGTGGCCGCGCAGCAGGCAGCGGGCGCAAAGCAGCGGCAGATCAAGGACATTGAGGCCGCCACGGCAAAGTGCAAGTAAGCTGGGACTGCTGCTGGGATGGTGGGCGCTCAATTCACACTGCCCGGCCCTGGACCCTGACCCCTGACCCTGGACCCTGACCCTGGACCCTGAACCCTGATTCTGAACCCTGACCCTGGAACCTGACCCCTGACCCCGACCCTGACCCCTGACTCTGAACCCTGATCCTGAACCATAAGCCTAGACTGAAGTAACACTCCTGAACCCTGACCTCGTCACCCTGACCCTGCTCCCTCGCCTGTCCCCTGTGGCTCCCTGCAGGCAGCAGATGCAGTCCCACAAGCAGGAGCTGGCGGCAGGGCAGGCTGAGGAGACCCGCCTCAAGAGCTCAGCCAGGGAGCTGTCAGACCGTGTGGCAGGCCTGAGGTCTGACGCCTTCAGCAGCACGCAGCAGAGTGGGCTGGTGGTGGCGCTCATGACTGCCAAGGCCAAGGGCGAGATCTCCGGGGTGTATGGTCGGCTGGGTGAGTCAGGGGAGTGGCGTGACCCAGCTGTGTCAGCAGGTTCGCTATATGGCGACATCCAGCTCTTCAAACCCCACTGCACTGGAATGTCCATGCGCATGGCTCATGCCCTCCTTGACCATGGTCCTCTATGGAGCCCTTGCCGCTACGCCATCATTGCTTGCCAGTCATTTTGCTGTTGTTGCTAGTTTTGGTGTTGATGTTGTCGTTGCTTGCCTGACTGTGTTTCTCCACAGCCATGCTCTGTTTCCTCTGACTGGGCACGAACTGCAAGCAATCTGCGCACATCATCAAGCCACACACGCTTCCAACAGGCCTATGCGGCATCATGTCTGCCTGCTGGGGTGGCCGCCAAGCCACCACGGGCCCCGCCTAGTTTTCACTTTGAGCTATAGACCATGCATTAGGGCAAACCGAAAATTTGTGTACCTCACCAGGCTGCAAGGGTCTCCCTGAGGCTGCTCTCAGGCTCCCTCAGGCTGCAAGGGTCTCCCTCAGGCTGCTCTCTAAGGCTCTACCGCAGCTTGCCTACCTCACCAGCTGGGTGTCCACTTCATGCTTCTAGTGCTCTATGCCAGCTGGACTGCTGGCCCCCCAGGCTACCCTGCCCGTGTCTGCGTGGTGCGCACGCTGCTCACTGCTGGCTTCAGGGGACCTCGGGGCCATTGACGGCAAGTATGACATCGCCGTGTCTACTGCGGTGGGCGGCCTGGACTACATCGTTGTGGAGACAGCGGCCGATGCGCAGCGCTGTGTGGAGTTCCTGCGCAAGTGAGATAACTCCATGGGCGCATAGTGCAGCTGGCTCAGGCTATACTGAGACACACCACTCGCGCTCGCCAACAGATTAACCAGCTCATTAGTGCTGCCATTTGTGGTGTCACACCTGCATTACTGCTGGAGGCATCCTTTGCATCGCATCCTTTGCATCCTGTGCGTCTCACGCAACAGCCTAGGCAACAAAGTAGTAGGCTGATGCAAGCCAGGCCAGAGTGGCAACACAGCAGGCCGGAATGGTGTCCTGCTTATTGCTGAACTCTCAGGCTCTTGGCATCAGTAGGCAGTCAGGTGGCAGTTGGCAGGCAGCAGGTGGGAGGTAGCAGGCAGCAGGTGGCATGCGGCAAGTGGCAGGCAGCAGGTGGGAGGTGGCATGCGGCAGGCAGCAGGTGGGAGGTGGCATGCGGCATGTGGCCGGTGTCAGTCCAGAGCTGCCAGCGACATAGCCTGGGCCTCAGGCCTCCACTGCATGGCTCACAGCCAGTCTGGGACTCTCTACCCTGGCTGCAGGAACAACCTGGGGGTGGCCACTTGCCTCATCCTGGAGAAGCAGAAGCACCTGGCGGCAGCAGCGGCCCAGCAGGTGGACACCCCACCAGGTGAGCTGCACTCAGGCCAGCACGGTCATGAGTAGGGTTGGCCAGATCCGTATGTGGCGGCTAGAAAGACGGTATATACATACGTATTTACTGTATTCGTAGTTCCGTAGGGTCTTCCGTAGGGGCAGGGTCGTCATTTTGCGAAAGTGAGTATGCAGTTTGGTGCACAACAACTATAGAAACGCCCGCTAGGGGTAAGCATGTTCAGAATCTCAACCAATAGCAGTGTCGTGACACATCTATATGCCAGCCAGCCATGCATGCCGTTAGCAATGTGCTCCTACTCTGTGCGCCAAGCATGTGTCCAAACCCCTCGTGTGGCAGCCGTGGGTGCAGTTGTGTAGTCAGCCATGGGCTCCTACTCGACCAATCATGTGTGCCATGTGCTCCTACTCTGTTAACCATGTGTGCATGGTTTAATCCCTCGTGCTAGCTTCTCTACAACATCACCACCTCCTCCTCCTCCTCCACCTCCAGGCATGCTTGTGACAGCACCACCTCCTCACCACCACCACCACCTTCATTCCTGCATTGCTGTTTCCCCGGATGTATGCGATCTTCTTCGCACTCTCCAGAGCTAGGCGGTTGCAGGTCTTGGAGAAGATTTAGTACAGGACGGGAGGGGTTGCTGGCCGGGCTGGGCTGGGCTGGGCTGGGCTGGGCTGGGCTGGGCTGGCTGGGCCCTCGTATGCGACTGGCGCAGCACAGGCTCAAGCTTATTCCAGAAGCTGGCGCTGCCCTTCCGCTTCATGGCTGTGAGCTCGGCTAGCAGTTATACGGTCGCCACATCCAACGCAATGAGTGCCATAAGGTATCGCAGCGACTTATATATGACCCGCGGTTACGGCCACCCGCGTCCTTTGCAATCTCGCGATTTTGCCGTCGCGTGTACGGTTCAAGCGTGAAAACTACGGTCAAACCTACGGTCACGGTCAACCGGTTGCACGGTCAACCGACGTACCTACGGCTGCCTACGGATACACGGTGGTCGGGGTACGCTACGTATATACTGTATATACGTACCTACGTATATACGCCGCTACGGTTCTGGCCATGTCATGAGCCATGAGGTCAGCCTGCCAGACTGGTCAGCCGGCCAGGGTCTATGGTTTGGGGCTGCGCTCCTGCTCCCTTCAGGTGCAAGCTCCTGCCACCACCATCGCCCTCATCACACGCACCACAACACTCACACCAACATCTCATGCCATGACTTGACCTCACTGACCATCCTGATGACAGCTCGTCACCTCCAACATCATGACCACCTGCATGCTTACTGGTCACCATGATCACCATCTCCACCTGAACCACCATCTCATTAGTGCGCACCACTGTCACAGCAAAGCAGATGTGTGTTACCGCCTACTTGGGGCCATGTTTACAAGGCTCAGCGATGCCGAGGCTGACGACTTGGCCCCCCCTGACCTGCTGCCAGGTGCGCCCCGGCTGTACGACCTTGTGAAGATCAAGGACGACAAGCTGCGCCCCGCCTTCTTCTACGCCATGGGCAACACCCTGGTGGCCGACAGCCTGGACGAGGCCTCCCGCATTGCCTATGGCCAGGACAGGCGCTTCCGCCGTGTCGTCACCTTGCAGGTGCTGGGCATGTGCTGCTGCTGGCTGGTGGTCAAGCCGCCGGGGTCAGGGTAGGGTGCTGCCAGTCAGGGGTGCCAAGCTGCAGTTTGCGGGTTAGGGTTAGGGTTAGGGTTAGGGTTAGGGGCTGCGCCTGTCAGTCAGGCGGCCTCATTGAGTACAAGCTGACAGCTTTGACATCACTGGCATGTGGCCTCAGCCACAACACACTCCTGCAACACAGGATGGTGAAGACTAACATTGCAGGACACAGGTGCTGCTACCCTACCGTTCATGTTGAGGCCAGCGGGTCCTATGCGGACTATGCATGATGTCAAGCCTGCATTTGGGCCATGCTCACCTCCTTACTTGCCACCATCACCACCATCATCACCACCGCCACCACCACTCACCTTTGGCTATGCGTGATGTCAATGCCAGTGTGTGGGCAGCAAGGAAACCACTCATTTTGCTGTGTTGTAACCTGTTATGTGTCATGTGCCGTCATGGCCCCCCCTCAGGGCCAGTTGATTGCTGAGTCCGGCACCATGTCCGGCGGGGGAGGCAAGCCCCAGCGGGGCCGCATGGCCCTGGGCACTGCAGCGCCCAAGTCTGCAGCAGCTGCGGATGCCAAGGAAGCAGCAGTCGAGCTGCGTCAGGCTGAGCAGCAGCTGGAGCAGGTACGTCCCCCCAGGCACCAGGCACTGCCACTGGCCCAGGCTGCATGGCACTTGCGGTGCCTGCTGCATTGCACCGGAGCACTCCACTCGGCAAACCCTCGAACCACTCATGCACCTGTTATGGGTTGTCACGGCCTCAGTCCAGGAGCCCAAGCTGCCAGCCTCGCGCAAGCAAGCTGTGCAGTTAGTTGTGTTTGTTGGATGTGGGCCGCAGGTCCATGCAGCGTTGAGCAGGGCGCGTGACACTGTCACCGCATGTGAGCAAGCCCTGCTGGCGGCGGACAAGCAGCTGCAGGAGCTGGAGAGCGCAGCGCCCAAGGTATAGGGTTTGCCCATCAAGACTTAGGTCGGCTTCGCCTGAGTAACTCTGATAACCCATACCCCACAGCCCGATACCCCCCACACCCCAGCTACCTCACCCCTCACCCTTCACCTCACACCCTCCTCCCGCCCCTCTCCCCTCTCCCCTCCTCCTCCTTCCCCTCCCTCCCCTCCTTTGCTGTACCAGACGCCCTGCCTGCCTCTCAGCGCTGAACCTCCCTGGGGCGGCTGCTGCTGTCAGTGTCTACATCACAAGGCGTTTGGCTGTAGGTGTGGCTGCGACACACACTGGGCCTCATAGGCTCAACTGCAGCTGGTGTGTGCACCTATGTACATGCATGCACTGCCCTCCAGGCCCGCATGGAGGCCCAGGCGGAAGCTGACAAGGCAGCGGACATCCAGCAGAGGCTGGAGGAGCTGAGGAGGGCCACAGAGGTGGGTGGTGCTGGGCTGCACTAGCCTCAGACCAGGCAGGCGTTTCCTAAAACCCTAGCAGGCTCAAGCCCTGACAAGCTGCTTTCTGACTCCTCTCCCTGCATGCCTGCGCTCATGATGTGCATGCATGGTAAAATTCAAATCCTGTTGTTGAACATGCGCCCCACACGCTGACCTGGTTAACCACATGTGCCACACAGTCAATAACTCATCATAGCCGCCACTACAAAGCACAGCACTGAGGCTCAGCGGAGCTGGTGGCCCTGCAGGTCAATGCCGAGGATGCGGCGCGCATTGCAGCGCTGAGCACTGAGATTGCGCGTGAGGAGCAGTCCCTGGCTGCCTTGCGCCAGCAAACAGCTGGACTGGAGAAGCAGGCCAGCGCGCTGCAGGCACAGATTGACAATGCAGGCAAGCAACCTGCGGCCTTCACCCGCTCTCTGCTCCACAGGTCTGCTTCACCTGCCTCACCTGCCTTACCTGCTTCACCTGCCTCACCTGCCTCACCTGCTTCATTGGTGCCTCACTGGTGCCTCCTTATTGGGCAGCCATGCGCCTGTGTCAGGTATTGTAGTCCCGCACCCCCTCTACCCTGTCCAGAGGGCCATGTCTATGGTGAAGTGATCAAGCCTAACACGAGTAGTTTCTCTGGGTCCCTGTGAACATCAGAAATGGTGCTCACACCGTGGAATGAGGGCTGGCTGCCTCTGTATCATGCGTGTTGAACACCCACCTGGGTGGTAAGCGGCTACATGTGGCCGTGAGGCCTGACAAGATGGCTGGCGGGTCTTGTGTTGTGTTGTGTCGGGGTGATGCCCAGGTGGTGAGCGGCTGAAGAAGGCCAAAGCTCAGGTGGCCAAGGCACAGAAGGAAGTGCAGGAGGCGGAGGGAGAGGGCGCCAAGCGAGGTGTGCAGCTGAAGGCCAACACCAAGCAGGCTGACAAGCTGCGGAAAGACGTGGCAAAGGAAGGTCAGTGCTGCCTGGGGTCGCATTTGCACAACGCCTGTTACGTGCCCATGCTGCAGGATATGTGATGGGTTACGTAATGAGGTCTGGTGGGAGGGTAGCAAAGGCATGCCCTGAGGCTACTCTCCTGCCTTGATGCACGCCTGGCGGTGAGGGTGCAATCTTTCTTTCTTTCTTTCTTTCTTGATGAGGTGCCCGGGGTGCTGCACAGCACTTGCTTGCCGTCCATGCTGTCGGGCATGTCAAAAGGTAGAACATGGGCAACGCAGCTACTAGGATCTTGGCGACATTGGTGAAGTTGGCCTGGATGACATCACTGCAGAGGCTGGCCTGAACACTGATCCAGGTGTACGACTAATGAAATTGACCAGGGTAAGGGCAGGGTGAGGGCAGGGTGAGGGCAGAGGCTGGCCTGCTCTGGATTGGTGTCATAAGCGCCATTGTATTCATCACATGGCATTCCCCGCACCCATGATCATCACATGGCACACAGCCCCACATGCACCGCAGCGCACCGTTCCATAGCCTCATCAGCGTGTGGCTGTGGTGGTTCCGGCTGCAGAGAAGGAGGTGGAGAACATCAAGGCCGAGCTGACCAGCCTCCTGCAAGCCCTGGACGACCTCACTGAGCAAGCTGTGAAGGTCAGTGGCAGGGGGCCCGGCCTACCCACAGGACTGGTAGCCACCTGGATTCCTTCGATTCATACGCCCACTCACTCTGACCTCGTCACAGTGTCCCACCAGATCGTCCCAGTCTCATGTTTTTGTGTTCCAGAGACGTCTAGTGGTCATCATTATCCTTGCGTTGATGCTGGCACATGCTGCGGCACATGATACAAACTGCCACTCAGCTGAGGCCCGCACACCACGTACTGATGACATTCATGTTGAGTGGCAGGTGGAGGAGCTGGTGGAGGCTACCAAGGAGCAGATGACAAAGAAGCAGTCCGAGTTGGAGTCAGCAGGCGCTGAGGTGTGTGACTGTGCAAGCTGTGAGCAACAGCAGCACGTGCTCGTGTGCACAGTTTGCACCTCTGCTGCCTGGCCTGCATTGTCTACCTGAGCACCTGACACACTTAGAGCAGCTGGGCCATGTGGCCGTGGGCCGTGGGCAGTGTTAGCTGGGCTTATGCTGTGTCTCAGCTGGGGCATCACCTGGGCATCAGTTGAGTCATCACCTGGGCATCACCTGGGCATCACCTGGGCATCACCTGGGCATCACCTGGGCATCACCTGGGGCATCATGTGTACTCCATCCATCCGTCGGAGCAAGGAGCAGCTCTTATGCTATGCTGGCATCAGTACATTGGGCTGGGGGTGGGGCTGAAGTGATGTGTGGGGTGGGGTGTTGTGCGAGTGCTGCTGCAGCACACCAGGATCACCACCCACCATGCCGTGGTGCGCAAAGCTGAGATGGACATTGAGGCAGCGCTGGAACATCTGGACAAGCTCCACAAAGATGAGAGCCACAAGGTGAGCCCTGCCTTGAATGCTCAAGCGCCCAGGGTGTTGGCTACATCGCCTGCCTGCCAACCTGCAGAGTCTGGGCCTGAGTGGTTGCTTGCCGTGGTTGCGGTATGGGTATCAACCAGCCCTTACCTGATGACCTGATGATGGCCGCTTCTCAGGCCAGCAATGTGTGCCGCATAGGATTGATCTCATGAGACCGGCCACACAGCTCCAGCTGTGTGCGGTGGCACATTGCGTTCCTGCCAGCTTGCAGCATTGCATGCTCCACTGGCCTGCATGGGTGGGCACTCAAACGCTCTTGCCGTTGTTGGAGGTTTGTGATCTTTGCTGTTTGGCTGCAGTGCCATGCAGAGATGATGGCGATGCTCATTATGATCAGCAGTGCGGCTTGCGCTGCCTGCATGACTGCAGATTCAGATCTGGCTGGGCGAGATAGACAAGCTTCAAGCTCAGCTACTCACGCTGACAGGGGGTGAGGCTTACATGGTCGATGCTGACAGCCTGGCAGGTCAGAAGGCTGAGGACTTCATGTTTAAGGTGGGGCTGCCGCTGAGCCTTAAAGCTGTGAATCACTGTGTGGCGTTGTCACCTTCAGCATCACACTGACCTGCTTCAGCATCACACTGACCTGCTTCAGCATCACACTGACCTGCTTCAGCATCACACTGACCTGCTTCAGCATCACACTGACCTGCTTCAGCATCACACTGACCTGCTGCAGCATCAGCTGTATGACGGTCATCACCAGCAGTGTTGCTCTCGTCACCATCACAGCATTGTCATCATGCAGCCAATCTCATCCGCCATTTTGAATGCAAGAAGTGCACAAGAGTGTCTAGCAAGCTTGCTTGGCATGTGTATTGAAGACAAAACTGGAAACATGATGAGGCGTGATGATACTCCTGACTGGGCCTCAGCATCACCGTCATTACATTGTCTTAACATGCAATGTGTTGGTGGAAACTTCACCATGCTCGATCTGTGCCCTACATCAATACTGTGACGCACAGCGATCACATGGGCTGAAGAAGCTGTGGTGATGGCCCAGCAGAGGTCATCATGCCGGAAGGGGCGGGCACATGGGTCGTGGCACTGACACCAGGCATGAGCTGTGCAGGCTGCTGAGTCAGCTGCCCTGTGTAATCTGTATTGCAGGCTCAAGTGTATGAGGCTGACCTGGAGAAGATGTCGGTGGATCTGAGCGCCATAGAGCAGTGGCGGCTGAAGGCTGCAGACTACGCCCAGAGGGCTGCAGAGCTAGATGCTGTGACCCAGGAGCGGGAAGAGGTACTGCATGGCTAGCATGACCCAAGTCAACATGCTGCAACGTGTTCTGCTTCACTTCTCACCCATCACCGTCAAAAGTGTAGCAACCAGCGCCTGCCACGCCAAGCTCCCTCCACAATCACTATGGTTGTGGTTACTATTGTTGTAGTTACACTACTCTTGTGTTACCACACTGACTACACTTGTACAGTTGTACACAGCTGTTCACTCCTTGCAGTACAGCCTCAACCTCTGATTTACATCGTAGTTGATATTGCATTGAGTTACACGTAACAACTAGGTCCACCATGGTAGTGGATGCTGCTGCTGTTGATGTTCCTGTCTATGCTGCACATGGCGATGATGTGCTCCTGCCCCTGTTGCTGCTGCTGCTGCTGGTGTGTAGGTCCGCAGGGGGTATGAGGGGCTGCGCAAGTCTCGGCTCGACGAGTTCATGGCTGGCTTCAACATCATCAGCCTGAAGCTCAAAGAGATGTACCAGGCACGTGCTTTATGCCGCACGGCACCAACCCATACCTGTATCAGTTGCCATGTGACTGCCAGTGGTGGTCCACATCTGCTGCAGCACACATGCTACTGACACTCACATGCCATGGTACCGACTTGCTTGCTGGATGCAGGCACGTCATGCCCCACTGTTTTGGTATGGATGTTTTCTGTCTCCTGTCCAGCTGTGCCTTGCATTGTTGCCTGTGCGGTGTGCTGCCTCGCAGATGATCACCTTGGGTGGAGATGCCGAGCTTGAGCTGGTGGACTCCTTGGATCCGTTCTCAGAGGTGACTGACCAGCCCCCTGTCCTGCATGGTGCTCTAGACACCACCCGCACTCCTCCTGCTGTCACTACCTCGCTGCGTTAGCAACCAGAAGGCTGAGACACACCCCTTCCCTGCATGTCTGACACTTGTTCGGTTTGGCAGTTGTCGCAGGTTGAGCTAGCAGGCCTGAGGAACAGCCTAAGCTGCATGCTCAACGTGCCTTTGCAATGGGCATGCCGTAGCAGCATGCGATTGATTGGTCCTGTTGGTTCTGCCATGGGCCAGCAAGGCACCCCCCCTGGGGCTGGGTGCGCTGCAGGGCATTGTGTTCAGTGTACGGCCGCCAAGGAAGAGTTGGAAGAACATCAGCAACCTGAGCGGAGGGGAGAAGACGTTGAGCAGGTGATGCGCATGGGGCGTGGCTGGCACGGGAGGACCTTACATCTGGCGCTCTTACTGTTGCGTGGCTGCCAGCGGTCTGGTCCCTTATACAAAGCCACATTGTCAAAGCCCTCACCTTCTGCCTTACTCCCTGCTCTGCCGCCCTGCCCTGATGCCATGTGCCGTGCCCAGTTTGTCGCTGGTGTTCGCCCTGCACCATTACAAGCCAACGCCCCTGTACGTCATGGACGAGATCGACGCAGCCCTGGGTGCGGGTAACATGGAGTGGGGGTGGAGGGCAAGGGGATGGGAAACTCTGCAGGGCAGAGCAGGATAGCTGCAGCAGGGGCAGCATGATGACACTGTACCACTTACATGGTCTGACAGCAAGCAATATGCTGCAGCCAATCTATCAGCCCTCATGCTCTATCATCATCTAACTATATCTATCATGCTCTCATGCGCTATCATGCACTGTGCATGAGCTGTGGTTCTGCCACCTTCACCTGTACACCTGCTCGCAAGTATGCACCATGCTAGGTACTGGGGCTATTGAGGCGACACAGCTCCAGCTCCGGCTGCCTGGCCAGCAGTTGTGTCCCGTGCAGCTGATGATGATGTTGATGATGATGATGATGTTGATGCTTTGATGCCATGCAGACTTCAAGAACGTCTCCATTGTAGGCCACTACATCAAAGAGCGCACCAAGAATGCACAGGTGGGCGTTCAACTGCTCAATGACGGCCATGCAATAGCCATGGGTGCTATAATGCTGTGCTGCACTGCATGTCAGTGGCTCAGACACCCTTCTTGGTCGCCGTTTGTGCTCTGGTGGCGCTCACCATGCCACTGTCGTTTGTCACCATGTCACTGTCTTTCGTCACCATATCACTGTCTCACATTTGTCATCACATCACTGTCTCACTTTTGTCACCATATCACTGTCTCACTTTTGTCACCACATCACTGTCTCTCTTTTGTCACCATGTCACTGTCTTTCGTCACCATATCACTGTCTCACATTTGTCATCACATCACTGTCTCACTTTTGTCACCATATCACTGTCTCACTTTTGTCACCACATCACTGTCTCTCTTTTGTCACCATGTCACTGTCTCACTCTTGTCTTGCAAGGTGCTCATTTGTCAGAGGAGCCCCTCCCTTGGCTGCTGAAACATGCCAGCTGAGCATCCCTGCAGGAGACCCCCTTTCTTGCGTACCTGCAACGTTCCAGCTGAGCAGGCCATGACAATGACAGCTTAGGCTCCAGGCTGTGCTCTGGCTGTGCCAGGTTCCACTGATGACTGGCGTGACACACGCCATGTGAGACCATAGCAAATCATGATTTGTTGTCGTGTTGCTGCTGCCTACAGTTTGTGATCATTAGCCTGCGCAACAACATGTTTGAGCTGGCAGACCGCCTGGTCGGCATCTACAAGACGGACAACACCACCAAGACAGTGACCATCAACCCAGGCCAGTTCACAGTCTCCGCAGCAGCAGCAGCAGCAGGCCAGGGGGAGCCCATCCCTCATGAGGCCGCTCCTGTCATCTCCGTCAGCTGAACAGGCCAACACTCCTCATCCCACAAGGTCAAGGTGTGGCTATGTGGCCAAGGCCGCATGCAGCTGAGCTGGCATTCCATGTTGAGCTCAGCCTCAGCTATCGACAATGGTGAAGATGAAGCAGAAGAGCCCGGAGTGGAAACCATCGTGAAGTAAGGGAGGAGCTGCCGCCTGGGGCGTGGCCTGCTCCCACCATGAGTGCTGACGGTGACGGGTTTTTCTAGAGGCAGGTTGATAAGGGGCATGGCCACCGCTGCAGCCGTGCTGGGGGGTGTGGGGCACTGCCTCGTGCAAAAGGTGCCTGGACCCCTGGCTGCCGCCAACTGCAAGGCACGCTCTCCAGGGCAGGGCGGCAGCAGCCTGTGGCACAGCAGGGAGCCACTCTGGGCCAGCTGGCATCAGTCCATGGCTGTCCAATAAAGAAAAGGAGGGTGCTTTAGGGCCCTGCAGGTTCAGGCAACAGCTGGGGACCTACACCCTCAGTCCCTGGGGCTGTGTTGGCTGCAACAGTTGGCTTTGGGCATAGGGCACTGCATTGGCTTCGGGCACAGGGCACGGCTAAGCTGAGGCAGACCTCACTTCAGATACTCTCCTAGGCATCTTCAGTCGAAGCACCACCTGCCTGTTTTGCATCCCGTGCACAGAGCATGTCCTCAACTGATCTTGCACTTTCATGCTTCGCCGCATGGAGACATCAGCCATTACGTTGCCCGAACAATGGTGCACCGAACGCTGCAACGCATGAAGCTTCCCAGAGCCTACGGACGCTGCCTTGTACACATTGCCCTGGTTCACATGGATGTGCAAGCCTGGTAGGCTTCGACTCACGAGCTGCACGCATGGCGTGTACATGGCATGAATCAGTGACGTTACAGTCATGAGCATCTTGCATCACTTATTCCGCTTGACAAATGGAATGCCGCGCGCATGCTGAACTCGCAACGGTAATCCGGTTGCTACCGCTTGCCACGAAAGAAACAAGGGAAGGGGGCTGGTGATGGTGTAGCGCCAGCATTTCAGAACATTGCCATGATGTCACACATGATAAGACGGTGTAATGCTGCATGTAGCGCCTTACTAACAAGTCATGGACACTCACAGACTGCAGCACCTAGAATTGGGTACAAGCATGAGATCCTGCCTGTGGTGAGAGAGTTCAAGTACTTAGGCATGCACTTCAACCCCAGCGCCACCCCTGCTTTTGCTGCCACTCATATGAGGGCTGGCATGTTCCTCGCCATGCGCCAGGCGTGCAAGCGTGCCAGAGAGTATGGGGTCCTGCATGATCCATATGCCCTGTGTCACCTCATTAGAGCGTTTGTGCTCCCCTTGGGGCTGTATGGCAGCCAGGTATGGGGCACTGCTTTCCTTGGGCATGGTGTGCAACTCTCCAACCCAGTGCAAACACGCATGCTCAGCTTTCTCAGGTTTGCTGCCAGGGTACGTAGCTCAGTGTCAGTTGGGGCAGCTGCCCCTCCAACTTTACTGGCTAAGGGCTGCATGCAAGTTCTGGAACACTGCCAAACTTTCCCACAGTGACCTGCTAATGAGGGCCATCAAGGCAGATGTGGAGTTAGGCAGGAGCTGTCAGGCTAGTTGGAGTGCTCAGTTCCAGCTGGCCGCCAGAGAGCTGATGGGGGGTGAGTTCACCTTGAGCCCGGACATGGTCCTAGGCACCAAGGCTATGGAAGTCAAGTGGCTCGAGAGGTGGGGGAGGCGTTGGGTTGGGTTTGAGGGAGACCCTAGACTGCCTGAGACGGTGCATCGGGAGAGGTGTTCGTATGCTGCATGGTTTAAGCATGGGGACGGCATGGGCATCAATCACATGGCACCCACACCTGCTGAACAGACAGCTCTCTACAGAAGTTCGCACGAGCCTGACTAGGTTCAGGTTAGGCAACAGCGGTCTGGGGGTGGAGAAGGCTCGGTTTGAGGGGGTAACTTTCATTGATCGCACATGCACCAGATGCACGGAGGGGGTAGTGGATGACGCCATGCATTTCATCTTTGAGTGCACTGCCACGAGGTCCATCAGGGAGCAGCCGGAGTTTGCCTTGACTTTACAGAACAATAATGAGAACTTGCATGACTTCATGTTGAGCCCATGTGCACCTTTGTTTGTGCACCTTGCTATGAAGTGCGTTACAGAAAGTCCCAAACCCCTTGAGGGGGAGGGCGGCCTAGCAGCCTAACGGCTGACGGCTTAAGCGGTGTAAGCCACATCATCATCTAACAAGTCATGGTGTCCACTGCCTCATTAACCACTATGATAGTACTGTTAGGAGGAGCAGCTTTCTATGACACAACCCTGACTAAGATGTTCATCACCATCACGCATCATCCTAACTTCCGCCTCCATAAACACGGCTGCAACAATCATGGCCTCAAGTGCAAGCCATGCATGCAAGGTGCAACGTGACAATGATGCCATGGGCTTGCTCACGCTTGACGACAAGCCACCATGAGCTGCATGAGCCACCATGAGCTGCATGAGCTGCATGACCATAGCTGCCCTAGATCAGCTCGTCCTCACTCTCCTCTGCAGCGCCAGCCATGTCCTGCAGCCGCCTCTTGGCTGCCAGCAGGATGCGTGTCTTCCATGCATCCAGCTTGATGACTGAGTCAAACTCAGAGAGGTGGGTCGCAAACATGGAGTCGTCCCCTTTGCGGAAAGCCTCCAGCAGCCCCTGCGCATCAATTAGCAGCAGCTTGGTGAAGAGGAAACAGGAACAGCATGGCCGCTTCTATGTCACAGGCAGGCAGAGAGAGACCTCCACACTGCCTAGCTTCACCAGCCCGGCAATGCTCTCATGTCGAAGAGGCGCAGGGCACAGGACAGCACTCACCTGCATGAGCATGTCTTCCCGGCTCCCACCAAACTGTAAGTCGATGTCCCGGTACTTGTCTATCTTGGCTTCAATGTCATCAACTCGCAAGTAACACAAGCCGCAGATACCTGCACAGGGCGGCAGGAGGCACAGCTCAGCTAGGTAGCGCTCAGCTCAACTAGCTCGTGTTCAGCTCAGCTAGCTGGTGAAACACGTCTGCATAGGGCCTTGATGAGTGCTGTGCACACGAAGGCCCTGCAACCATAGCTGCCATGCCATAATCTGGAGGGTATGTAAACGCGACGGGTGCATGAGGCTGATAGCTGCATGTGGCAAGGCAGCCGCCTGTTTATGCGTGGGTGCGGGCCAGAAGGCACACTGGCCCACCCAGGCTTTGGCGGAGTGACATGTCCAGCGTACCTGCGTTCAGCAGATATCCCCTGGCGGAGAACTTGAGCAGGTTATTCTCCACTGCCCGCTTGGCTGCGTCTTCATAGATTTGCACTGCCTTGCCATACTGGCCTGCTTCAGCACTGAACTCTGCAATCTTGAGCCTGCAGCAGGCCAGGATGTGGGTCAGAACTCCCCCCCGCGCCTACAGCTGTGCGACCCTGCCGGCTAGCACGCACCTGCACTTGGTTGCCTCTGAAGTGGAGCCCTCTGTCTCGAAAAGGTCAGCGGCCTGCTCATAGAAGGTGATGGACTCTGCCTTTGGCCCTGACTTCTCTGTGATTTCACCAATCTCTTTCAACTGCCGAGCTGCCATGTTCAAACGGCCCATGTCCGTGTAGATGCCCACTGCCTTCTGCAGCAATTCTGTTGAGAGCTGGGGTTGTGTCTTGGCCGCGACCTTGGCTGCCTCAACATAGGCGCTAGCTGCTTCATGCTTGCTCTCGCACTTCAGCTGGCACTCTGCCAGCTTTGTGTAAGCATCCACTGCGTCATTCCAGCATTTGCCGAGCTTGTAGTTGTTGGCTGCTTTCTCTAACAACTCGACAGCATCCTCGTACTTGTTGCCAAAGAAGCCGAAGCCCTTCAGCTTCTTCTCGGCCTGGTCGCGGGTCCAGCAATCAATATCAATGTTAGCCGAAGCCACGCTTGCCAGCTAGGGGAGGTGAGGCTGCTCTGTAGTCCAACACGCGCGACTCGCACACCTGCTTTTTGAAGTCATCGCCCTTGGCTGCGTAGTCGGCCATTGTGACCGCCTTCCGCTACACCAAGAAGCTCCGCGACCAACTGCAATAGCTCCGCGAATCGTCAGGCTTGCAGTCCGGGCTAACTGCCGTCCTGAGCTAACTGCAAAGTGGGAGCTGCAATCCCAGGCCAAGCACTTCAGAGCTGTACACCAGGTTGTTATGTCCAGCAGGAACCGCCACTATTGGTTCTGATCAATGCGCTGTGGCGTTTCTGAACGCATGTCAGGGCGAGTTCCACGGTTGCTTGGACCGGTGTGCCTTCCCACCCCTCTGCTCGCAGGCACTCCTGTCTGCTCCGTAGTGCAGCTGTGATGGGGGCATGCAGCGTGACAGCTCAATACACCTCCCCCCCCCACCCATTGCAGGTATTGGCAAGCTCTAGATAAATGATATCCCTGCTTTCTTACTGAAGCTCTGTAGACATCTCTGGAAGCTGTTGTCTTCCATCAGTGTGGCAGCCTATCCTGGAATGTCTGGACTACTGCTGGAGGTTGTCAGGTCGTTAGTTATTGTCAGGGATAGCTGCAAAAGGGTCGAGAAACCCTTCCCTGCTTGGTCAAGGCTTACACCCCCAGTTGGAGCCCTCAATTCAACCCCACACACGACAACTGGCTACATCACCATGCACGCTGTCACGGAAGTGCACTACCTCACCTGAGCATGCCTACTTGTGTCGCAAACTCTTAATAAACTTGCATACAGTGCCACGTCCATGTCTACAAGGTTAGGGTAATGACCTACACATTGACTTGGACTGCATGTGCGTAGGCTGCCAGCGTGCACACCCCACCACGGCTGAGAGACTCAATGAATGTTGCTGAGCATTGTCATCAAAGCACCTCAACGATGTTGCTATGGCGCGGGGACAGTATGCCTGAAAGCATCACACACACATACACACAGGACCATGACAAACAGTACGTAATGCATATGCAAATGTGCTGTTGTCACTGTGCAGGTGCAGGTTTTCGAAGCACTTGACGAGGAAATCAGAGCTAATGGGGCTGACATGGTGGAGAGCAGTGGCGTGTCCAATCCACGATTGTAAATGTCTGAGTGAGTGAGGCCATGCCAGCCAGGCCATGCCATGCCATTACGCCTGCTACAGTCCTGCACTGCTCCATCATGGGTGGCATGGCTTGGGCGTAGTTTGCCTGGAGGGGCTGCGTCGCTTGGAGTAGGCCAGCCTCACCTGCTCACTTCTCCACATACTTTCTGCACCAAAGCCAGTTCAGGCGCTGCGTGATACGTCTTGCCATCTCACGGTTGTATGCAGCCTTCTCAAGAACGAAGCGCTGCTGTGACTTGCGGAGATGGTGCTGCCTCTTTAGCAACTCTTCCGGTAAACCCGACTGATTGACCCTCCGCCGTAGCCTGGTTAATGCCTGCTCTATATTGTTGTCCTCCACATCAACCCACACGGCCATCATTCTGCTGGGGCACCATACAGAGCTCAGTGCGGGCAATGCCCGCCAGCCGGGCAAGACCCGCGCAGCCGCCAACGCCAGGATGGACATACGTAGGGTAATACTCCTGGACTCAAATACTAGCTGGTACGACGGTTGGGGACGTTGTGCGGACTTTGGGCGGCCAGGAGCTCTAGAGCTTACGGCTGCCAGGCATGGTTACGGAAGAACCTTCCTCAGCACCTGCTTTGTTCTGGGACGAGTTGCCAGAAAACCCAGAGCAGAATGCGGATTGGGCAGCTCTAGAAGCACTGAGATTGGAAGCAACTCCTGAGGAGAGGGCAGAGACGTTCAAGGTGCGTTTGTAAGGGCTGGAGTGCCAAGGGCTGCAGCAATCTCATTTTGTGCGCTGTTGTTCCTGGTCGGCAGGTGAACGGCAACAAGAAACTCCAGGTGGGACTGAAAGCAAAGAATAAGCTTCTCCTCAGAGAAGCTGTGGAGTTCTACTCCAAGGTCAGCTGCTGGTTTGGGTAGCAGCCCCAAGACTTTGCACACCCCCTACCACCTCACTGTACAGCCCACTGAATCCTACCACTTCTTCAATATCTCACTTAACGTCAAATCTTGTGCTTCCCAAACCAGCCTCACCACGCTGAGCCAGGTTACTCCTTTCCCAGCTGCCTGCACCTTATGTACCACTGCTCCTGTTCCTTAGTACAAGCTCAGCCAAATCCCTCCCTGACACGGCACGCTGCAACGCCTGCCGCATTTGCTGATGGCAGCTTGTGCCTGCATCAAGGCATGGCACCTGGCTGCTGCTCCATCCTTGCCCCTCTCTGCAGGGCCTGGCTGAGGGCTGTGGCAACGCCAAGTTGAACTCGGTCCTGCTGAGCAACAGGTCGCATGTGGAGTCCTTGTTAGGTGGGCCCAGCCCAGCCCCAGCCCCAGCCCCAGCCCCAGCCCCAGCCCCAGCCCCAGCCCCAGCCCCAGCCCCAGCCCCAGCCCCAGGACTGGCCATGGCCTGAGCCATCCCTTGCTGAGGTACCCTACACCTATGACCCCTTATATCCAGGCAACTGGCGCAAAGCCCTCGATGACGCTGAAGCAGCCCTGCGGCAAGACCCCACCAACATCAAGGTCAGCGACTGCACTGCTGCCTGCCTGCCTGTCCTGGATGAGACGAGCGTGCTTAGGAGACGAGCAGGGCAGCTGGCAACCCCTTCCAGGCAGGAAGGCAGCTCTAGCAGTGTGAGCCAGCTGCTGCTGCGCCACCCCATGCGCTCCTCACCCACGTTTGGCAGCATGTGGTGTTGGTCTGCACCCCCTACCTCCCTCCTCTCCCCCTGCGCCTCTGGCCCCTGACCTCCGTCCTCTGGCCCCTGGCCCTCCCCCTGCACCGTGCAGCCCCAGCCAGCCGTACCTGGGGTCCTGATCAGCCCTCACAGCCCCAGTCCTGCCACCTGCTGGTGTAGGGTCGCCCACTCTCCTCACCCCCGCCCACCCCCTCCATCCCCTCCACACCCCCCACCCCCCTCCACCCCCTCCACCCCCTCCCCACCCCTTCCACCCCCTCCCCACCCCTTCCCCACCCCCTCCCCCCTTGGCCTGCCGCAGGCCACCTTCAGAGCCGCCCGCGCTGCGCTGAAGCTGCGGCTGCCCGCCCAGGCCCTCCAATATGTGCACCAAGGCCAGGCGCTGGACCCTGGCGCGCCCGAGTGGCCTGACCTGGTTAAGGTGCACAGGGGGCAGAGCAGCCTCGGGCACAGCGGTAGCGGCCACGCGCCATGCCACTCCTCACCAGCTGCTGCTCACCTGCAGCCTGTTGGCCCTTCTGTCAAACGCACTCGCTCTAGCCTTGCTGCTAGCGCCCCCTTGCTTTGGCCTGGTAGTGGCCTGGCAGCTGTCTGCTGTCCGTTGGGGGGTGGCAGGCAGGGCAAATTGACATGGTGACATGGTGGCATGGTGACATGGTGGCATGGTGGCATGGTGGCATGGTGGACAGCAGGACAGCAGCAGAGTGTAGAGCAGTGTTCAAGCCAGCGTGAAGCTGGTTCTGGCAATTGCCGTCGCCTTGCTCTGGCCCTGCTGTGGCCCGTTGGGCACATTGTCCCCTGAGCAGCCCCCTTGCAGCAGTTGTACTCTGCAACCCCTCCAGCCCCCCCTGCAGCCTGCTTGGCCCGGTGCTGCAGCCCTCATGGCCGCAGCCCTCAGCAGCCCTTATGGCCTCCGTGCCCTGTGTGCTAGAGGCGTGTGGCCCCGTTCAGAGTCCCCTGCGTCAACCCGCAGTGCTCCTGCACAGTCCAGCCTGCACTGGCCCTGCACTGCTGGGCCTCCTGCAGGCACCCATGCCCTGCACCCGGCACCTGTTTCACCACCCCTGCTGGCTGGCCCTGGGCCCCGCCCTTTCTCCCTCACTGGCCCACCGCTCACCCAGCCCCTGATAGCCACCTGCCACACATCCAGGCTGCACTGCGCTGCCTGCACCGCCCCTCGCTGCTACTCCATCCCCATGCCTCGACCCCTGCGCTGGCCTCCCCCCCCGCTGGCTCTGCACCACACCCTGATGCCCTTGAATTGCTTGCTGCGGCCATGGTGGAGGCAGCCGCCCCTGCCATCAACATCAACATCAACAGCTGCCCTCCTTCCCCCCCCTGACCCCTAGTGCAGGAGGCTGCGGCGGTGCAAGCGGTGCTGCAGGCAGCGGCCAAGGCAAGGGCCGAAGAGGATGCTGCAGATGCTGCAGCTAACAGCTTGGCAGACGCAATCGTTGCTCGGGGCATCAAGATGACAGGACCTCAAGTACGTACTGAGAAGAGGTGAGGGAAAGCAGAGGCAGGGCCCCCCCCCCCCTTCCCCCCTCCCCCTCCCGCTCCCCCTCCCGCTCCCCCTCCCGCTCCCCCTCCCGCTCCCCCTCCCGCTCCCCCTCCCGCTCCCCCTCCCCCTCCCCCTCCCCCTCCCCCTCCCCCTCCCCCTCCCCCTCCCCCTCCCCCTCCCCCTCCCCCTCCCCCTCCCCCTCCCCCTCCCCCTCCCCCTCCCCCTCCCCCTCCCCCTCCCCCTCCCCCTCCCCCTCCCCCTCCCCCTCCCCCTCCCCCTCCCCCTCCCCCTCCCCCTCCCCCTCCCCCTCCCCCTCCCCCTCCCCCTCCCCCTCCCCCTCCCCCTCCCCCTCCCCCTCTTTCATGATGGTCAGCAACCCACTCATGCCTGCAGCTGGAAGCCCAGCCTGGATGGCCCTGGCGGCCGCCTTGTGTGGCCCCTGCTGGTGCTGTACCCGGAGTCCATGGTGCAGGATGTGATCGAGGCAGCAGGGGAGGAGGACACGCTAGGGGAGCACCTGGACCAGGTGAGCAGTGAGGGCGAGGCCCTCAAGCCCCATCACAGGGGCGCCTGCAGCCCCCCACACCCTGCACCAGCCTTTGCTGCCTACTGTGATGGCAATCATGGTTCAGTGTGAAGTATTGGTATGGCCGCCAGCCTGATGAGGCAGCTTGGCCTCCCTCATCACTTGCTTATTATTGGTCAAACAGCCCTGCTGGACGTTTGCACAGTAATAGTTTACGTTTGCACAGTCCTGCTGGACGTCAGTCTGCTATGGCTGCCTGGCCTACCTCATCAATGTGCAAACAGCCCTGCTGGACGTGGCCCTGGGCTGCAGATGTTTGGCGGTGACGCCCCGCCTCTGGAGTTCGACCAGCAGCGGGAGTACAACAGAGGTGGGTGGGTGTCAGGGGCGGGTGGCAGTGGGGTGGAGGGTGGAGCAGGCCACCTTGGGGCCCGGGACCACACACTGGGCTACCTCATGACTTGTCTGCCTGCCTCACTTGCCTGCCTGCTTGAACGGCCTGCTTGACTCCGCCAGGGTCATGATGCCCAGCCTACTCCTGGCTTTTGTTGGCTACAGAACCCCTGACCCTGACCCTGACCCTGACCCTGACCCTGACCCTGACCCTGACCCTGACCCTGACCCTGACCCTGACCCTGACCCTGACCCTGACCCTGACCCTGACCCTGACCCTGACCCTGACCCTGACCCTGACCCTGACCCTGACCCTGACCCTGACCCTGGCCCCCTGGCGCCCCATGCCTCCCAGTACGTGTAAACAGGGTGCAGGCAACCCGGAGGGCAGTGAACAGGCGGTAGTGCAGAAGTGCAGTGGTGCGACCGCAACCAGCCAGCCTGCCTGCCTGCCTGCCTGCACCTGCCTGCAGCCAGCATTGAGTTGCGCTACCTCAGCCACGCCGGCAAGGTGCTCAGCAGGGCACAGCTGGTGCAGGCTCTGAAGACTGGCAGCTGGCCAGAAGATGCTGAGGCTAGTGGGCCAAACAGGTGAGGGGCACCAAGGTTGGGTGCCGTGTGGGGGAAAAGTGTGAATGTAATAGCTTTATTTGTCTATGCTGCACTGCGCAACAAGTCTGAGTTAAAGCAGCAATAGAAGAGGCGGGCAGGTAGAACTATCAGCCGGCTGGTCCGCCTGTGCACAGCGTACTGCAAGCAGGTGCTCGCGCTGCTGCGATCGCACCGTCGCCGCTACATGCTGGCTGCATAGATTTGGGTGTCACCCCTGCCGGATCACTCTCGCCGCACTTGCAGGTATGGTGCGAATGCGTCCAAGTGGGTGGTGTGCCGGGAATCGTGGACTGTCCGGGAGCTGCTCAGCCGTCCGGATCACGTGGTGCCGGGGGTGCCGCTGTTGTTCGCATTGGCCAAGGGCTCCGCGTACCGGCAGCGCTTCCTCGAGAAAGCACAACAATGACGTTACGATGAACATATGGTTTCGTTTGCAATGTCTGGGGGTTGGTATTGCTACATTTCGTGACCGTATGGGAGTACTGCTTGTGTACTCGACACCGCTGGCTAGCTGGTGAGCAGCATCCACCGAAAGATCAGGCATTGAAGCAGGTTGCGAGTCATTCAAAAGCAGAGCTCGCGGACATGCCACCACCAAGACCATGCATGTGCAAGCCCAACGCAATCCGCGTATCTTCTTGCTTGTTAGTGCCGCTGTGCTAATGAAGCTGTCGGTAAAGCACGGGTCAGCGACTCTGGACGTGGAGCTAGCGGGCGATGATCCGGAAGTTGCAGCGCTGCATGAAGTCTTGGCGGGTCGGACAGGCGTGCTCGCGAGGTGTCTCAAGGTGACCTACCATCGCGCTTGCTCCAAGCTGTCGCGGTGCACTTCAAGCTGACAGCTCTGAAACAGCGTCAGACCCTAGCCTCTGCCATCCACACTCCTGGCCTACAGCCTCCCTCAGCCTGGCATTTCAGTCTAGACATGCGCGAAAACTGCACTGCCGTCAGGGCAGAGAAGCGCGACAGGTCCACCTTCCCACCCCCTGCCCCACGACCCCTACCCAGCCTAGACCCATGCCACAGCCTCCAAACACCTTAGCTGCCAGGAGTAGGCACCCTAGCACGCCCAGCAGCCCTGCTCCCGAGGGTGGCAGCCTCACAGTCACCCTGCCTCCTCTCCACATCTGGCTGTGAGACCAGTGCCCTTGCACTGCACCAGGGGGTTCCTGGCCCCTCAGCGTCTGCCATGTGAAGGCAATGCAGTCCCAGTAAGCTCTGCCGCCGCTGCTGCTGCTGCCGCTGCTGCTGCTGTTGCTGTTGCTGCTGCTGTTAGCACCATCACTTCGGGGCTGCTGCTGCCGCTGCTGGGGCCTGCAGGTGATCCACAAGGGCAAGGTGCTGGTGGCAGGCAGCCGGCTGAAGGCGCAGGGGGTGGGGGAGGGCGCCAAGCTGATGATGCTGGCCAGTGCAGGGGCGCGGGGGGCGGCACCCACACAGGCAAGCTGGCGGCCCTGCCTGGCCTGCAGCCCCTGCCCCTTACCTCCCTGAGCCCCGTACATGCATCTTAATGCATGCACACTTAGGCCCCTATACCTCCATGTGCAAGTGCATGTGTAAAAGATGGCTAGAGGATGCTCATGGAGGGTGTTGTTGCGAGGGGTGGTCCACCTTGACTCACTTCGTCTTACCACCTTGGCCACCTCGACCTCGACCTCCACTCCACTCCACTCCACCTCGACTCAGCAACTCCACCTTGACCACCTTGACCACCTTGACTGAAAAAATTTAGGACAGCCAGGACAAGGATGAAAACATGGGGGGCTTGGTGCACCTTGTTGGTGCGAAAGCCAGGACAAACCATGACCATTGAAGATGGGAGCTCCACCAGGGATCTGATGCACCCCCCCTGTGGCCATGTGGCCCACCCCTGCCAGGCAGGGGGAGTAGCAGGGCGCTGTACACTTCACCTCACTCTGCCACTGATGGCTCTGCTGTTACAGCACGACTAGGGGGGCTACAGCACTGCAGGCATGCCACCGTCACCCACGCTGAGACGCGAAACTCAGAAACAACATTTTTAAGAGCGCAGCAAAGTTAGGGGGTGCACTGAGCCTGGCTGAGGCGTTGGCGTTGGCGACGAGGAGGAGGGGAGGCAGTGGGGTAAAGGGAAAGGTGGGGTGTTCCCGGATGCTGCATGACATGGCCAGCCTGCCTGTGGCGACTTTGTGGCTGCAGGGGCAGCAGGCCCTGAGCCAGGCCACCGCTGCCAAGGCCGCGGCCAGGCAGGCTGCTGCCAGCCAGCAGGACCTGGCCACCCCCACCGCAACAATCAGGCCAGCCTCAGCAGCCGCCACACCTTCCAAGGCTGGACTCCCCTCAGCAGCAGGCAGCAGCAGGGGCGTGGCCAGGCTGGGCGCGGTTGAGGGCAGCGGGGGTGTGGGGGGGTGCTGGGGTGCAGGGTGGGGTGGGGGCGCAGCAAAGAGGAGGGGGGCGGCAGCAGGGGTGTCAGCAGGGGGGGTGGGGGGCGGGGCGGGGTGGGGGTGTGGGGGGCGGGCGTGCCCCACCTGGCTGCCCGGCGCAGTGCTTGGCTGAGGACTGGGCTGCTGAGCCTCAGGGATCTGGGCCTGCAGCAGCTGCCCTCAGACCTGTTTGAGGGCCTGGGCGGGGCGCAGCCCATGCAGCCCATGCAGGCCCATGCAGCCCATGCAGACCATGCAGACTTCACACTCGCTTGAGGAGGAGGAGCCGCAGCTGCAGGCCAGTCTACAGCCAGGGCTGCAGCCTTCTCTACAGCACCCAGCAGGCCAGGGCGTGGCATTGCAGTGGCAGCAGGGGCTGGAGCAGGAGGGGGAGCAGGAGGAGCAGGGGCAACAGCAGTCGGAGCAGGATCAGGGGCTGGAGCAGCAGGAGCAGGAGGGGCAAGAGCAGGTGGGTCAGCAGAGGCAGCAGCAGGACGATGACGTAGAAATGACTAGGTGCTGTGAAGGACAGCAGGAGGAGGAGGAGGAGGAGGAGGAGGAGGGGGGAGAGGACCCCCTCCACAGCATCGCAGGGGCCATGGCAGCCACCGGGGCGGCCACTCACACCCCTGAGGCCAGTGCTGCTATTGAGGGCATGGCAGCCGGCTCACCCGCGACCTCTATCCTGGTGGCTGCCCACCCGCCACTGCCTGGCCTGGATTCTGCTGCAAGGCCGACAGCGGTCCTGGCTGGAGTGGGGTCAGCAGCAGCCAGGGGGGCAGGACCCATGGGGACGCTGGCAGCAGGAGCAGCAGCAGCGGGTGTGGCTGCAGTGGGCCAATGGATGAGGGGCCGCATGCTGAGGCTGTGGTTGAAGGGAGTCAGCAAGGCGGGGTGGCCATACGGTGTGTGTGACCTGAGCCATAACAAGGTGAGGGAGGGCCAGGGCAGACACAGACACAGAACGCCTTAGTGCAAAGAGGGGCTAAGGGCTGACTTGAGGAGGGGCAGGAGTCAGGGGCCCTCCCCCTCCCCCTCCCCCTCCCCCTCCCCCCTCCCCCTCCCCTCCCCCTCCCCCTCCCCCCCCCCCTCCCCCTCCCCCTCCCCCTCCCCCCTCCCCCTCCCCCCTCCCCCTCCCCCTCCCCCCTCCCCCTCCCCCTCCCCCTCCCCCTCCCCCTCCCCCTCCCCCTCCCCCTCCCCCTCCCCCTCCCCATCACCATCACCATCACCATCACCATCACCATCACCATCACCATCACCATCACCATCACCATCACCCTCCCTCTCCCTGCTAGCCTACAGTGCCTGTTGCGCCTGACTTACCCGCAGCTCTGCAGCATCCCGCCCCGGCATCAGCCAGCTGCACAGCCTGCAGAGCCTGCAGCTAACCCACAACGCCCTCACGGACACCGGCTTGCCCTGGGCCAGCCTGCCCGCACTCTGCAGGCAAGTCAGCCAGGGCCAGGACCAGCCAAGGGCAGCAAGGCAAGCCAGGGCAGGCCTCAGGGCAGGGCCGTCCCCCCCTCTCACAGCCTCCCCTATATCAGGTGACAATGTGCTGCACTGGCTGGTGGACCCATGCTTGCTCGACAAATGCAAGGCAGACCCCCCCCCCATTCACTCCATTGAACACCCTTGACGTGACCCTTCACTTCCCCCTTTTTCCCACCCCGCCTACTACACCCCACCCCACCTCACATGAGCAATGGCCAGCATGCTGGGTCCCCAGCCACTGCCAGTTCTCGCATCAGACAAACCTGACAGATGGGCTATTTTATTATTATATCCCTTTACATTACGGGGAAAGTAAGAAGTTTCTTTTTCCCGTAAAAAACTGCTCCGACACCTCTTTGACCTCGCGCTCTGAAGAGGTTGCGCTGCTCGCCACATCGGTGAGCAGGCTGTGTGCGTGGCTGTAGGAGGCCGGAGACAGGGTGGCTTCCGCGGAGTTTCACTGTAACCGCTGCGTAACCGCTGTTTTTACTGGAAAAGTGCAACACATTTACTGTAACCGCTGCGTAACCGCTGTTTTTACTGAAAAAGTGCAGAATCTTTACTGTAACCGCTGCGTAACCGCTATTTTTACCGAAAAAAGTGCAGGGGCCGTCGACAAAGCTGGGCGTCGCAGGCGCTATGATGCTGCGCGCTTATCTTGTAGACGTACTAGCCCGGATACTGTATAATGTCTCGGCCCGCGCTGTTCACGTTCAAATAACAACTTCGGCCTCGTCTCAAGATGCGTAAACGACTCGGCTACGCCTCGTCGTTTACTGCAACTTTCGACGAGGTCTCGGTCGTTATTTTCCCGTAACAGCATGGCCTCCGACATTATACTATACGTTGGTTATCATTATTGTTATGTTAGGGCAGGGCAGTGCCCCTTCAGTGCCATGCTGCCCCACCATGCCACTTACATTGCCAACAACAAACACAGCCCACCACTCTCACCCTTTCTCACTCACTCTCTGAGCGTGGCATGCGGCTGCCCTGGCAGTTGCACTGCAGGTGCTGGTCCTGGACCACAACCCTAGATTGACCCAGCTTCCAGCCAGCTTCCTACCCCGCCTGACAGCCCTGCGCAATCTCAGCTGCTGCCACTGTGGCCTGGAGGGGGGGCTGCCCTCACAGCTGGGTGAGCTGAGCCAGCTGCAGCGCCTGGCCCTGGACGGCAACAGCGGGCTCACACAGTTGCCTGACGAGCTCGGTGAGTGGCAGGGCTTGAAAGTCACACATCGGGTATGATCGGGCGGAGGGGAGAGGAGGGGAGAGGAGGGGAGAGGAGAAGAGGGGAGAGGAGGGGAGAGGAGGGGAGAGGAGGGGAAGGGAGAGGAGGGGAGAGGAGGGGAGAGGAGGGGAGAGGAGGGGAGAGGAGGGGAGAGGAGGGGAGAGGAGGGGAGAGCTGCCTGGTGCCTTGTCCCCTCAGGGCAGTGAGTGCAGGCTCTGGGAAGGCGACAGTCGGCAAGGGGCCGAGGGTGTGGGGGAATCATGTACCCCACTGCCTGCTGCCTGCTGCCTGGTGCCTTGTCCCCTCAGGTCAGTGTGCACTGCTGACGGAGCTGTCTGCTGCTGGTGGCCGCATCTCCCTCATCCCTCAGACCTTCAGCCAGCTCACCAACCTGCAGCGCTTGGAGCTGGACAGCAACCTGTGAGGGTGCAGGGGCGCGGGCAACCTGTGGACAGCACCCTGTGGACATGCAGGGGGCGGGGGCGCAAAGCAGCAACCTGCCCCACCCGCCCTGCTCTGCCTTGCTCTGCCTGTGGCTAATTCCCTTGCCTCTTGCCCCCTGCTGCCATCCCCCATTGCCTCTCGCCCCCTGCTGCTATCCCCCCTTGCCTCTCGCCCCCTGCTGCTGCTGGACCTAGGGTGAGCCATGTGCCGCCCGCCGTGCTCCTGGGCTGCTGCCAGCTGTGGTTGCTGGGCCTCACAGCCAACCCCATCACAGTGGAGCAGCTGAGGGAAACCGAGGGCTGGCAGCAGCTGGAGGCGCGGCGCCAGGCCAAGGCAAACAAGCAGGTTCGTATAGGGGTGGTGGGACGTGGTGGGACGTGGCACAGTCAAAAGGGGTCAGGCCGGCTGACAGGCAACTTTCCAACATCAGCTCCATGCACATGCCACAGAGGCATGAGGAAGGTGCGGGGGACACGCTCGCAGTTACGCAATCACTCAGGGGGAGGGCAGTGGATGGACGAGTGCTGGATGAGTGACGGATGACCGTCGAGGAAACACCCTGGCCTCAATGCCATGCAACATGCATCCAGCTTGTGAAGGTCATGCTTACTGCCTACTGCTTGCTCCAAGGAACTATCTTGCATAGGGACCACCACGGTCAGCTTCCCTGACATTCATGCTTCATGCTATTTCCATAACTTATAATTCCGATGTTCTTGCTGCGCCTCAGTTGCCCGGCGTGACCTTGTGTGCGTAACATGCAGTTGGAGGGGCGGGTCTTGGTGGACAGCACCCGCAGCTTCGAGGAGGGCGCGGACAGCGTGCAGTGGCAACGGTGGGCAGTGTCCAAGCGCCGGTTGTGAAGCCGAGGCTGGATCTCACTCTGCGCCTTTGGCGTGACTGTGCAAGCCTTGCCATCACTCCAACTTCGGCCAACTTCCAACAGTCTTGTTTATAGATGCAGCGGCGGACAACGACACCAGTTCAGGGTGCAGGTTTTTGCTGGGTGCCTGCCCTGAATACATCAGCCACACTCGCACACTCCGCAGCCTGGCTGGTGGCAGGCCAGCACATAGATCACACCGATAGATCACACCGTTGAGATTCTCCGCGGGGTTGCGATTTTGCCACACAGTGGGAGGGACCTCGTCGGCTTAGTGTGGGATGTGCGGCACCCGCACCATTGCGCCTCAAACGGGCAGATGGCAAAGGTGTGACCGCTTCTGCGTTGAACCCCGCGTTGAACATGGCCGTCGCACATCGCCGTCTGCACAGGATGACAGAGCTGAACATGAACCACATTGATAACGATATGCTCGTTGTTGAGAGCCCGCCCCCAGCCCAACGCTGAACGCTGCTCCACCACGCAATGCAGCCAGGTAACCCACGCCGAGAGCAGGGCGCAAGCCACACCGTGTTAGTTCAGCACGAGCGGTGCTGCCCCGCAGCCAGCCCAACCTATGCAAAGGCGAAACCGCCTAGGTCAGCCTGCTGCCCTGCGTGCATCTCAAGGTGCAACCCCCGACCAGCCGGAGGTCTAGGACCGCCGCATCCCAGCCCTGCCCCACCCCCACCCAGCCCTACCCCACCCCCTCCCAGCCCTGCCCCACCCCCTCCTAGCCTTACGTTGCCCCTCCCCTCCCTGCCCAGCCCTGCCCTGCCCTGCCCCACCCCCACCCAGCCCTGCCCCACCCCCTCCCAGCCCTGCCCCACCCCCTCCCAGCATTGCGTTGCCCCTTCCCTCCCTGCCCAGCCCTGTCCCACCCCCCTCCCAGCCCTGTCCCACCCCCTCCCAGCCTTGCGTTGCGCCTCCCCTCCCTGCCCAGCCCTGCCCTGCCCCACCCCCTCCCAGCCCTGCCCCACCCCATCCCATCCCTGCCCCACCCCCTCCCAGCCTTGCGTTGCCCCTCCCTGCCTTGCCTTGCCTTGCCTTGCCTTGCCCTGGGTGGTAGGTGTGTGGCAGTGCAGGTAGCAGCAGGCTGCAGGTGTGCTTCAGTGCATGAGCAGCAGCAGCGGCAGCAGGTTGTAGGTGTGTTGCGGTGCATGAGCCGCAGCAAGAGCAGCAGGCTGTAGTGCATGAGCAGTGCATGGACAACAACAGCGGGCTGTAGGTGTGTGGCAATGCAGTCTTGTAATAGCAATCAGCAGCAACTTTGAGCCCATCTACATATAAAAAACTTAAGGGGTGCAAGATGAAAATGTGCTCGGAATGGCCTGCGATTCAACGTGCGACCTCTCCTAACTTCAACACCGCATCGTACATCGAGGAAATCGAGCGCGACTCACTGTGCAGTAAGATCGAAAGTCGTTCTGAATTTTGGAGGCCTTAAAAATAGAGATGAGTAGTGGGTCTGGTAATGTAGATGCCAGCGCGTCTACTCGCGATGTTTCGTTTTGAATGGTCTGGCCGGGCCGTCAACCGACAGTTCAGTCAAACAAAGACCCCGAACCCCCGCGGAGTACAGCCCCGGCCCTAGATGAACATGACACAGGTTGGTCCATCATTTTGAACTGACAGCCGCAGTCCACTGGATGCGGCGCTTAACCGTGGCGTGCACGTCAACCTTGCGCACTGCCTATACGGTAAAACATAATCAGCCTCTGCTTCAGCGCGACGGAGCCTCATGTCCCCAATGCACCTGATGGCAGGTGTCTAGCCTCGAAAAGCAGCCAGGCTAGCAGCAGGGGCAGCAGCAGCAGGGGCAGCAGCAGCAGCGGCGGCAACAGCAGCAGCGGCAGCGGCGGCGGCGGTAGCAGCAGGGGCAAGCAGCAGGTGCAGCAGCAGCAGGGGCAGCAGCAGCAGGGGCAGCAGCAGCAGGGGCAGGGGCAGCAGCAGCAGCAGCAGGGGCAGCAGCAGCAGGGGCAGCAGGGGCAGCAGTGGCAGCAGTGGCAGCAGCGGCAGCAGTGGCAGCAGCGGTAGCAGGGGCAGTAGTCGCAGCAGGGGCAGCAGGGGCGGCAGGTGGCAGCAGGGGCAGCAGCAACAGCAGCTGCAGCAGCAACAGCAGCTGCAGCAGCGGCAGCAGCGAGCGATGGCAGCAGCAGGGGCGGCAGCAGCGGCAGCAGCAGCAGAGGCAGCAGTAGCAGGGGCAGCAGCAGCAGGGACAGCACCAACAGGGGCAGCAGTAGCAGGGGCAGCAGCGGCAGCAGGGGCAGCAGCTGCAGCAGCAGCAGCAGCAGCGGCAGCAGCGGCAGCAGGGGCAGCAGGGGCAGCAGGCGCGGCAGGGGCAGCAGGGGCAGCAGCAACAGGGGCAGCAGCAGCAGAGGGCAGCAGGGGCAGCAGGGGCAGCAGCGGCAGCAGCGGCAGCAGCGGCAGCAGCGGCAGCAGCGGCAGCAGCAGCAGCGGCGGCAGGGGCAGCAGGGGCAGCAGCGGCACCAGCGGCAGCAGCAGGGGCAGCAAGGGCAGCAGGGGCAGCAGCAGGGGCAGCAGGGGCAACAGGGGCAGCAGCGGCAGCAGCGGCAGCAGCGGCAGCAGCGGCAGCAGCGGCGACGGCAACAGCAGGGGCAGCAGCGGCGGCAGCAGCGGCGGCAGGGGCAGCAGGGGCAGCAGCGGCAGCAGCGGCAGCAGCGGCAGCAGCGGCAGCAGCGGCAGTAGCAGCGGCGGCAGCGGCAGCAGGGGCAGCAGCAGTAGCAGGGGCAGCAGGGGCAGCAGCGGCAGCAGCGGCATCAGTGGCAGCAGCGGCAGCAGCAGCAGGGGCAGCAGCGGCAACAATGGCAGCAGCAGCAATAGTAGCAGGGGCAGCAGCAGCAGGGGCAGCAGCAGCAGGGGCAGCAGCAGCAAGGGCAGCAGGGGCAGCAGCAGGGGCAGCAACAGTAGGGGCAGCAGCAGCAGGGGCAGCAGCAGCAGGGGCAGCAGCAGCAGGGGCAGCATGGGCGGCAGGGGCAGCAGCAGCAGCAGGGGCAGCAGGGGCAGCAGCAGCAGGGGCAGCAGCAGCAGGGGCAGCAGGGGCAGCAGCAGCAGCGGCAGCAGCGGCAGCAGGGGCAGCAGCGGCAGCAGCGGCAGCAGCGGCAGCAGCGGCAGCAGCGGCAGCAGCGGCGGCAGCAGCGGGAGCAGCAGCAGCAGGGGCAGCAGCAGCAGGGGCAGCAGCAGCAGGGGCAGGAGCAGCAGGGGCAGCATCAGCAGAAGGGGCAGCAGCAGCATGAGCAGCACCAGCATCAGTAGGGCGGCAGCAGCAGGGGCAGCAGCAGCAGGAGCAGCAGGGGCGGCATGGGCAGCAGGGACAGCAGCGGCAGCAGGGGCAGCAGTGGCATCAGCGGCAGCAGCGGCAGCAGCTCTGGAACTTGCAGCAGCCGATCTGGAAATTGCGGCAGCATGAAGTTACGGGTACACAAGAGGTGTACGAGCAGAAGCTACAGATGAAAGACAGATGGTGTTTTGCATCTGTGCTAAGACACTGCCATGCAGCCATGGACAGTTGGGAATGCTGAAAAGAATGTCCAACAGGTGTGGTGCCATGTGAACAAGGCCTATGCCATCCAGTTAAACAAGAACGTGGAAACGTGCAGAACGACCGTTTAGTACACAAGGCAACGAAGCGCAAGGAGTGTACGGTTGAACCCCGGCAAGGAAAGCTCCCTAAAGGGCGTTTGGTGACAAAGTGCCACAAGGGAAGAAGCTGAAGGAAGAACTGAAGTAGCAGGATACCGTAAAGAACCAGGTCGTGTAGGCTTACTTGACGGGCTTCATCAAGTGGGTTGCATCATTCGCATGTGGTGTCTGTGCTGCCTCTCCGTGCTGCCGCAGTTTACACTGAGAATGTGGTGTACACCAGGGTGTTTTATGCCTTGCCACCTGGCCCCGACGACGATGAGGGCTGGTGACAGGCCATGCCAACTTGCATTGACCTGGCACTGAGCTGGCACCACTGCTGTTGCCACTGTGACTGCAGCTGCAATTGCTCTTGCCACACACTGTTGCTGCACCCACACACATCGCACAGTGCAGAAGTGATAACTGGACAGCATGCTCACACACATTTTTCAGATGCCAAGGGATGCAAAGCGAACATCATGCAAGCATGCGAACATCATTCATACACACATGCAAGTGGACTTGGACGTGCATAGTTTTGTTCGGCTGCATGCGGGCTTGCTTGACCTATCGGGTTGTTAAACAAATGTGGTGCGGCCGGATGCCGCACATACATATGTTGCCTGCTGGCCGTCCGTTGTGGGACGGGCTCACTGCCCTAGTCTACATATAAAAAACTTAAGGGTGCAAGAAAAATGTGCTCGGAATGGCCTGCGATTCAACGTGCGACCTCTCCTAACTTCAACACCGCATAGAACACCGAGGAAATCGAGCGCGACTCACTGTGCGGTAAGATCGAAAGTAGTTCTGAAATTTGGAGGCCTTAAAAATAGAGATGAGTAGTGGGTCTGGTAATGTAAATGCCAGCGCGTCTACTCGCGCTGTTTCGTTTAAAATGGTCTGGCCGGCCCGTTAACCGACAGTTCAGTCAAACAAAGACCCCCAACCCCTGCGGAGTACAGCCCCGGCCCTGTATGAACATGACACAGGTTGGTCCATCATTTTGAACTGACAGCCGCAGTCCAGGACTGGGATGCACCTCACGGATGCGGCGCTTGGCTGTGGCGTGCACGTTGAACGGGTTGCACGTAAAACGCACGTTAATGCACGTTGAAAAGCGTGCACTATAAACGCATTGCCTATGCGGTAAGACATCGGTCAGCCTCTGCTCATCGGGACACGGTCAGCCTCTGCTTTTGCGCGTGGGAGCCTCACGTCCCCAATGCACCTGATGGCAGGTGTCTAGCCCCCGAAAAGCAGCCAGGCTAGCAGCAGCAGGGGCAGCAGCAGCAGGGGCAGCAGCAGCAGGGGCAGCAGTAGCAGGGGCAGCAACGGCAGGGGCAGGAGCAGTAGGGGCAGCAGCAGCAACAGGGCCAGCACCAACAGGGGCAGTACCAGCAGGGGCAGCAGCAGCAGGGGGCAGCAGCAGCAGGGGCAGCAGCAACAGGGGCAGCAGGGGCAGCAACATCAACGGCGGCGGCAGCTGCAGGGGCAGCAGCAGCAGCAGGGGCAGCAGCAGCAGGGGCAGCTGGGGCAGGGGCAGTTGCAACAGGGGCAGCAGTGTACACTGAAAGGAGCAGCTGGGGCAGGGGCAGCAGCAACAAGGGTAGCAATGTACACTGTGAGGGGCAGCTGGGGCAGGGGCAGCAGCAACAGGGGCAGCAGTGTACAGCAGCAGGGGCAGCAGCAGCAGTGGGCAGCAGCAGTGGCAGCAGCAGCAGGGGCAGCAGGGGCAGCAGGAGCAGCAGGGGCAGGGGCAGCAGCAGGGGCAGCAGCAGCAGCAGGGGCAGCAGCAGCAGGGGCAGCAACAGGAGGGGCAGCAGTAGCAGGGGCAGCAGCAGCAGCAGTCGCAGCTGTGGCATCAGCGGCAGCAGGGGCAGCAGGGGCAGCAGCAGGAGGGGCAGCAGCAGCAGGGGCAGCAACAGCAGGGGCAGGGCAGCAGTAGCTGGGGCAGCAGCGTCAGCAGCAGCAATGGCAGCAGGCGCAGCAGCAGCAGGGGCAGCAGGGGCAGCGGTTGCAGCAGGGGCAGCAGCAGGGGCAGCTGGGGTAGGGGCAGCTGGGGCAGGGGCAGCTGGGGCAGGGGCAGTAGCAGCAGTGGCATCAGCGGCATCAGCGACAGCAGAAGCTGCAGCGGCAGGGGCAGCAGGGGCAGCAGCAGCATGGGCAGCTGGGGCAGGGGCAGCAGCAGCAGCAGGGGCAGCAGCAGCAGGGGCAGCAGTAGCAGGGGCAGCAGCAGCAGGGGCAGCAGGAACAGCAGGGGCAGCAGCAGCAGAGGCAGCTGGGGAAGGGGCAGCAGGGGCAGGGGCAGCAGCGGCAGCAGCATCAGCAGCGGCGGCGGCAGCAGTAGCAGCAGGGGCAGCAGCAGCAGTAGCAACAGGGGCAGCAGTGTACACTGAGAATGTGGTTTACACCGAGGTGTTTGATGCCTTGCCACTTGGCCCCGACGACGATTTGGGCTGGTGACAGGCCATGCCACCTTGCATTGACCTGACATTGAGCTGGCACCACTGTTGCTGCCACTGTGACTGCAGCTGCCATTGCAATTGCTCTTGCCACACACTGTTGCTGGACCCACACACACCGCGCACTGCAGAAGTGATAACTGGACATCATGCTCACACACATTTTTCCATGCCAAGGGATGCAAAGCGGACATCATGCAAGCATGCGAACATCATTTACACACACATTGCACACACTGACGAGAAATTGTGGTGTGGCCAGAGGCCGCACATACATATGTTGTCTGTTGCCCGTCCGATGTGGGACGGGCCCACTGCCCTAGTCTTAGAAGAATGTTGCAGGGTACAAAAGCCTTCAAAAGGCTGTCCTGAGCTTCCGTTCAGTTCCATGCCACACAACGTTATTTGTAAACTGTGAATGGTCAAGATGTAATGAAGAAAACGGTGGTGGTCATTAGCCGTATACCTCATTCTCAAATGATCCCTACGCCCCTTGTATGGACAACACCAACACGCGGTGATGCGTTAAGGCCCCTACATACCCCCTTTGCATGTTTTCCCCTTCTCTTTCCCCTTTTCTCTGTTCTCTTCTCCGTCTCTCACCTTTGGGGGTTGACTTGTATCCACCCAAGCCCTACCTCCTTAGTGTAACTCAGGCGCCCCCAACATGGGGTTGATTTTCTTCATGCAAGTTCTTGCTCAATACTGCACCGTTTTCGATAGCGTTTGTCACGTTGACAACTGCGGATTATTGCGCATCTACTGACAAGCGGCGCGTTACCTCTTGTGAGTGATGCCATGCCGGCGCAAGCGATCGCGGATGCACCTCAGCTGCTGACGATCGATTGCATTAGTGCTGTATAGCAGCTTCAGTGATTGAACGGCGCCTACTATCGAGCAGGAAGTACAATCAATGTTGAGCCCGCCAGGCTCGCTCCGTCAGCCTTTCATTGGTGCAAGCAGTGTCGGAGGACCGTCCTTGGGCAAGTTGGCACTCGACATTGCTACGAGGTGCGAATGGAAAGAGGTCTCTCTAGCCAGCCACACAGAAAAAGGGAACCCCTTGCACAAATCGGCATGTTGTGAGCTGACCACTGTGACTTTCCAGACTCTCGAGTGTCAACTTTGTTCCTTACCCAACGACACAGTTGTTGGAGAAGAAAGCACGTCATTTCATTGAGTAGGCTTGTGGGAACAAACTTTGGCGTGACCTAACTTTGCCTTACAATGCTAATTAACCCACACGGACCACCCGGAACCCTTCCAGCCCACCCCCCATCCCCAGCATCGCACTCCCACCCCCTCCCAACCCTAGCACCGCACTACCACCCCCTCCCACCCCCTCCCACCCCCTCCCAGCCCTCCCACCCCCTCCCACCCTCTCCCACCCCCAGCCTTGCCCTCCCACCCCCTCCCACCCCCTCCCAGCCCCTCCCAGCCGCAGCCTAGAAGCACAGTTGCGCAAGTGCCTCCCATATGGTTCGCAGCCGGCAGCGTGCTAAATACGTAGCTCAAATGAAATCACATAGGGCTGCTTATCTACACATTCCCAATAGTTTGATAGCCACAGCAAGGAAGGCTGGGGCTGTCGCTAAGGAGGTGCAGGCCGAGAATGAGATGCTGATGACCGAGGCCCATTTGCAACAGGCTTGTGAGGAGGTCTTTGAGGCTGTCTTGCTCGACCTTGAGGAGAAGCACAAGCACCTGGAGGCATCACACAGGCAGCAAAGGTTGGACAGCGAGTCTCTTGAGGTTGTGGTCAAGCAACAAGAACTGGCTATGACTATTGCCAAGCGTGTTCAGCACCGCCTCAAGGCCCGGCTGCGCAAGTATAAGCGCCAGCCCCAACTTCCCGCAAGCAGAGGCAGCAACTGCAGATCTTGAAGCAAATAGGTGTTTCTATTGAGGTCCTGCGGCGGTGGGCTGACAGCAACTGCAGCCGGCTTGACACCCATGGCAGCCTTGGTGGCACAACAGTGCAGCCCACACACAGTGGCAGTCGCACCCTATACTCCTGGTACATCATGCACTCCCGGTGCAGTGCATGAATTACCAAGAGTATAGGGTGCGCCTCTCTTGAGGGCAGTGCCCGCCATCGTGCGGGGTGGGAGCTGGAGTGGAGTAGGCTAATTTCCTATGAAGCTCAGGAGGGTAGACACGTTTCCGAGCCGGGGCGTGTCGTGCTGTGAGAGCGCCCTTTAGGCATACGTCAGCCCGCGGGGGCCCCTCCCATGGTGTGAAACACCAGAAGCGGCGCGCGGTTCCTTAGTGCACGCCCCCTGAAGCTTCGGGGGGAGTAGTCTTTCTTTCTTTTCAATGAAATGACGTGCTTTCTTCTCCAACAGCTGTGTCGTTGGGTTAGGAACATAGTTGACACTCGAGAGTCTGGAAAGTCACAGTGGTCAGCTCACAACATGCCGATTTGTGCAAGGGGTTTCCTTTTTCTGTGTGGCTGGCTAGAGAGACCTCTTTCCATTCGCACCTCGCAGCAATGTCGAGTGCCAACTTGCCCAACGACGGTCCTCCGACACCGCCGACACCAATGAAAGGCTGGCGGAGCGAGCCTGGCATGCTCAACATTGATTGTACTTCCTGCTCGATAGCAGGCGCAGTTCAATCACTGAAGCCGCTATACAACACTAATGCAACCGATGGTGAGCAGCTGAGGTGCATCCGCGATCGCTTGCGCCGGCATGGCCTCATTCGCAAGAGGTAACGCGCCGCTTGCCAGTGGATGCGCAATAATCCGCAGCTGTCAACGTGACAAATGCTATCGAAGACGGTGCAGTATTGAGCAAGAACTTGCATGGAGATTACCAACCCCATGTTGGGGGCGCCTGCCAGAAACCCATAGTTATGACAAAGGCGCACGGCAGGCTGCCACCTCACACAATGATGTTCAAGGCTTGCTAGTCTGCTTGTGGTGACCATGTGATATTATGTAGCAAACGAGTACACCGACAAGCTTTCACCAAGGCTCTATCGCTTTCATTGTTTGTGGTGTGACGCCGCAATTCATGCAACACATGCTCATGCATCACCGTAGATGGCAGAGCTCAGATGCTTGACAGCGCATGGCAGCGTCCAGGTGCATGGCACTAACCAAGTGCGTAACAGCGCTCAAGTGCATGACTCTGACCAAATGACCAACTGTGGCCAGACATCAATGGGGTTCTTACACTGTTACTGCTGCAAGGATGTAGTTCTCAACAGCTGGTTTGAGGATGACACACACATGACACCTTCATCAGACTAGTACCACACCATTACCCGACAGTAACCCACCAAACTTCAGACATGTACAATAGCAAACCATGTTGCTGTGGTCTGCAACTGACCAGTTGCTTCACCACCTTCACCAAATGCAACAGCCGCCATCCCTACTCAACATACAAAAATACAACGAGACCATGCACATGACATGATGCCATGCTTAGCAGCACGGGTGGGCTACAATGCACACATGTACCATGCATCACCTGCCATGCACATGCCCATTCACACCTATCTGAACCTGGAAGCTGCAAGCAACAGCATAAAACGGTGCATGCTGTGCCTGCCTGCCTGACCTACTATCAAAAACACATGAGATCGCATGGACTGGGAGGGCAGGTAGTGGACAGCCAACAAGCCACCGTGCGTTTCAACAGCCAGCACCATGCACCAGGAGCTGACTCACTTCGGCTTCAACCTTGTTTTTGCTTGCATGCTTGCATGTAACCCGCTGATAACACTCAGGCGACGAGGGAGCGCGACAGCATGTTGTGCAAGCGCTGCGAGGCGAGCAGGCGCTTGACCACTGTGAAAAGCTGCTCCTTCAGCATCAGCATCAACGCTGCATTAAGCGCTGTTTGCAGGATCTTGGCCTTCAGACCTTTGAAGAAGCCTGACAGGCCCTCCTCCAGCCAGATGCGGCGCAGGCAATCCAAGGTGCCTGGTGCAAGCACATGCAAGCACATGCAAGCACATCCTCATCATCCACAACCTGTCAGCTTAAGCTACCTTCTGTGTTGACCCTGGCCCCTCCCTAGCCCTCTTCGTTCTCCAACCCACACCACCATGAGCCAACCCCCACCAACCCTCACATTACAGCCACCGCCCTTGCTGACGCTGCTATCACATTCCATCCTGCCCTCTACCCCACCTCCACCTCCAGCCTTACCCTGAATGATGCCTGGACCACCAGAGGCCCCACTCTCTCACCCAAACCATTCTTTCACCCAGATTAAATACCCAAAAACCCCAACCTTTCCCCCACTCCCACCCCAACCCCAACCCCAAACCCAGAACCCCAAACCTAAACTTGCTTTGAGCGCTTCCCCTCAGCCCCGTCCTCACCCTTGTACTGCAGCTCTGCCGGTGTCCCCTTCCCCGCCGCCTGCAGCCTGCTTTTCACCACCACCAACCAGTAGGTGGCCACAGTGGCGCCAATCTGCAATCACACAAGGCGGCAAGGGCGAGGCTGAGCAGCACAATGGAAGAACAAGGTTAATCACAACGCTTCAGCCATCTGCCTTCGCCTGCCTGGCTGCCCTCTTCCCCAACGGGTTTGGAACTGTCTGCAATACATCCAAGGCTAGGAGGGAACACGGATGGTGGTCAGCAGAAGCAAGAAGCTGAAGCAAGGTTCAGCAGCACAAGGTAGCGGGCTGGCAGCTTGCAGCGGCACAAGGGCTGCAGCGCAGCTGTCAAGGCTGCAGTCATGTTGTGCGAGTATAGACACACAAGATAACATACTAGATAGAACACCACACTGCACCCAGCGCCTGACACCTCACAAACATTACTTTCGTACAATGCACTCGGCCTGCCATTTATCTATTACATACAAGACAATACTATATACTATATAAAGAAACATAAACGTGAATACTATATGAAACATGATACCACGCTGCACCCTGCGCCCAACACCCCACAGACCTTAGCCAGGGCTGAGGCAGTGAAGATGGTGCCGGGGCCGAGCTTGACTCCCGCACTGGACATGCCCTGCAGCAGCAGCAGCAGCAGCAGGAGGTGGAGGAGGTGGCAGCGGGCATGCTGATGTCTCCCACCCTCCCACACACCACCCTGCCCTCCACCTGGGCCTGACCCACCACCTATCCTGGGCTCAAGCCAACGCTGTGCAGGGGCCCGCATCAGGCCACTCAGCCCCCAGCCCGCTCAGCCCCTCAGCCCCCAGCTCCAACTTTGCGTCTAATGCTCCTCTGGCACCTCTTGGCCTTACCGCCCCGCCCCGCACCTGTTGCCCCTATCTGCGCTTATTGCCCCTAGTGCGCCTGATGACCTGCTGCAAAGGCTGCCTGCTCCACCTGACCCAGCGCCACCAGTGCCCCTGCCCCTTATGTCCGGCCTCACCAGGGCAGACCTGGCCCCTGCATCACTGCACCATGCCGAGCCTAGTCACACGCCCAGACCTACAACCCTCAACAGGCCTACTCCATGACCTGCATGACCTGCACGACCTGCATGACCTGCATGACCTGCATGACCGCCCCGCCCCGCCTGCAGCCCACCTGGCTGCCCTCAGGGCTGCTGGCACGCTGGCTGCCAGGCGCCACCCCACCGGCCTCCCCGGCTGCTGCCGGCCCCTGCATCGCCTCCGCCGCCTGCAGCCAGGATCAGGCCAGCACAAGGCTGGCAGGCAGGCCGTCCTGGCTCTTCCTCAGCATTGACCAGTGTGGTGGCAGAAACTTGCAAAGGGGGTCAACTCCGAGCGGAAGAGGACTGGAAAAGAGGGCATGAGTGCGCCATGGCAGCTGCTGTGAGCCCGCCAAGCCAGAGGGGGGCTGCAAGGGGAGTTTGCAGGGGCTGGGCAGCAGGGGCCGAGCTGCAGAGGCTGGGGTTCAGGGGCTGGGCGGCAGGGGCAGAGGTTGCTGCAGCTGGGCGTTTGCCCGGCAGCTGCCAATGCCAGCTGCTTGATGAGGCGCAGGGCTTGGAGTCCGGCACTCAGCGTGTGGTGCGAAGGAGGGTGTGCCTGCAGTGTGTCTAGCCACAGACCTGCTTGGCCAGGCGTGCCGCCTTCCAGGTCTTGAGCAGGCGCAGGAACTGCTCGTACAGCATGTACTGCGGCCCCAAATAGCCCAGCAGCAGCAGCAGCAGCAGCAGCAGCAACAGCAGCAGCAGCAGCAGCAGCAGTCAGTCTGGTTGTGGACTAGGGCCAGGGTCAGGTCCTTGGGCCAGGGCACTGCGCAGCCAAGACCTGGTGCAGGGGCCATGCAGGGGCAGCCAAGGCCTGGGTCAGCCGATGCCAGGCCAAGACACAGCATCAGCTGGCGGTCATGCTGCCATGCGCACTAAGGCTGTGTGGCCACTGCTGCTGGGGACCCTTGTCAGTCCCAACCCACCGCACCAGGGGTGCCTGCTGCTGCTCCTGCCTTCAAGCACAGCCTAAGGGAAAGCTGCCGGCACCCTGGCCAGCTGCTGCTGCTCCTAGGCCTCTCCCCCCATGGCCACCCTTGCCCTTGTGCCACCGCTGCCCCAGTCACCTCTCCCCCTAGCCTCAGCCCCCTGGCCCCAGCCCCCTCCCCCTCCCCTTGGCCCCAGCACCTGAATGGATGGGTTGGTGATGAGCACCAGGGAGGGGAGGAAGCCAGCCCAGAAACCGCCCAGCCCGCCTTCCCTGCAGCGCAGCACACAGCATGCTGCAGCTGGGCTGGGCAGGCCAGGGGATTTGAGGCAAGCTGCCTTGGCTGCAGGCATGGACGTTGGCACGGATGAGCATGTAGCTGCTAGGCAGGTGCATCAGCCATCCCTCCAGGACTGTTCCCCCTGCCCCTGCCCTGTAGCCCCTAACCCTGCCACACAACACCCTTGCCCCAGCCAGTGCCAAAGCAATCCGTGGCATAGCTGCACGTGGGTCAGGGTCAGCAGGGGCAGCCACAACTGCTGTGGTGCTTGGCGAATCAGGGTCAGGAGGGGCAGCAATGCCAGCCGCAGCATCATCTGGAGTGCTGGCCACCGCACCGCCACCCACACCAGCTGCCACAGCCACAGCACCCCGCCCCTGCTGGAGGCGCCACCATGCCATCCACCACAGTTATCTGCAACCGCAACTGCCAACTGCCACCCACAGCCGAGTACCTGAACACAGCTGAGATGACACCGCCGAGGGAAGAGGCCCCAGGCGGGCTGACGTGCCCATCCATCTTCAGCTTCTTCTGGGCCTGGTTCAGCAGCACACGGAGCACCAGGCAGAACCCGTTCGCAGTCACAGTCACAGGGTGCACCGTGTGCCAGGGGCAGCTGAAGCTGGGGGCTGCAAGCAATCCAACTCCTACCTGAACCTGGCCCTCTCCACCTCACCTCCCCCAAGCACCCCTACCCCTACCCCTACCCCCTGGCTGCCTCCACCCTGCACCTGACTTGGCATGCCGTGCAGAGACCCTGACTCCACCCTTGGCACTTCCACCCACCCACTCCTGACCCCTAGGAGGACCCACCCCTCCCCCACCACCCTTCACCATCCTACCCCCTCAAATTACTCACTGCCCCACCTTTCCCCACCACCCTTCACCCTTCTGCCCTGTTCACTACGTGAACGCCCCGCCCGACCCTTCCCCACCACCCTCTTTCAACCCCACACTTCATGCCCTACCTGCATGCGGGTGGCCACGACTGAGGCTGGCATGGTGATGATCTGGTTGCCTGCCGCTGCCAGCGAGGCCACCAGTAGCGAGGACAGCACGCCAATGTCCTTGCCCTTGCTGCTGCCGCCTTTACTGGGTGCAGGCGCTGCTGCTGCTGTTGTCGCTCCGCCTGCCTGCTGCCCTTGTCCTGCAAAGCTGGCGGCCCCATCAGGTGGTTTGGTGGCGTGGGTAACAGGGGCTGTGGTGCTCTCTTGACATGAGGGAGCATTGCATGGGTTGCTGTGGGCCGGCGCAGCGGCTGGGGTACCCAACTTGGCTGCGGCCAGGCGGCTGTGGCTTGAAGACCGAGCGATGTTGCTGCCACTGCTGCTGTTGCCACGGCTGCCAGCGCTGGCATTCAAAGCAGAGGGGGAGCTCTGGGAGCGCTTGCTGTGCGAGACCACCAAGTGCCTCAGCTTGCTGTAGAGGTAGAAGTAAACACCTGGGGCAGGCCATCAGGGTGTCAGGCTGAATGAGCACGAGCCTGATAGAGGCTGGCTAGAGGATACAGGCACAGGCACAAAGGCACACAAGATTCGGGGCACACATGGGGCAGGGCGCAGGTGTAAGGGGTTTGCATGAGTCACAGCTCCTAGTCACGCAGCAAGGCAAGATACCTGATGAGAGTGCGCTTTCTACGATATTGGGCTCGACACCGACAAACAGACCCCGCAAGCGGTACTTCAGTACGATGTCCAGGGCGCTGAGTGTCGGCGCGCCTGCACGTGAGACAAGTGTCGCTCAATCGCCCCATTGCTACGCTCAATAGCAGTGCTGGTAGCGCAAGTCACCTGAATTGCCTGCCGATAGTGCCTGGATTGTGTATATGGTTTTCAAAGGGTACGTGGCAAGGAGCGCCAGCACTGAGCCAGCAGCGCCAGATACCGCCTCGACAACAGCATCGTCAACAGTAGCATTGTTGTGCGTCGCAGTGCTGCCCATTGCCGGAGCCGCTGGTGACAAGGTTTTAGCGGGCATGGCTGGATAGAGGTGCCTTCACGCGTTCAGACCAAATGCTCGGCACAAGGTTAGCAACGGTGTAGTCATAACGAACTCAAGTCCGCGTCACGGGCATGACTAAAGCTGTCCTAGCTTGCTTCTAAGCAAAGCATTGACTGAATGACACGTACAGAATCAGGCTGCCCGACTAATAATCAGCTCAGGCCAATCGTCAAAGCGCGGGTTGGGCCTCAGACCTGGAAACCGGCTGCATGGGTGCGAATCAGTATGTATGACATGCTGGATGGCTAAGCAGCAGCACGTGCTGCAGTCAGATAGAATGCGGGGCATTCGAGAAATGCTGCTCCGCAAATGAGGGTGCATGGGCATTTGCGACTTCATAGCCTTCATAACTCGAGTCTGTTCGGAGGTTTCATGTGCTTGATTGCACTGTTTCAGCGGGCACCTGGCGCAATGAAACTGATTTGCCAGCGCACGCCATGACGCGGGAACCGTGACCTATTGCGAAGGGCCTGCTGTGGCTGACCGTCATGGCGTGGCCTATACGACGCGTGTTCCGCCTGGTGCGCCAGCGATCCACAGTTCGCAAGATGTGTACCAGGGTTCGGGTGCCAATTCAGCACCCGCGGTGGTGGCAGCGTTTTCGGTAGCTGCGAATAGTAGCCCCGGCATACTTCACGGGAGGCCCGTGCGTATTCCACCTGGGACGCGGCTCCCTGTTGCCCTGTCGTGCGCGCGCAGTTCTGGTGGCTGCTATGCTGCCTCACGCTCATGGCGCTGCCGCTGGTGATTTGGGATTTCAGCAGGAAGGGCTACGCCGTGAAGTATCAAGGCTGGGCCATAGGAGGCATCTTTGTCATCTTGTCCTTCCCCATCTCCATTTACGAGGTGCCTGATGTACCTCACAGCTAGCTATATTGAGCAACGCAATTGAACAGCAATCAAGCTAACATGCAGAAGACAGCTGCTCGTAGGCAGTGCTAAAACTTGCCAGAACACTGCTTGTTCTTGTGGGCTGCAGCCCACTGCTTGCCATCACCCAGCTACCTCCTTGCATCACCACTCATCAGCTTCCTACAGCATGCACCGTTTGGGAGGCAGCTACCCCGGCAGCTTCTCAGCAGCTTCTAAAGGTGCATGGAGGCTGGTGCTGGGTGGTTGGCTGCTCAGTGGCTGAAGCAGGCAGGACAGCTGACTGCCCCAGGCCGGTGGCCACTTCAGTGACTGGTTTGAGCAGCTGTTCATTGTGGCAGCTGATCCTTCAAGACAGCACAGCAGGCTGCCCTGCCACCCACCACAGCCTCCCACCCTGAGCACAGTGTGACAGCCAACCAGGAAATGCAAGCACTCAGGCTGACACCCAAAGCCAGGAGGGCGTGTCTTGATGAGAGGCCAGGGCTAGCCTGCCCCTGCCCCTGCCCCTGCCCCTGCCCCTGCCCCTGCCCCTGCCCCTGCCCCTGCCCCTGCCCCTGCCCCTGCCCCTGCCCCTGCCCCTGCCCCTGCCCCTGCCCCTGCCCCTGCCCCTGCCCCTGCCCCTGCCCCTGCCCCTGCCACCCATGCCAATCACAGTCAGTGCCATTGTGGCCAGGACAGGCACCTGGTACGGGCTCGGCTGGGGCGGGTATACCCAGTATTGCCCCTCCCTGTATTGCGTTGGCATGACCTCAGCCCACTACCAGCAGCCCACTCCACGCTCACAGGCCCTGCTCCTACTCCTCCCCTGGCCTTCACCGCCCCGCCCTGCCCTGCCCCACTCCAGCCTCCGTCTAGCCCCCGCCCTGGCCTGCCTTGCCTTTTCCCTTGCGCTGGCCTGCCCTCACCTGCATGCCACTAGCCTGGCTCTCAACGGCTCCCCACAGCCCTACTCATGGCCCAGCCTTGCCCCTCCCCTTGCTCCCCCTGACCCTTACCCTGCCCTGCCCTGCTTCATCTGCCTGACCCCACCCTGCTCCGCCCTTGCTCCGACCTGCTGCAGGTGGCCATGCACACAGAGTACTATACACGGCCCCGGCTGCAGCGTCACGTCATTCGCATCCTGTGGATGGTGCCCATCTATGCCGTGAGTGCCCTCCCCCCTGCTGCTCTTCTGCCTGGGTGCCTGGGTGTTTGCTGCAGCAGCCGGCAGCATCACCACCAGCAGTTGCAGCGGGCAGGGGGAAGTGGCAGCTGTGGCAGCTGCAGCCGGCAGCAAGAATGGCGGCAAGGAAAAGGCAGCTGCACCAGGAGGAAGGTCTAGGTGGCTGTGGCGAGGGAGTAGGGGCAGGGGCCCAGTAGCAGACGGCGATGAGGTGGTCCCTCATGGCAGAACCTGGCCACATCAGCAACTGCAGCGGCAGCGGAGACAGCAGCAGCCATGGACACAGTCGTCATGAATGTGTTAAACAGGTGGCAGGCAGTATGCAGCGGGCAGAGGCAGGCAATAGGCAGCAGTGGCAGTGGCAACGAGCAGTGGCAGTGGGCAGTGTCAGCAGCAGGGAGCAGTAGCAGACGGTGGGCAGCAGGTAGTGCCAATGTTGACAAAAACAGGAACTGCAGCAGGGCCAGCTTGTGGGCCAGGAAGTGGGAGCAGCAGGGGCAGCAGGGGCAGCAGGGGCAGCAGGGGCAGCAAGGGCGGCAGGGCCACTGATGTATGGAGGAGGATAGGCGTAATGGCAGGTGGGCAGGTAGGCGTGAAGTTGAGGGAGGGGCTGGAGCAGGGGCAGCAACAGGGGCACAGGTTGTTGCCGCAGCATTTGTCGGCAAAATTGCTCAGATCATTGCCCAGATCATTGCCCAGCAGGAGGCAAGAGAGTGGGCAGGGGCCTTGGAGGTTGAGGCACGGCTGGGTGTGGGAGGGGCGCAGGCGGGCAAGCCTTGGCCTGGCTGCCTGGCCTGCTGCAGATTGATGCGTGGTTTGCCCTGCGCTTCCGTGATGCGCGCGAGTACCTTGACCCGGTGCGCGAGTGCTATGAGGCCTTCGTCATCCTGTCCTTCTTCAACTTCCTCATGGCGTGAGTCACAGCAACACACCTGCCAGGCCCTCCCCACCCTGACTACCCTGACCTGGCACCCCCTGCCCCTGCCCCCTGCTGGGTAGCCCCGCCTGCTGGGGTCCTGCACCTGCTTCCTGCTCCTGCTCCTGGTCCAGCCCTGCTCATACCTCAGCCCCTCCTCCTTGCCCTGCCCTGTCCTTCACCTACACCACTCCTGATTGTCGCGCATTGGTGGGCAGGCAGAGTACATGCTGGCTGCCCTGCTTTACGACTGCTGGCAAACTGACAACCCCTGCCCCTGCCCTGCACCCAAACTTGCCACACCAGCCGCCCCCTGAAGCTCCACTCTCCCGCCCCCTGACGATCCCCCCTGCTGCCCCCTGACCATCCCCCCGGGACCCCCCCCCCCTTGTGACCCCTGCTGCTCCCCCCTGCTGCTCCCCCTGACCCCCCCAGGTACCTGGAAGACGAGCTGGGTGATGTGGATGCATACATGGCACGCAAGCCGCCCATGCGGCATGTGGGTCCCTTTGCTTTCTGCCTCAAGCCCTGGGCCATGGGCCACCAGTTCCTGTACGAGTGCAAGAAGGTGCGCAGGTGGCCAGGACCAGCAGGCCAGGCCTGCATGTCGCCTGGAGCCCAGCCAAGCTCAGGCTGATGGGGAATGGCTCAAAGAGCTCAGGCTGAGAGGGAATGGAACATGAAGTGCCTGGACATGGCTGCACAGCCGGCTACAGCTGATGTAGGAGCCACCCAGGGGATGGGCCACACGCTGCCTGAGGCCCGACAGCGCTCATGCTGGGGTTAGGGGTTGGGGTTAAGGGTTGGGGTTAAGGGTTTGGATTCCTTGGGGTACCTCCTGCCCCTCCTGCCTCTACCTCCTCCCTTGGGTAAGGGACCCCAGCCGCGCTGGGCACTGCCCCTGCTTGCTCCAGGGCGTGCTGAACTACGTCATCCTGCGCCCCGTGGTGACGGCCCTGGCGCTCATCACCGACATGTTCGACAAGTATGGCCAGGGCCGGGTGGACTTCACCAAGAGCTACGTCTACCTCGTCACTGTCACCAACTTCAGCCAGGCAAGCAGCAGGCCAGGCAGCAGCAGGCAGCGTGAAATAGCCGCAGGCAGTACAAGGCAGCGGAAGGCCAGGCTGACAGCCTCAGCTTGTTACAACATGGGCACACAGACACAGAAGGTGTACAGCAGCAGAAGCAAAGGCAGACCGCCCCCTGCCCCGCCCCGCCCCGCCCCGCCCCGCCCCGCCCCACCCCGCCCCGCCCCGCCCCGCCCCGCCCCACCCCACCCCACCCCACCCCACCCCACCCCACCCCACCCCACCCTGCTATGACCTGGCCTGCAGCTGTGGGCCCTGTACTGTCTAGCCCAGCTGTACTGGGTATGTCACAAGGAGCTGGCCCCCATACGGCCCCTGTCAAAGTTCTTGTGCATCAAGGCCGTGGTGTTCCTCACGTTTTGGCAGGTGGGCACAGTGTGACCCACACTCCAGCATTGCTGGGGGCTGTGGCCATGAGGGGTGTGATGAGTGATATACTGGCAGTAGAGTGGCCAAGGGAGGGAGGCATCAAAGCATTGCCTCCGTTTCATGCTGCTGCTGCTGCTGCTGTTGCTGCTGCCGCATCTGGCAAGGTGGTGACACTGGCTGCTGATGTGGCTTGACAGCAGCCCCGCAGCTGGCCAGTCAGGTCGCCTGCTGGGCGGGTTAGGAGGTGCTGGGTTCAACTCCTGCACGCTGACCTCTTTTTTTGTCTCGCAGGGTGTGCTGCTGGCCATCCTGGTGTCAGGTGGAGTCATCACGGACGAGTCATGGTCCACGTATGACCAGCTCGGGGTGGCATCCGGCATTCAGGTCAGTGTAGGTCACACCTAGCGAAAGATGGGAGGTAGGGCTTGGGGCAAGGGGGGGTGTGGGGTCGGGGATAGGGATAGGGGTAGGGGTAGGGTAGGCATGGTGCTTGGGGCAGGCACAGCGGCAGGGGCCACAGTAGCAGGGCGTCAGGTGTGAGATGAGGTGTGAGATTAGGTGTGAGATTAGGTATTGTCCGCCATGCCTTGCCTTGTTCCCCCAGCTGTTGACCTGAGTGTGACCCTCACAGGACTTCCTGATCTGCATCGAGATGTTTGTCGCCGCACTGGCCCACGCCTACGCCTTCCCTCCCAAGGCAAGCGATGCCGGGTGGTTGGGAGGTTGGGTGGTTAGGTGGTTGGGTGTGGGTTGCCTTGAAAGCTGTTCATTGCAGAGGTGGCGGACCTAGGGTTATGCATGAGGCGCCTAGGGGCTTGAGCGGCTGGGCTCCCCCTGCATGGCTTGTTGAGCCTCACATGGATTGCAATGCGCATGCAGCATGCATGCTGTGTTCACAAAAATCGTGTGCCTGGCAAGTGCCATAGGACACAAGGCTAACCCTTCACTGTGTTGGTGGACCATTATTTGCCAGCTTG
>JASKMD010000019.1:690309-720309 GCA_030144725.1 Haematococcus lacustris | reverse complement strand
TGCTCACTATCAGCAGCATTATCATCACCAGCAGCAGCAGTAGAGCACAGCAGTGGTCCCACTTTGCCACAGGAGAAGGCATGGCAGGCACACTGGGCTGGTGTAGCGTGATGCTCCAGCACCAAGGACTGCCAGGCCACTGCTCATGCCATCACCAGCGCCTGCTGGCATATCAGCTATAAGGACTAGCTGGTGAACCTGTATTGCAGCTGCTAGCCCAGCACACCAGACAGGCAGCCCCTGAGTGGCTCCTCCCGCAGCAGCAGCCGCAGCAGCAGCACGTCAGCAACCAGTCCCTATGCCTGCCTCCTGCTCCACCCTGCAGGTCAGGGGTTGCCAGCTGGTTCACACCCCAGCGTCCAGCCCAGCGGGGGTCAGCCCCCAGGCCCACCTTCTCAACCCTTGACCCCCATTGTGATCATTTGCATGCCTACTGCCCTGTCTGCTGCCTGTTGCCATGTGCCTGTGCTCAATCAGCTGCAGCCCACAGCCTGGGCGGGGCAGGAGGAAGGGCATGGGGCAGGGGGCAGGGGGGCAGGGGGCCAGGGGCAGGGGGGAGGGGTGCCACAGCCTGCCCTGCTCCACACAGCTACTGTGCTGCCGCACACCGCTGGTCTGCACAGCCACCCTCACGTCCTGAACAACGCTGCTCAGACCCAGCATGCATCGTGACCAGCTCAGCGGGCTAGTGGCCTGTGCAAGTCCACAGGTGCCATAGCTGCGCTGCGCTGTGCTGAGATGTGCTGTGCTGTGCAGCCTGCTTCAGCTTGTGTCTGACACATGCCTGCTGAGTCCAGTGGGCTGGTGCGCCAGTGTGCTGTCCCGCCTTGCTGCACACGTGAGCTGGCTGCAATTGTGTCGCAGCCACTAGCTGTGTGCAGTTGGTTCCACACATTTCTAGCCGGCGCTGTTCTCGGTTGTCGCATGCATCAGTGGCATCAGTTGGACGTCTGCTGCTGCTGCTGCTGCTGCTCAACCATCCTCAGTGGTGTCTCGCTCACAGCTGCCCAGCACTCATGGGCACTGTCATTGCTTCCGTGCTGCTCTCAGGCTCAGTTGATCAGCAGGCCGCCATTTCTGCTTGTGGCAGCAACCTGCCACCCTTCCCTATCTCATCACGCCCACCTGGGTCATCACCAGCTCAATGTCCTTCTCCTCAACCCCTGAGGCATCCACCTCCTCGCCGTCATCCTCCTCGACAATGGAAGCTGCGCATGACCGCAGGCAAAACATGAGGTCCAATGCGCCAGCCGCGGAAGACACTAATGCAGCTCACCTGACGGCGCTTTGCTCTCTGAGAGGTCAGGCATCATTGGCTGCTGCTTGAATTGCTCAGCCGCGGCGGTCTGCGCCTGGGCAGACAAGTCCTCAATCTTTGCCTCGCCAAAGATGATGTAGGTGTCCGATGCAGGGCTCTTGAAGACGTCGGGCGTTGTAATCACAAACAAAATCTGCACACAATCGAAGACGGACATGATGGCGGCCCAGGAACAGTGCGGTAGCGTCCGCTCGTCTCGTCTGCACTACATGCTTACGTTCTTGCTCTTCTTGATGGTAACCCGGGTGACCCCGGGCACTGGCTTCATCCCGAGCTTCTGTATAGCCTTCCGACTCTTCTTTTCAGCTCGACTTTGCTTGCCACGGCCACCGGCATCTGGGCAATGCAAGTGCACGACAGAAGGCTACATTACTGTCGCTCGCGCTTGCACCGCCAAATTTTGCTGGCTTGGGTGGCAAGGCATTGGTGAGCTGCCTTGCGTTCAGTGCAACGCGCAGCTCCGCACCCACCTCCCTCGTCCAGATCAGCGTCCTCGTCGCTGGACTCCTCGTCCTCATCGTCGTCGTCGTCCTCCACGTCCTGTGTGAATACGCACCGTCAGAGCCGCCAGCTTGCAACCAGGACCCGCATCCTTGCCTACCTCGACCTGCTCCTGCGCTTCTGCCTCTGCCTTCGTCATTGTGTTGAGGTCTTAAGGGAAAGGTTGGTGCGCGGGGCGGTGCAGTGCAGGGTGGCGCAATTCGGTTGACGGGCGGAAAAGCGACGGACATGGATGGAAGGCATGGCAGATGAGCAGGAAACTCGGGCGCCCCCAGGTGACAGGGAGCCGACCCCTGGCAGGAGGACGGCTGTGATTTTCCTCTCACGGCATCAAGTATTGTGTTGGTCACACCACACGGTAGGCAACCCACGCTACTCCCTTCTCGCCATCTGAGCACAACCTTTACTCAGTGGGCCTTGCTCAGCGAACAATCAAAGCCACTGATTAGCAGCAGTCGGAGTCGTGAGGATGTGTGTGGCAATGTGGCGGCAGGTTCTGTTGGGAGAGGTCGCCGTGCACTCCAGAACCTTGTTCGGCACTGATGGGCTATCCAAGTATCTATGCTGTCTGTGGCAGCCCCCTTGTCCCTCACTAGGGCCTCCATTTTAGCCGGAACTAGCAGCCACTAGCAGCCACTAACTAGCTCCGACTAAAATAGTGTTATTGGGCTGTGTGGAGTAAACCCAGTGCACATGGCACATGAGCCGCCTACCACCTACAATATTGCCTGACCCGAGGGCTATATGATGTAGAGTTGGCATGACAAAACATGCACTAAGTGTAAGCTGATGACAGCTCAAAGTGGGGGGGCACACACTACTGTGCCTCACCAGGCTGCTGCTCCTGGGCCTTGGGGGGCTTGTCTCGCAGCCGCTTGTAGCCCAGGCCAGGGTACTCCTTGCCCTTGGCTGGCAGAGCTCCCTGGTCTGGCCAGAAGCACAGCTCCAGCGGGCGCCACCTGCTCTCCCCAATGCGCTGCATGTTCAGCGCTGCATTGCAGTCCCTGTCCAACCACCTGCCTGGCTGTGGGGCTGGCTTTGCTTTGGCTGCCTTGCCCTTGCCTTTGCCCTTGGTGGGCTCAGCTGCCCCTGGCTCAGCCTTGGTGCGCTTGCTGCGCTTGGCTGGCAGGGGAGTGCTGGGCCCAGTCTCTGAGGCTGCTGCCGGTGTGGCTTCCTGGCTGCTGCGTGGGGCCTGTGGGGGCCTGCGGGGGGCCACTACCGGGCACCACACCAGGCCCCGCACTGGCTGGCCACGCTCCTGGCTCCAGGCTGGGCGCACCAGGCGCTCTTCCACCTGCCCTTCTGGGGGCCTCCAGCCTGCAGGCCTGGTGGGCAGCCCTTGGTTCAGCTCCACCTCACAGGGCTGCTTGCCATTCACTGCTGAGCTGACCCGGCTGGTGCGGTGCTCATCCACAAGCACCACCCTGCCTCCATCCTGGTCTTTGCCCCTGGGCCTGCACACCACCTTGCGGCAGGCACGCAACACCGCATTAGCACCCCACCCACCCCCAGTGCCAATGGTAGCAGCGCCAAAGAACACCACCAGCTGCTTGGCACACCCATGCCGATTCATGGACAGCTCCTCCATGCCCTCCTCCAACTGCAGCCATGCACACAAGGCACACACACATGGTGGCTGACATGTTGGCACACAGTTAGGCATGGCACAGTCAAGTACTCCTGCAGCTTGGCCACAAGCGCCTGGTTGCTGGGGTCCTCAAAGGCTGGCATGAGCATGGGGTGGCGGTTGCGCACAAGGCGCCGCTGCAGCTGGTTGTAGCATGTCTTGAAGTTGGGGTTGGCGAAGAACATGCAGAAGTCTTTCAGCTGCCTGAGCATCAGGGGGTCCTCGCAGTCAAGGGGCAAGGGAGGGCCAGTGGGTGCTGCGGGTGCCATGGCTGCCAGGCGGGCGCTGCAGCGCCTTTGGGGGGGTTGCGCGACTGGCTCAGGTTCTGACTCTGACTCTGACTCCGAGTCAGACTGTGGCTCTGGATCAGAGTCACAGTCTGACTCGGAGTCAGAGTCAGAGTCACACTCCATGCTGGCAGGCTGGGCAGGCTGGGCAGGGGCCCGTGGGGGGAGTGGGGGTAGGGGGGGAGCATCAAGGGGCTGGGGAGGCTGCACAGCTGGAGGCTGAGGGGCGCTGGGGGAGCCTGGGGTAGGGTAGCCCACCAGACAGGTGAGAAAAATGCGCAGTACAAACAGCGAAGCGATGAAGCGGAGCTGAGAGTGGATCTCAGCCCGTAGCCGGAGATGCTCCCGCAGCTTTCGCCTGGTCTTCTTGCAGCCGCGCAGCACTGCGCCCTCGGGGACCTTGATAACCTGCAGCCAAGCGCAATTGACATTTTGACAGGCCATTTTGACAAGCCAAGACACAAGGCGGGGTCAACACAAACAGTGCGGGGACACATAAGGCAGGAGCAGACCCACACCTGACGTTGACGCGTGGCCCATCCATCACGGCGCGCCTGTCGTTGCTTGCCTTGGGCGGAACGAGAAACTGCGATGGAACCAACAGGAGCGACGGGTTATCGCACAGCGCGTAACTCACGTCTAGGGCTCACGTCACGGCTGGGGACACGCACCTTTACGTTTCTTGTCGCTACCCTTCCGTTTCTTCTTAGCCATCACGCGATGCGCAGTGCGACGGGCGGTGGCCTCTTCGAGCAACTTGGGTTGCTCCTCTCAGCCTTAAACCAGGTACCATGTACTGTGGTTGCTGCTTAACAGGCGTGAGGACGGTCCAGCGCTGTGATCTGTATGCACAATGCACCTCCTTTGTGTATTGGGCAACAGGTGAAGCAAAAACAGCTGTGCCTAGTGCATGCCTCAAGAGAAACTACAGGTACAGAGAAACTACAGTTTTGAATCCGGGCACAGGCCCACACCCTTGCTGATCCTGACAACACCATTAGGTAAGCCACTACAGAACTGGTTGAAGCACACACATTTCCACAGGAACATACTATGTGTCATGCAGCATCAGCTCAGAAGGGAAGATCTCTGTGGCAGCCCTAACCTTGCAGGTGCAGTATGCTTGTAAAGCATGCAGCCAGGAGCCAGAGCAGCCTGCCCCTGGGTGGCAAGTGTAGGTACTTCCATAGCATGTGTAGCATGTGCAGTCCATCAGGGCACATCAGGTACTGCACGTCTGATGCATAAGGACAAGTGGTGCCAGCTGCTGCTGGGGCGGCACACCTGCTGGCACAGCGTCCCCTTGGGCTGCCTGGGGGCTACCTGCTTGCACAACCTGCACGAGAGCTGCTGCTTAACAGGCGTGAGGACGGTCCAGCGCTGTGATCTGTCTGCACAATGCACCTCCTTTGTGAATTGGGCAACAGGTGAAGCAAAAACAGCTGTGCCTAGTGCATGCCTCCAGTAGAAACTACAGGACAAATACCTCCAGCAGCCTACATGGTGCAATGCAAGTCATTTGCAGGTCCGCCATTCTTTGCAGGTCCGCCAACCTGCCGGGCACAGGCCCTCACCCTTGCTAATCCTGACAACACCATCAGGTATGCCACTACAGAACTGGCTTGAAGCACATTTCCACAAAAACATGCTATGTGTCATGCAGCATCAGCTCGGAAGGGAAGATGCCACACTAAGCTGATAACGACATGGGACAAACCCTTGCAACATGCATGGTCCGAAACTACCATGCTGCTTTCAAACGCTACCGCTCATGCACTGCTCTTGCTCATGCATGTTTGCTGCTCATACAGTGCTCATGCACCCTGCCCATGACCTGCCCATGACCCTCATGTTGTAAAGCTCTGGACAGCGGTTCCAATTGATTCAGTCCTCACACCATTCATAACTCTTGTTCAGTCATTGCCTGTTGGCAACCGCACTGGCACTTCTGGCTGGACCCCCTCCTTCTCTCTTGAGCTCATCACACTTCCGCCCCAACCTCCCCCATACCACCAGCTCCGTCCTAGTGGCATTGTTTACGTTGCTTAGGAATCTACAGGCCCCTGGCATGAGCCTGGACACAGCCCACCCAAGGCATCAGCAGGGGTGCCTGTGCCTGGCCCCAGGGGCTCTGGGTGACCGCTGACGGTGGCCACCTGCTCACAGCTACTTGTTGGGAGGTACTTGCTGGCAGCTGGAATGAACCCATTCGCTCAGAGCTGCTGCTAGCAGGTGTGCAGGCGTGCGAGTAGTAACCACACTCATTGCACTCCCCCCACCTTCTGCGCTCATGCTGTCATGGTGAGACGCCATGGTGAGCCTGATCCCTCTCACCTGCAAGCCTGTGCCCAGCCCCTGTCAGTTGCCCTGCCCCTCACCCAGCTACCCCACTCCCGCCCCTCCCTCTGCTGGCCAGCCCCTGCCCCGTGCCCCGCACGGCCTAACCCCTAGCCTGGGCCATGAGCCACAGGGCCGCCACCCCCAGCAGTGTGCACAGGGTGAAGGCAGGGGCGGTCAGCTCTGCAGCCCCAGGCTGGGCCGGCAGGTTGCCGAAGGTGGGTGTGACGTTGAACAGGGCCAGGGTGGCCGTGATGGGCAGGCTGGACAGGCTACCCATGAATACCACGAAGGAGCCAGCGCTGATGTTGGTCAGGCCCAGGTTGGCTCGAGACGCCAGCTGGCCCGCACCCTGAGGGGCAGCAGGCGCACAGCAGATGCTGTCGTTGCTTGGTCATGGCAGCGGCCAGGTCCACAGCAGCGAGCACAGCAGCCCCTGCTTCTGAACTAGTCTCATACAGCAGTGCTGGTGATGAGGGATGAGGGATGGGGGAGGTGCATGAGGGAGGATGAGGTGGATAAGGGATGGGGGAGGTGCATGAGGGAGGTGGGGGAGGTGCATGAGGGAGGTGGAAGAGCCTGACCTGGATGACTACTGCCATTCCTTCCTGGTGCTGGGTGTTGGTGATGGGCCATGCCCGGGTTGGGCCTATTCTGCAGTGAAGAGACGAGGCACCAGGGCAGCTTAGATGGCCTCGCATTTGTTGCCGTGCCTGCAGGTGGCTACAACTGGTGGCGATGGTGGGTTTGCACAAGCTTGCATACACAACGGTAAGCAAGGAGCACCACAGCGCACCGCCTGTCCAGCCAACCACTCACACACTCCAGGTTTGTGACGGGTTACACTCCTGCAGATTGTAGCGGGCTAAAAGGCAGGCAGCTGCAGCTTCTGCCGTGGTAGCAATCCCAAAGGCCCAGAGGAAGGCCTGAGTAGTGGAAGCAGAATCCCAGTGTGATGTCAGTACCTGCCAGACTCGCATTGCAGCAGGTGGAATAGATGACCCACCTGAGGGGCCACCTGATTATTGAGCATCCGAAGGGTGTAGTTGTACCCATTCCAGAATATCCCTTGCGGGCTTGCGGCAGCGTTCTTGTAGTCAATGTAGCTCATTTGACCTGGTGTGAAAGTCTCGCCTGACACATTAAACGGCGTCAACGTGCAGGAGGCATTCGATTGTGTCGCCAAGTCGCACGACCCGAGCTTAAGTAGGCTGACGGAGGGTGCGGTGGGTAGGGCGAGCGTAGAACATATTAGGGCCAAAAACAGCAGGGTTAGAGTCAATGGAGACGACATTGACCACGGTGTTGCGCGATGCAGCGACAGACTAGTCAGTGTGCAGAAACGATCAAACAGTTTGTAGTGGGCCAGACATGCACCAGATATTTGTTGCGTACCATGTGCTCGCTTGAGTCACCACCCTTCACTAACCACATATTTTTGGCTTTACAACGTTGATCCATGTTGATGTTACTCCGGCAATAGGACAATCATGGTTGCAAAGATGTTCTGACACCAGTTCACATGTGGTAGCCCCTAAGTGGATACTGGGTATTCATCTGCTACTTCGTGATCTAACAAGAGCACAGAAGAATGAGTCACGGTCCGAAGCCCCAAAGCCATGTTACCAGACTAGTACACCTCGTTCGTCAGCTTTGTCTCCAACACAATACTGCACCGGAGCCTCACACCACAACCTGTGGCTAGAGACTAGAGCCACACTTGGCCAAGGGCTTCTTCAGCTCTTCTTCGTCGCGCACCTACATGATGCTAGCGCCGATCAAATGGACATGCCGGTAGGCACGCCTGACTTAGTAAATCCCAACGACGCAGCATCGCCCTTCTTTCGTTCCACCATGACAGCCTGCGAATGAACGCAACCCAACGCCCAGCATGCTTGGCTCGCCATGGCATCAACACACCTGACCCCTCAGCAACACATGCCACTTAAGCACACGCCCACCGATCACAAGGGTGGATGCTATGCACTGCTGCTGCTGCTGCTCATTCTGATGACGACCTGGTCTGGGATTTTGTTATTGCTGGCAGCTGCCCTGCCCACCTGTGTGGTCAACATGATGCCAGCTATGGAGCAGCTGTTCAGCAGCCCGTTCTTGGTAACCTTGGCGGGGTCGATCACACCTGCTGCGAGCAGGTCCTCCACCTGTCGATGGGTGAGGCAGGCAGGTGGGTTGAGGGCGGGCAGGTGAGGTGTGAAGGGCAGGCGGGTGAGGGGTGAGGCAGGCAGGTGATTGGGATGACAAGTCATTGCCATAGTAGCAGGCAGTGAGTCATGTGTGAAGTGGGTGGTGAAGGGGCTGGTTGTGTGACGAGGGTAGTTGTGTGATGCGGGTAGTTGAGTGAGGCAATCGACTCACCTTGTCATCCATTGCGTTGTAGCCTTGCTCAAAGGGCAGGCCCAGCAAGCGCTGCACAATGACCTCACCCTCAACCCCGGAGTTCTCAGCGATGATGCGGCAAGGAGCTCGCAGGGCCTGGGGCAGCAGCAGGGGCAGCAGCGGCCACAGCCAGGGTCAAGGTCAGGCCCAGGGTCAGGGCGAAGGTCAGGGCCAGGGTCAGGGCCAGGGCCAGGGCCGAGGCCTGCCCCCTCTCCCACCTTCATGACAATGTCACAGCCCAGCCGCTCCTCTTCAGAGCTCATGGTGGCGCGGAAGGCCGGCAGCAGCTCACTGAGGTGGAGCAGGGCAGCGCCACCACCTGCAGCCAACAGCCCAGCGGCACCGAGCTGTCAGTGGGTAGGCAAGTAGGCAGGGGGGCAGGCGTGTAGGTAAACAGTCAGGGCAAAGGGCGGGTGGGCAGGAGAGGGGCAGGCGGGTGGGCAGCGGGGGCCGCGTGTAACAAGGGGCAGCAGGGAAGCAGTCGGTGATGCCATATGGGGCAGCAGCTAGGGGTGGGCAGCAGCAGGGGGGCGGTGGCATCAAGGGGGGAGAGCAGCAGGCAGCCCCCTGACCCTCACCGGGCACAATGCCCTCCTCGACGGCGGCAAAGGTGGCGTTCTTTGCGTCCTCAATGCGCAGCTTCCGGTCCTCCAGCTCCGCCTCAGTGGCAGCACCCACCTGCAGCAAACACCCAGGCGGGCTGATGGGCGCTACAGGCGCTACAGCTGGCAACGAGGAGTGAGGAGACCACATCACACTATCAGCAAATAGGGGTCGTCAAGGCAGCAGTGAGAAAGCAAGTAGGGGTCGTCAAGGCAGCACTGTGAGCGAACACACCATTCTAAACAACACATAGAGTAGTATATGATGATATGAATGCTAAGGATGGGCATGGAGGAGCCTGCTGCGCCCACCTTGATCACTGCCACACCGCCTGACAGCTTGGCAATGCGCTCGCTCAGCTTCTCGGTGTCGTACACGCTGTCAGTCTCACTCAACTCCTTCTTCAACTGCACAGGTCACACACAAGCAATTCGGCTTGCCAGTACCGTACCAGGCAGTAGGGGGCTGGGCAGCAGGGCAGAGAGTGGTAGAGCAAACCATAGGAGGCATGCGCGAGGAAGGTGTTGAGGTGGTGGGTGCTTGGTGGTTGCTTGTCGTTTACCCTCAGCCTGCAGTCTTGTGAGCCTGCCCACTGCCACCCCACAGTCAGGATACAGGCAAAGCCCTGCACCTGGGCTAAGCTATCTTGCCGGTCTAAACGCACAACAGCTCCAGCTGTAACCCCCTGCCCTTGTGACCCCTGCCTTTATGACCCCTGCCCTTGTGACCCCTGCCCTTGTGACCCCTGCCCTTGTGACCCCTGCCCTTGTGACCCCTGCCCTTGTGACCCCTGCCCTTGTGACCCCTGCCCTTGTGACCCCTGCCCTTGTGACCCCTGCCCTTGTGACCCCTGCCCTTGTGACCCCTGCCCTTGTGACCCCTGCCCTTGTGACCCCTGCCCTTGTGACCCCTGCCCTTGTGACCCCTGCCCTTGTGACCCCTGCCCCTGCCCCTCCAACCGACTGCTATCCCCCGCCCCTACCTGGGCCACCCGCATCTCAATCTCGTCCTTGCTGGCGCTGTCTGCGATGAGGGTGGTGGTGGTGGAGGAGATGGAGACTTTGCGGGCCACGCCCAGCTGCTCAACCACCGTGCTCTCAATCTGAAAGCATAGGCCAGGGGGTGGGGGTGGCAGGGATAGGGTGCAGCAGGAGGTCAGGGGGTGGGTGGCAGAGGGGTTGGGGGGGTGCAGCAGCAGGTTAGGAGGGGCAGCGGGAGGGGGTGCAGCGGCAACTCAGGTGGGGTGTCAAGCGCAGCAGCTAGCTCACCTTCATGCCCAGGTCCTTGGCGACGAACTCTGCACCCGTCACGATGGCAATGTCCTGCAGCAGGGCCTTGCGCCGCTCACCGAACCCAGGAGCCTGCACCGCCATCAGGGCAGCAGTCGAGCCTTTACGCAACCCTCCACAAAGCCCACTTGACTAGCCGCCTGATTGCATATGTCGCAGTCCAGCATATTCATCAGCTCTTTCCAGACCCCCCTCACCCACCCCCAAAAGCTGAAGAGCACCCACACCTCCCCTCCCCTCCTTCTCCTGCCCCTACCTCCACACATCCCTGTCCTACCTACCCTCCACCCCACCCAACCTCTACCACCCGCCGCCGTCGCCGCTGCCTGACCTTTCCCCTGCTGCCTGCGCTGCCTGCTCCCCCCCACAGCAGCACCCTGACCCGCCTGCTCCCCCATCACCCGACTGGCTGGCCCCACTGACCTTGATGGCCACGACGTTGAGGATGCCGCGCAGCTTGTTGACCACCAGGGTAGCCAGCGCCTCGCCCGTCACGTCCTCCGCCACAATCAGCAGCGGAGCGCTCAGCCGGGTCACCTGCGGGTTGGGGCCGGCAGCAGGGAGGGGGACTGGCCGCATGACTCATATGCACTCAGGCTGCTCTCACAGCAGGATATCAGTACCTGCTGATGCTCTTTCACCTGCCTCCCTGCCCTGAATTGTCGCCCGCCAGCGGAACACCCCACCACCACCCAGTCAGCAACCTCCCTCCCCACCCTGTTCTGCCGCCCCACACCCCACCACCTATGCTCATGGCTTAGTGCTGTGTTTGTCTAACGAGCGCTGACTCAGAGCGAGGGCCCCATTCCTTCTCAGTCAGCCTGTGAGGCTGTGTCTGTAGGTGGTGTGCCTATTTTGGCCTTGCCCTTATGGGGCCAGGGAACAGTGTACCCCGCAGGGACCTTGCCCTATGCCTAAACAGGAGGGGTGCAGAGGGCAAGAGGGGCGGAGGCAAGGGCAAGAGGGGCGGAGGCAAGGGCAAGAGGGGCGGAGGCAAGGGCAAGAGGGGCGGAGGCAAGGGCAAGAGGGGCGGAGGCAAGGGCAAGAGGGGCGGAGGCAAGGGCAAGAGGGAGGCAAGGTGCCTATCCAGCCCCCACCTGCTCCAGGATGGGGATGATGTCGCGGATGGACTCAATCTTCTGGTCTGTGACCAGCACCCGGATGTTGTCGTACTCTGCAATCAGCCGCTCCTGCAGCGGCACAGGGGCGAGGCGGGCAGGCCGGGAGGCAGGCTGTCAGCCTTGGGTGTGGGCTCACACGAGGCAACCATGGGGTGGTCAGCTGGGATATGGGGTGGGGTGGGGTGGGGTGGGGTGGGGTGGGGTGGGGTGGGGTGGGGTGGGGTGGGGTGGGGTGGGGTGGGGTGGGGTGGGGTGGGGTGGGGTGGGGTGGGGTGGGGTGGGGTGGGGTGGGGTGGGGTGGGGTGGGGTGGGGTGGGGTGGGGTGGGGTGGGGTGGGGTGGGGTGGGGTGGGGTGGGGTGGGGTGGGGTGGGGTGGGGTGGGGTGGGGTGGGGTGGGGTGGGGCCAAAGCATGGGCTGTGCCCTGCACCCTGCCCCAGCAGGCAGTGGTTGCCACCAGCGGGTCAGGGTGCACTGGGCTGGGGTGTGCTGTGGTGCGCACTTTTCACCTCATGCCAGTGGGCAGGCTGACAGGAGGCAAACTTGGCACACGGGTCAGCAGGTGGGCCAGCAGGGGGGTCAGCAGGGGGGTCAGCAGGTGGGCCAGCAGGGGGGTCAGCAGGGGGGTCAGCAGGGGGGTCAGCAGGAGGGTCAGCAGGGGGTTCAGCAGGGGGTTCAGCAGGGGGGTCAGCAGGAGGTTCAGCAGGTGGGCCAGCAGGGGGGTCAGCAGGGGGGTCAGCAGGGGGGTCAGCAGGAGGGTCAGCAGGGGGTTCAGCAGGGGGTTCAGCAGGGGGGTCAGCAGGAGGTTCAGCAGGGGGGTCAGCAGGGGGGTCAGCAGGTGCAGTCATTGCACACCGGGCAGGTTGTCCTGGCCTGGTCAAGCAGAAGCCATGGGACACACTGCACCCCTGGGGGGTCTACCTAGCCGCAAGCCAGCAGCAGGCAGCAACAGGCCTGATGTCGGGCCAGGCAACGCAAGGGAGCTATCCTGCTCTTCAGCCTCTGCACTGCAGAGGACCCCGGGTCAGGGTCAGGGTGCCTGGTCAGGTTCAGAGTGGCGCAGGGAGGGCAAGTGCTGACTGAGGGGGGCCAGGCCAGGCCCACCAGGGGGGCTATCCTGCGCTTGAGCCTTAGCAGTGCAGAGGACCCTGGGATGGGGCAAGCTCAAGTGCTGGCTGAGGGTGGAGCACAGTGCAGGGGGCTGGGCTGGAAGCTGGTGTGGGGTTCAGCAAGGGACAGGGAGGGGGAGGGCAGGGGCAGAGAAGAGGGGAGATGGGAAGGGGTGGGGACGGGACAGGTGGGTGGGGGGAGGGGAGGGGAGGTTACAGACATACAATGTGAAGGCTGCTGGCTGCCAAATTCTCCTTCTTCAGGCACACGGAGGGGACAGGGAGGGATTAGGTGGGGGGAGGGGAGGTTACGGACATAGAAGGGGAATTTCCTTCTTCAGGCACACGGAGGGTACACACAGGTACACACAGGTGGGGACAGGCACACAGGTACACACAGGTACACACAGGTGGGGGTGGGAACAGGTGGGAGAAGGGGAGTTGAGGGATATAGCAGGGGACGGCTGCCAGCTGGCGTTTTGTTGTTCAGGCAGCAGGTGAGTGGGTGGGTGGAGCTCAGGGCTGTGGAGGGGCCGGCTTCTTATCCATGGTTACCTGGTTGGTGACGAATTGAGGGGAGATGTAGCCACGGTCAATCTCCATGCCCTCCTGCACCTCCACAAACGTCTCAGTGCTGCAGCCATGCACACATACACGCACATGCATAGAACGCACATGCATCACCGCCATGCCTATACAGCCATCCCCTTCTTCCCCTTCCCCTTTTCCTCCCGTGCCGGCTGAGCAACAGGGGAAGGTCCCATCCCTGATGTGTTTGCCAGCACCCCAGACCTCTCCGCAACATCAGCGTCAACCTCCACCCTCCCTCCCAGGCCATCCTTTGCCCCCCTCCCCCTCCCCCTCCCCCTCCCCCCACCTGTTGCTGGCTTCAATGCTCAGCACGCCATTGCTGCCGACCTTGTCCAGGGCATCAGCGATCATTTCCCCAATGGACTCATCGTTGCCGGCGCTGATGGTGGCAACGTTCTGAACAGCAGCAGCAGCAGCAGCAGCAGCAGCAGCAGCAGCAGCAGCAGCAGCAGCAGCAGCAGCAGCAGCAGCAGCAGCAGCAGCAGCAGCAGCAGCAGCAGCAGCAGCAGCAGCAGCAGCAGCAGCAGCAGCAGCAGCAGCAGCAGCAGCAGCAGCAGCAGCAGCAGCAGCAGCAGCAGCAGCAGCAGCAGCAGCAGCAGCAGCAGCAGCAGCAGCAGCAGCAGCAGCAGCAGCAGCAGCAGCAGCAGCAGCAGCAGCAGCAGCAGCAGCGGTTGACATCAGGGTCAGGTAGCAGACCCCAAAGCAGGCAGGTGCAGTAGCTGGGGAGGGGAAGGGACGAGGCAGCGGCAAAGGCTGGCAGCAGCAGGGACAGGGGATGCCAGCAGCAGTAGCCGGGTTGGGGTCAGGATTGAGGTCAGGGTCGGGGTCAGGGTCGAGGTCGGGGTCAGCGTCAGGGGTCAAGGGTCAGGGTCAGGGTCAGGGTCAGGGTCAGGGTCAGGGTCAGGGTCAGGGTCAGGGTCAGGGTCAGGGCCAGGGGTCAGGGTCAGGGTCAGGGTCAGGGATCAGGGGCCAGGGGTCAGGGGTCAGGGGTCAGGGTCAGGGTCAGGGTCAGGGTCAGGGATCAGGGGCCAGGGGTCAGGGGTCAGGGGTCAGGGTCAGGGTCAGGGATCAGGGGCCAGGGGTCAGGGGTCAGGGGTCAGGGTCAGGGTCAGGGTCAGGGTCAGGGTCAGGGTCAGGGTCAGGGTCAGGGTCAGGGTCAGGGTCAGGGTCAGGGCCAGGGGTCAGGGTCAGGGTCAGGGTCAGGGTCAGGGTCAGGGTCAGGGATCAGGGGCCAGGGGTCAGGGGTCAGGGTCAGGGTCAGGGTCAGGGTCAGGGTCAGGGTCAGGGCCAGGGGTCAGGGGTCAGGGGTCAGGGTGGGCGGGCTGGTGCACCTGCAGAGGCCTGACCAGGGTCAGGGGTAGGCAGGCTGGCCAGAGAGCAGGCAGCCGGCCCTTCCCCCTACCTTGATGTCCTCCCTGCCCTTCACGGGCTTGGCGGCAGCCTTCAGCTTCTCAACCAGGAAGTCGCAGGTCTTGTCAATGCCCTTCTTCACACTGATGGGGTTTGCGCCGGCAGTAACCACCTGCAGGACCAGCCCAGACACAGGCCAACTGCCACAACTGCTAGCAACCACCCACACACCCTCAACAAATTGAGTGTTCATCCCTACTGAGCCACTCACTTCACCACACCGGCTGCATACCACCCAGCCTGCCCACCCAGCCTGCTCACCCAGTATGCCTGCCCACCCAGCCTGCCCAGCTTGGCTGTCCCATCGCGGAACCACCACTGAGCTGGCCGCCCCTCCCTGCTGGACCCTAACCTGCCCACCCAGCCTGCCTGGCCATCCAGCCTGTCTGTTAACCAGTATGCAGGCAGGTGCTGACACTGAGCCGGCACGTGAAGCTGGCAACCTGGCTGCTGCCCTTGGTAATCACTACTGCTGCTGCTGCTGCTGCTGCTGCTGCTGCCATTATTTGCCTGCCTATTGCTGGTGCTGGTGCTGCTGGTGCTGCTGTTGCCTTGGTCTGCCTGCCTGCCTGCCTGCCTGCCTGCCTGCCTGCCTGCCTGCCTGCCTGCCTGCCTGCCTGCCTGCCTGCCTGCCTGCCTGCCTGCCTGCCTGCCTGCCTGCCTGCCTGCCTGCCTGCCTGCCTGCCTGCCTGCCTGCCTGCTGCTGCTTGCCCCCTGAGGCTAACCTGGAGACCAAAGTGGATCATCTCCCTGGCCAGCACTGAGGCCGTGGTGGTACCGTCACCAGCGCTGTCATTGGTGCGTCCAGCCACCTGCCAGCAGTCAGTCAGCCCACTAGCCAGCCAGGCCAGCAGCAGCCATTCAGCCAGGCAAGTCGACAGCAGCCAGGCAGCCAAGCGCGCTAGCAGCAGCCAGGCAATCAGGTTGGTGGTCTGTGATGCGTCTGCGGTGTTGAGCGCTATGAGGGTGACCAGGGGCGAGTGGCTGTAGCTCCATGAGGTTGATGAGGTGACGGAGCCTGGTGGCAGCAGGTGCCCATCAAGCCAGCTGCTCGAAGTCAGGCGCAGCCACACCATGCAGGAGAGGACCAGCAGGGCCCCTGCTGAGAGCTGGTTCTACCCTCCCACCTGCTGCCTGGCCTGGCCCTGTGCCATGACCTAGCCTGCTGATGGCCTGCTGTGCAGGGTGATTCCTTTAAGTACTGCCTCATTGCTGTATACTTATTATGCTATTACTTTCGCCTTACTGCTGAATAACTGTTTTGACATTACTTTTGCTTCAGTACTGATGGCCTGCTGTGCACGTTTGGAGTGGTCTGGCGCATGCTGGTTGGTGCTGGCTGATTTGTGTGGGGGCTGGCTTGCGTGGGTGCTGGGAAAAGCATGATGCTGGCGGCCTGCTGCTGCAGGGGCAGTAGCTGCAGGGGCTGCGCAGGCTGGGTGTGGTTGGGGCCAAGGTATTAGTTCCATGAGCTGAGGCAGGCTGGAGGTCCATGAGAGCCCTGCTGACCAGGGTCAGGGCCACACCTCCTTGATGAGCTGGGCGCCTGCGTTCTCCACAGCGTCAGCCAGGTCAATGGCGCGGGCGATGGACACGCCATCGTTAATGACCTGGGGCGTGCCGAACTTCTGCTCTAACACCACGTTGCGACCTGCAACAGGGCGGGGACTGCCTGCTGCTGGCATACGTTCCTGGTAGCCCACCCCTCAACTGTAAGCCGCAGCTGCAACAGACTCCTGCAATAGACTCTGAGCAGAACAGGAGCAACTGGGCCACCTGCTGCCACCTATCAGTACTCATAGCTCAGCGTGGCTTGGCTGCCAGCAACGTGACGGCCATGCAACGACCGGTGCATTTCACAGCCAACGTGGTGTAATTCGCTGCTCCCACCGCGAGGACCCAGCGTCACGGACACGGCGTCCGCAACCTTATTAATTCCAATCTGTAGCCGCCTGCGTGAGTCCCCATCGAACACAATCTCTTTTGCATCGGAGGCCTTGACGACCTGCAACGCATAGTGCGGTTTATAAGTAAATGGTGCACAATTGGTGCGAAAAGTCCAGAAGAAACTAGAGACGGCTGCCCACCAGGCCCCTGCGCGCTGGCCTCGACTGCGTAAAGGGCTTGGCGTTAACAGACTGGCGTGATCCCTGTGCGCACACAACTGCGGGTGATCCCGATGTCTGCATTCAAGAAAAACAATCGTTACGCCGCACCAGGCTAGAGGTCTTCATGACGTGCTTGTTATGTGCAAGACAATTCCTTCGCCAATCCCAGTCGAAAGGGAACTTTCCAAAGTTGGTTGAAGAGTGACGACCAGAGGCGGCCACAGCACTGTGCGCGAGAAGTAGTCCTGACCCAACCCACTCTTAGCTGTCCAGCGCAATAATAGCCCTTACTGCCCCAATGCTTGGCCCTCATGAGTGCTTCGCCTTCCTCGTCACCCATGGCATCAGCAACGACGTGAGAACTAGCCATAGGGCGTGATAATTGTCTGTTTCATGACCCACAAATGGTGCAGATGGCACTGTGTTGTGCCATGCCCCAGTGTGCTAGACTATAGCCAAAGCCTGACGTAGGCCTTGCTTGAGCACCCCACGTCATGCATCAGCAAGCCTGTGGCGCATCCTGTCCGTGAAGTCAGGAGTGTGCAAAGCATCATTGACGTGTGGCCGCCCAAAGATGAACGCACCATTGCACGTCTGAGTGCACAAGTGCATGCATGCACAATGCCATTTGAGGCTGTGATGAAGGCCTGAACAAGGCTGCACAGGTTGCATTAATGGCTAAGAAGAAACGGAAGGGTAGCGACAAGAAACGTAAAGGTGCGTGTCCCGAGCCGTGACGTGAGCCCTAGACGTGAGTTACGCGCTGTGCGATAACCCGTCGCTCCTGTTGGTTCCATCGCAGTTTCTCGTTCCGCCCAAGGCAAGCAACGACAGGCGCGCCGTGATGGATGGGCCACGCGTCAACGTCAGGTGTGGGTCTGCTCCTGCCTTATGTGTCCCCGCACTGTTTGTGTTGACCCCGCCTTGTGTCTTGGCTTGTCAAAATGGCCTGTCAAAATGTCAATTGTGCTTGGCTGCAGGTTATCAAGGTCCCCGAGGGCGCAGTGCTGCGCGGCTGCAAGAAGACCAGGCGAAAGCTGCGGGAGCATCTCCGGCTACGGGCTGAGATCCACTCTCAGCTCCGCTTCATCGCTTCGCTGTTTGTACTGCGCATTTTTCTCACCTGTCTGGTGGGCTACCCTACCCCAGGCTCCCCCAGCGCCCCTCAGCCTCCAGCTGTGCAGCCTCCCCAGCCCCTTGATGCTCCCCCCCTACCCCCACTCCCCCCACGGGCCCCTGCACAGCCTGCCCATCCTGCCCAGCCTGCCAGCATGGAGTGTGACTCTGACTCTGACTCCGAGTCAGACTGTGACTCTGATCCAGAGCCACAGTCTGACTCGGAGTCAGAGTCAGAACCTGAGCCAGTCGCGCAACCCCCCCAAAGGCGCTGCAGCGCCCGCCTGGCAGCCATGGCACCCGCAGCACCCACTGGCCCTCCCTTGCCCCTTGACTGCGAGGACCCCCTGATGCTCAGGCAGCTGAAGGACTTCTGCAAGTTCTTCGCCAACCCAAACTTCAAGACATGCTACAACCAGCTGCAGCGGCGCCTTGTGCGCAACCGCCACCCCATGCTCATGCCAGCCTTTGAGGACCCCAGCAACCAGGCGCTTGTGGCCAAGCTGCAGGAGTACTTGACTGTGCCATGCCTAACTGTGTGCCAACATGTCAGCCACCATGTGTGTGTGCCTTGTGTGCATGGCTGCAGTTGGAGGAGGGCATGGAGGAGCTGTCCATGAATCGGCATGGGTGTGCCAAGCAGCTGGTGGTGTTCTTTGGCGCTGCTACCATTGGCACTGGGGGTGGGTGGGGTGCTAATGCGGTGTTGCGTGCCTGCCGCAAGGTGGTGTGCAGGCCCAGGGGCAAAGACCAGGATGGAGGCAGGGTGGTGCTTGTGGATGAGCACCGCACCAGCCGGGTCAGCTCAGCAGTGAATGGCAAGCAGCCCTGTGAGGTGGAGCTGAACCAAGGGCTGCCCACCAGGCCTGCAGGCTGGAGGCCCCCAGAAGGGCAGGTGGAAGAGCGCCTGGTGCGCCCAGCCTGGAGCCAGGAGCGTGGCCAGCCAGTGCGGGGCCTGGTGTGGACCCCAGCAACCAGGCACTGCTGGCCAAGCTGCAGGAGCTGGGCAGCATCAAACTGACGGGTTTCAACAACACCATCGACGCACACTCCATGCAGCTGGCGGTGGCCATGCAACAGCACTTCTCCAACCCAGGCAAGATATGATGGTGACTAGACCTGGAGCTGGACCTGACCTGATACCTGACCTGATACCTGACCTTATACCTGACCTTATACCTGACCTGATACCTGATCTGATACCTGACCTGTCCTGACCTGCAGAGCGCATTGTCAAGCTGTACGCCAAGGCAGCCAGGGCCAAGCTAGGCTGGAGCGGGGAGGAGGCGCAGCTGTTCATCAGGATGGCGTGTGGGTATGGCATCAACGCCCACAGCTCGGAGCTGAAAGCCGCCACCCTGCAGAAGGGCCATGTGGAGGACTTGATAGAGGAGGCCAACAAGCACCGCCGCCTACTGGGCATGAAGAAGGAAGGCTCCCTGCAGGACACCCTGCCCCTGCCCTGCCGCATGCGCCATGCAGTGCATGTGTGCCGGTGGCTAGAGCGGTGGCAGCAGCCCCACACCCCCCCTGTGCCAGGGCAGCCAAAGCGCGGCAAGAGGCGTGGGGTTGGTCCCCGTACCCTGAACTGCCCACCCCCCTTCACCCTCACCCCCATGGCCAGGGTGGGGGTGCATTTCATCAAGGTGGATAGCAAGGTGCTGCATGGGGTGTGTGCGCAGCTGGGCTTTACCAAGGAAACCCGGGCAGCATTCACCTCAGAGCCAGCACGGAGCCATCACTGGGCCAGGTGGTTTAACACCAACAAGCTTCGCAACAAGGAGTTTCATTTCGAGAGGTTGGTGGACACCGATGGTGTCAGTGTGTGCGTGCACTACACGCGCCCCCTTCCCCCTCCTCCAGCCCCACCACCTCCATCTGCCAGCAGCACCAGCACCAGCAGCCGCCCAAGTGCAGCAGCAGCAGCGGCTCATGCGGTGGGGCTCCCCCACATAGGCAGGGGCATAGCTGAGGTGCGTGAGTTTGTGTTTGACCCAGACACACAGATTGGGGTGGGCATCGACCCCGGCGTCACCCAGGCAGTCAGCGCAGCGTCAGGGGTGTGGGATCCAGCAACAGGCCAGCTCAAGGCAGACCAGCTGCGCCGGTGGAAGCTGACCAAGGGCGAGGTGAAGCATGCCAGCGGCCTGAACAATGCCCGCCGTGACACAGAGCGGTGGCTAGCACCAATCAGGCCCCACCTCCAGCACCTGGCAGCAGCCAGCTCAGCTGTAGAATTGGTTGGCTGATTTCATCAACTGCAGCGTTGACTATTGCACTTCCGGTTTGGAAACACAACCTGTCAATTTGCTTTCAACGGTAGTAACCCGCATTGATCTGTGTAGCAGTGAACTTTTTGCGTAATACGTAACGATCGGAACCAAAAGCGTGTTTTCTAGGCCAGGTTTTCGTTACCAAACGGACCCTTGCGTTGGCTGGCCTCGGCTGTTTCGTAACCGAAAAATGTTTTTTGTGTATGACATTTACAGAAATATATTTTTGGCATAAGAAAATGCTGCTATACTTGTTTTACGTTACCGGTCGGGACCAGCTGCGGAACCAGCCATGTGATGGTCCTGGACCCTTCGTGACCAGCATCAGCTTGGCTGTTTTGAAAAAGAAATGCTGTGTAGTATCGCCCAAATGAATTTGTGCCTTCTAGCAGTGACCTGTTGAGAAGAAGGGACAGATTGTGGTTGCGTGAATAGACATTGATCTCATGAGCTATAATGTTTGTGATGTGGTGGTACCATCGGGCTGCTTTTATGGCTTTGGGCTGCAAGGTTAGGGCTGCAAGGTTAGGGCTGCAAGGTTAGGGCTGCAAGGTTAGGGCTGCCACAGACAGCCTTTTTCTCATCCGCGCTCATCAATGCGCGGCAAGTTCAGGCATTGTGTGATTACACATGAGCGTGTATTTTTCACGGGAAACCCAAGTTGCTCGAAGAGGCCACCGCCCGTCGCACTGCGCATCGCGTGATGGCTAAGAAGAAACGGAAGGGTAGCGACAAGAAACGTAAAGGTGCGTGTCCCCAGCCGTGACGTGAGCCCTAGACGTGAGTTACGCGCTGTGCGATAACCCGTCGCTCCTGTTGGTTCCATCGCAGTTTCTCGTTCCGCCCAAGGCAAGCAACGACAGGCGCGCCGTGATGGCTGGGCCACGCGTCAACGTCAGGTGTGGGTCTGCTCCCGCCTTATGTGTCCCCGCACTGTTTGTGTTGACCCCGCCTTGTGTCTTGGCTTGTCAAAATGGCCTGTCTAAATGTCAATTGTGCTTGGCTGCAGGTTATCAAGGTCCCCGAGGGCGCAGTGCTGCGCGGCTGTAAGAAGACCAGGCGAAAGCTGCGGGAGCATCTCCGGCTACGGGCTGAGATCCACTCTCAGCTCCGCTTCATCGCTTCGCTGTTTGTATTGCGCATCTGGGCAAGGCAGCCAAAGCCAAGCCAGCCCCACAGCCAGGCAGGTGGTTGGACAGGGACTGCAATGCAGCGCTGAACATGCAGCGCATTGGGGAGAGCAGGTGGCGCCCGCTGGAGCTGTGCTTCTGGCCAGACCGGGGAGCTCTGCCAGCCAAGGGCAAGGAGTACCCTGGCCTGGACTACAAGCGGCTGCGAGACAAGCCCCCCAAGGCCCAAGAGCAGCAGCCTGCTGAGGCACAGTAGTGTGTGCCCCCCCCCCCTTTGATGAGCTGTTATCGGCTTACACTTAGTGCATGTTTTGTCATGCCAACTCTACATCATATAGCCCTCGGGTCAGGCAATATTGTAGGTGGTAGGCGGCTCATGTGCCATGTGCACTGGGTTTACTCCACACAGCCCAATAACACTATTTTAGTCGGAGCTAGTTAGTGGCTGCTAGTGGCTGCTAGTTCCGGCTAAAATGGAGGCCCTAGTGAGGGACAAGGGGGCTGCTTTTATGGTTTTCAGTACCTGTCCGAGATGTTGCAATGGCGGCCAGGCCTTATAAGCAGTTGTATTTGAAGTATAATGGACATCAACCTATGAACCAGATGCACGTGAATGCCCATGCTTCAACCGCCCGTCTGCTTCTAGCTGACACACCACCGCCTGCGCCAAGCGCGCCGCCCATCCGTACACATCTTTGTCAGCAAACGCCGACTGTGGCAAAGGTGTACCATGCCCTGTCAAGTGGTGCAACATGCTTTGCTGGTTCACTGCCTCCCTCATGGCATGTTGCCAGCTTGCGTTGAAAGCTGCCCGCTCGTGGTAATCCGCAGGTACGTCTAGCACCTCACCAACACTGGCCAGACTAGCTCCATCACTGCCACTGCTACTGATGCCGTCGTCACAGGCTTGCGGGCTGCCGCCGGAGCAGGCTGCCACCCACCGCTCTGTTGCTGCCAATGCAGGCAGGGCATTGCAGTGTCGGGCAGGATGCAACACGTTGCTAGCAGCGCCACTGGGTGCATCTTCATCACCGCTTGTGCTGGCGTTTCCCTGATGATCTCCACCATCATAATGGTTGCTGTTGCTGGCTGCATTGTGGCCTTTTCCCTCTGCATCAACAGGTGCATATCCTGCAACGCAACATGCACGACCAGATTCAAGACAGGCAGTGCCATGTGCTTGCTTGCGACCATCACTTGCACCAGTGCACTTACGCATGATGATGCGGCGCTCATCCTTGGCACGTTTGAGCATGTGCCGCATGGCAGCTATCAGCACGGGCTTGTGCCTCCTGGTAAAGTGGGTGATGTGCAGGTCACGGAGGCCGTCAGCCCCCGCCACAGTGTGCAGCCCAATGGTGTCATGCAAGCAGAGGGCACCACCCCACACAGAGACCTCTCCAACCGCCCACGCTCTGGTGCGTTGGTCGCATGTCCCATTCAACAGGTTGATGCCTACAAAAGCTGTCGTGCACTGGTGCCGCACGTTCAAGGCAGAACCTGCAAGAGAAAAGTCAGACATGTTGTTCCATGTTGAATGAGGTTTGTTTGACTGCAAGGGACAAGGGTGGAGTGTTGTTATAGTGTTGTTGAGGTGTTGTTGAGGTGATGTGATACACCGTGCAAACCCTTCAACCAAGCAGTGGAGAAGGAGCTACAATTCATCACCGCATCTCACTGCATACTATTGCAGTCCTTACACCCCATACTCCCTACTTCTAGCCGCCAACACACAACGTAAGCCCATTGCAACGGGAGCTTGCACTAGACTATTGCAGGTGCAGTTTGTACACACAGTACACATTTTGCACCCAGTAGGTACAGTACCTTTGATCCGCTCTGGGTGCTTCAGCTCAAATGCCATCACAGCCGCATGCACCACCGTCTGCATGAGGTCCTCGCTGGCCATGCCATTCGTTAGGGCCTGCAGCTGACCATCCTCAAGGATGTCAAGGTCATGCAGCAGGTCAAGGTCCAATGCGACCAGGTGAGTCCTGCTGCCTGTCATCTGGAAAGTGGCGACGCTGACCTCCAGCCATGGAGCGCCTGTGCAAGCAGTGGATGATGACACAGGACAGTATGAGTCAGTCCTGGTCAGCAGCAGCAACACTGCAAGCTGAGTGACATATGCAGCTGGGACGCGGCTCACCATCCACAGCCACCACCAGCACGCCAGAGTCGCCCAGCCAGCTGCTCCAAACTTTAGCTGCATTCTTCATGTTGTCCCCGCATGTCTCAGATCTGCCCTGCCACACCATGGTTTCCAAGCCATCTAGGAGGTGTAGACTGGAATCCTCATATGCATCAAAGCAACACCTGCAGATCAGTCACACACAGCACCGACTACACTGACTGCAGTGGACATTGCTCTCGCAGTGCTTTGCCTTCACAATACTGGCGTCAGGCTGTGGTCACCTGGCGGCACGCATGGTTGTTATCAACAGTTAAAGAAGAGGACCAACTACGCAGTTATGATGATCAGGCCACTATTGACCGGCTTTGTTTTCAGCTTACAGGATTGTTTTCAGCTTACAATCAGCGCATGTTCTTCATGCCAACTCTACACAATAGCCCTAATGGGTCAGGCAATAATGTAGGTGGTAGGCACTCGTGCCCCATGTCCATGTGCATTGGATATACTCCACATAGCCCATTAACACCATCTGAGTCGGGCCACGATTGGCACTAGTGGCCACTACTGGTCCGGCTCAAATGGAGGCCCCAGTGAGGGAAAAGAGCTGTGGTCACCTGAAATCTCGCTCAGCGATGGCATTGATCTTGCAGTAGGTTGTGACAGTCTGCACCTGGACGGTGTTTGCTGACGATGCCGCAATGCGCATAGGCGCACGCATGTCACGAATGGCGCCTGCTGGCAACACGCGCATGTGTGTGTGTGCGTGTGTGTGTTTGTGCGGTGCAAACAGATGTGCTGCACTGCCCCATGCGTGACCTCGAGCCTGCGGCATTCTGCACGACCTTGGGCTTACCAACAATTTCATCTTTAGCAGACGCCACGACTCTCTCTAATGCTGTGGCGAGCGCATCCACCATGCTGGCAGGGCCTGCACAAGGACAGTGTAGCAACACCTCTCAGCATCGCAATGTCCAGCCAATTGCATGCTTGCATCTGCTTGCCTCCAGTAGCAAGTTCCACTTGGCACCCCAGTTGGCTCAGCATTGGAATGTCCAGCCAACTGCATGCTTACCTCTGCTGGCCTCAAGCAGCAAGTTCTCCATCCGAAGCAGCTCTGCCAGCTGCTGCTGTGCTGCTGCCAACTGCTGCTGTGCTGCGATCAGCTGCTGGCGCAAGAGAATACGCTCTGGGTCACCAGCAGGCAGCAGTTTCAGCTCGTCCTCTAACCGATCCACTTTGTGTTGGATGGCAGCCTGCTCCGAGCGGACTGTGATTACGCAGCACGCACGCAAATGGAGCATAATCATGAAGACCCCCAGACGGCATCAGCCAGCAGTTTGCCCAAACGTATCACATTACCTTGTTCTTGGTCTTGTTTGATTGCATCCTTTTCCGCTTGCAAGCTATGTTCGCGATTTCTCACCGCACCTGTCAGCGCCTGCCAGTGTGTACTTCAGGGGGAGGAGGTCCTGTTCCTGAGCTTAGTTTGTAACACATGCGCCGGAGCAGTATATAAGCGAAACACAGCAGCCTACAACCAAAGAAGAAGAAGAAGAAGAAAAGAATACTTTACCGGCGTGCTACTCCTGCGCTGACAGCATGAATAACCTGTTCTGTTGTGCTGACATATTGCAACTTGTGTTTGGTGTGCAAATCAGTGCAAATTGCCGACACGCAATGACGCATGACACCGGAGCATTCCCAACATTGGCTACATGGCTCGTGATGGCCCTAATGGTTGGCCCCAATCAGGTGTTCCCAACATGGGGTTGGTAATCTTCATGCAAGTACTCTCTCAATACCGCACCGTTTTCGATAGCGTTTATTACACTGGCAGCTGCAAATTATTGCCCATCTACTGGCAAGCGGCGCGTTAACTCTTGCGAGTGAGGCCATGCCGGCGCAAGCGAGCGCGGACACACCTCAGCTGCTCACTATCGATTGTTCTAGTGGTGAGTAGTGGCACCAATGAGGGAACTCCGCCTGGCATCCAGCCGGAAGTACAATCACATTACAGCCCGCCAGGCTCGCTCCGCGAGCCTTTTGTTGGTGCAGGCGGTGTTGGAGGGCCATCGCTGGGCATGTGATGTAGCGACATTGCTGCAAATGCGGGAAATGTGCGTCTCTCTCTCGCTAGTCACACAGGAAAAGGGACCCTCATTAACAAAATGGCATGTTGTGAGCTGACCACTAAGACTTTCCAGTATTTCGCTACATAACTCTGTTCCTTACTCAACGCCACAACTGCTGGAGAAGAAAGCATGGCAATTAGTTGATCAGGCCTGCTTAAAATGACATTGGCGTGACCCGACTTTGCCTTGCAGGAATGATTAGCCCATCCGACCCTGCCCATTGCAGCCCCCCCCCTTCCCCAGCCCAGCATCGCCTTCCTACCTCCGCTCACCCCCTCCCAACCCCAGCCCGGCCCTCCAACCCCCCCTCCCACCCCCTCCCACCCCCTCCCAGGCCCCTCACTGCCCTCCCACCCCCGCCACCCCCTCCCAACCTCAGCCCCGCACTCCACCCCCCCTCCCACCCCAGCTGCCCCCCCCTCCTGCCCAAGCTGAAGGGTCTTGTCATGGCCCATATCTGCAACACAGTAGCCGCCCCTGACCTGCCCCCCCCTCCTGCTGCACCCCCCTGGCAGCAGCAGGCAGCTGGTGCTGGTGCCGCCCCTGACCTGCCCCCCCCTCCTGCTGCACCCCCCTGGCAGCAGCAGGCAGCTGGTGCTGGTGCCGCCCCTGACCTGCCCCCCCCTCCTGCTGCACCCCCCTGGCAGCAGCAGGCAGCTGGTGCTGGTGCCGCCCCTGACCTGCCCCCCCCTCCTGCTGCACCCCCCTGGCAGCATCAGGCAGCTGGTGCTGGTGCCGCCCCTGACCTGCCCCCCCCTCCTGCTGCACCCCCCTGGCAGCAGCAGACAGCTGGTGCTGGTGCTGCCCCTGGGCTGCCCACCCCTCCAGCTGAGCAGCAGGGGGTCAGGGCGGAGCTGGACACAAGCTCGACACGCAAGCGGAGGGCGGGCGGGAGGGATCGGACCCAACATGTCGAGCAAGGTAACGTAGCAATGTCTTACACACCTTGAGTGGCCTTACCGAGTGGCCAGGTAGTAGGTACTACTCACGAAGCGGTCAAGCAATGCAGCAGCCTTGTATACTTCCGAGCATGGGTGGAGGGGCGTCGTTACATCGGTTTGGCGTGCCATGTGCATTGTTTTGACTGCGGCGACTGTCCCTGACTGTTTGCAGAGGCTACTGGGCCACGTCGGTCGCGGCGGTCGGTCGCGGCGAGGCCCGCATGAGCAAAACTGGCATGAATTTGAATGTCAAGATTTGAGCCGCCATAGCACCCAGCACACTGCACGGTATTTAATGTTACAAGCTGCACCGCATAACTGACAGAGTCCTCTAACCAGGGATGTGCGAAACATAAATAGAAACCACGTGGCTGAGACGCGGCGTCGTTTTGATTACCAGGGGTCGGTTTCCTATCATTTCCTGTCATTTTTTGCTAGTTGGGGTCGCCTGAGTTACACCCCCCCTCCTCCACTGTGTCCTCCACTGTATTGCACCCGTTGCACCTAGAGGAAAAGCGACATGAAATATTTGTTCTTGACCCATTGGAGCATCTCTTGAAACAAAGCGCACATCAAATAGCCCTGGCCTCGTTCAGTTTGACAGCTTTGAAGTTACATCATGGCTACTTCGCCTTACGTTTCATTCATGGAATGAGCAACGATGTGAGAGCCAGCGATATGGCGTGAGGGCTACCCGGTTCATTAGCCACAGATGGTGTTGATTTCAGCCTGAACCCGGTTGTGAACCCAGTGAATCATGTACATCAGTTAACGCCAACATCCCAGGCATGGCAGATGCAGGTATAGCAACACTATAGCAATACATATCCCTATGCCTATCCTGATCAGTACCAGAGGGATTGGACTGCTGAGACTGTCGGGCTAGACAAGGTCTAATGACCTGGTTTTTCTACACATCTTGATCACCATCTGCTGCTGGCATTGCACTGCCTATCTCCGTATTCCAGTAATAAGACACGCATTGAAGCGAAAGCTCGTAGTCAATCGCCGCTATAAACGTCCGTGGCAGGTCCCATAGCAAGATGTAGCTGGGCACCAGCCAGCCGTGGCAGGGGCTCCGTCTAACTACCCCTCACTTGGTCGACAAGTCTGTTGGTTTGGTGAATGCAGCATCCCTTTCCATTACGAGAAAATCACAGTTCGTTATATCCCCATCCAGAATTGCATGAGGTTTCTAGTTTGACCGAAGCTTCCTCTTTCGCTTAATACTGTTTCTAGACAGACAGTGCGCCAGGCACATATACCTCTTCTGCTTACATCACAGGCTCACCCAGTCCTGAGCTGGGTCAGTCATTCCACAACCACCGACCATTGCCACACAGCCTACACCTTCACGGCCTGTACGACTACCACCTTTACCAACACCCTATGATACTGCACTGTCAAGCTCAGTAGCGGGCACACCAGTAGCGGGCACACTGGTGCGTTGGTGACGCCCTTGCCTACGTCCTAGTCAACGTCCTCCATGCCATGCCAGCCCATGCTTCTGGTGATGCTGGCGACCTGTGCAGCAAAGGCACCAAGCACATATGTAGATCAAGAGAGTACATAATCCAGGCCATTGCATCCAGGCCATCCATGCACACATTGCATTGAGAAGCAGTTGTATGTAGGTGTCAAGTGAAGTGAGTGGCTCAGCTGTTCGATTGGTTTGAATCAAAGCGTGCAAGCACGCATCATGTGAACTATGCCTTGAACTTTTTACATCATTGCCATGTCACCCCTAGCTGTGCCTGTGTCTGTGTGGATATGTCATGCTCATGCCACACTTCAGCATCAGCAGGCTGCAGGACATAGGCTTACACCATCCATGTTTGCAGTGCTTTACAGCACATTCAGGGTGGCAGGAGTGCAGCATGTAGATTTCAGGCCATTTAGCCAACAAGCGAACATGATGCAGCTGCAAGTGAAGGCAAAGGGCTCAGATAGGAGCGAAAGACTATTGGTTGCTCAATGTCAGCAACGGCTTGAGGCCATACAGAATGTTGAGTTTCATCACAGCCCTCCCTCAGGTTCACACTAACGTCTCACAACATGACATGGCAAAGCATGTTGCATGGAAGCAAGCAGCGTGTGATGCATGGCAACACGTGAAAACACACATGGAGCAAGGTAAGTGAAAGCGGGTTGTGTTGTAGTGATGAGCCAGGTGATGAACAAGATGCCATGCAATATTAACAAGGGGGTAGCTTGCCTCAGGCACAAAATGTATTGTATCAGCACTGCTTGTAGCGCCTAGGATATATGCTTGTCATTGTGGAAGCATCATCAGCAAGCTTAGCCCCCTTACTACTGTGTAGAGTTGGGGGAAGTGAACCACAGATGTGAGCATCAACAGTTGTGAGCATCAATAGCACTACACATAAGCTGCCACTCAGCTGTGCTGCCATCTGTAGTACCACAACACTCACCTCTAGAGCAGTAGCCAAGAAGCTTCAGCCAGCACCAGCAGTGGCGCACAACTACGGCAGCGCGGCCATCATCAACGCCACAACAAACATTGGCAGCCCATCACCACCACCATCCCCTAGCCTGCACGGCACAATACACAGCCAGCAAGATAAGTTGAGATGGGCGATGCCTGAGGTAAAGGGGCAGGCTTGCCAGGCGCACGCCGGCATGCGGGACGTGGGGGTAGCTCGTGGTTGTAGCTCAGATGCAACGACAATGAACGGGTTATTGCAAACGCACCGTTCCCCATTAGGTAAGGTCAGGGGACTCCGAGCGAGCGAGAGGTGCAGACCCGCATGCTCATGGCCGCAGAGACTGGTGGCCAGCCGATTATCTTAGTCTCGCCATCGAGTGCGCCTCTCATCACGATGCGAGACCGTCATGACCTACGCCGTCGTGAAAACAGGCCTGAGCCACACAGACGCAGTGCGAATGCTTCTACGAAGCCCGGCCAGCAATGCCGTGAGGGGCCATTTGTGAAGCTGACGCACCTGCGAACCGCTATCATCTCCCCTCGTGCAGGTGGCGGCCGGCGGCTGGTTTTGCAAGGCTGGTGAAGCTGCCGCACTACACCTGGTTTGCACACGTAAACTGATGTAGACTTCTTATCACAAGCTGCAGCACTGGCAGAAATACGATAACAAAGATAAAGGTAACCATATTGCGGTGTGACCTTGGTTTGAATGAACGCGGATCCGCGACCAGGCGAAGCAGGCCGGTGGCCACCCCCACTCTCCCAGTGCGATTGTGTGCGCATTGACATACAATCACTCGAGACATCAGATGACGGTGACCTAGGCGGGCAGAAATGGGCCATGGTAGTCTTTACAGCTCACAAGCAAGTACTATCACTAGCTGAGAAGACAAGATGACTGATAAGCACAGCATGTGATGTGCCACGAAGCCCATGGAGCAGCTCCAGCAAGAGCAGCGGCGGGTCCAGGTGCGGCCTGCAGGGGCCCCCCCACAGGCCCCCTACCCCACCATTGCCACCTGCTGACCTGCCACCAGCTCATAGCCGGCAGTCCTCAAACATCAGGGGGTTGCGAGGTCGACCCCTACACGCTGCATTTGCATCTCCAGCCTTCCTGCCCACTCCAGCCTTC